>JAHDVE020011076.1:0-381336 GCA_022606495.2 Halesus radiatus
AGTTAGTTAGATATTTAAATCGATATTATGTAATTGGAGTCTAGTATCTCTGTAACAAAACTGTTATGCTGTTTACATATTTTTTTAAATATTTTTTCCAACTTGTTTAAATTGATCACAACATGCACCTATATTCTTCTATTAATGTGCCTCATTTGTATGATGATTGTTGTATTATATAATATTGTTGAATTAAACTCCTGCTGACAAGCTATCTAATGGCTTAGCGGCACAAGTTCCCCATTGTATCTAATTATCATTACACTATTTTTGTATATTATATTTTTTTATTTACTTAATATGATTATTTTTTTTACAGTAAGTATATAAATAAAACATGATTCATATAGTGTAACAAAAAAATATAATATAGCCATTCCTCGCCATAAAGAAACGGGGTTCTTGTGTTTGGTGAGGGATTATCGCTTAAATTATTAGATCATAACTTAAAACATTGTTGTATAATAGCAGGAAAATATAAATTAGTCGTGTAAATTTATAGTATCAATAGTAATAGTATTAAAGAAAAATAAAAGAAATGAAAAGTAAAGAAAAGAAAGGAAAAGAAACGCAAGGTTTGTGGAAAACAATAAAAAGTCAAAAATCTAATAATAAAAAAAGACTGTTACAGTAGTTTGAGGTATTTAAAAAAAAATTTATGTTGGAATTCATGGATATTTTCTATAATTTTAAGATTAGAGTGAAGATTGTTAAAATAATAAAATCATGTTCTTAGGAACTATCTAGTTGGCTTACTATGCCTAATCGTAAATTTCGCTTTGTTCACTATAGTGTTTTGAAATCATAGAACATAAACATAATTCTTAGGAACTATCTAGTTGGCTTACTATGCCTAATCGTAAAGTTCGCCTTGTTCACTCTAGTGTTTTGAAATCATAGCACATAAACATAATTCTTAGGAACTATCTAGTTGGCTTATTATTCCTAATCATAAAGTTTGCCTTGTTCACTCTAGTGTTTTGAAATCATAGCACATAAACATAATTCTTAGGAACTATCTAGTTGGCTTACTATGCCTAATCATAAAGTTTGCCTTGTTCACTCTAGTGTTTTGAAATCATAGCACATAGACATACTTCTTAGGAACTATCTAGTTGGCTTACTATGCCTAATCGTAAAGTTCGCCTTGTTTACTCTAGTGTTTTGAAATCATAGCACATAAACATAATTCTTAGGAACTATCTAGTTGGCTTACTATGCCTAATCGTAAAGTTCGCCTTGTTCACTCTAGTGTTTTGAAATTATAGCACAATCTATTGCGATAATGTAATATAGAAAGAAAGTGATTAAAATAAAAATATGTCACATTGGATATTTTCAGTCTAGTGTTTTTAGTAGATTATATCATATTGTATCCTCTTCCGCTGTCCTCTCCGCATTTACAAATTCTAATCGTTTGGGTCTTCCGAGCTGGTCTCCAATATGTACATAATAACATGTAGATAGGTGGGTTTATAGTTTTCTGTCGTTATCTTTACCTACCTGTGTGGTATTCAAATGTAAACGTGGGTCCCTTCATGCTGGAACCATGTACACGTTGTTTAGATCTTGGGTAGGAGTTATACGTTCACGATACTACTCACGCTATTATTATAGCGTATTGTAGCAGAAAGTGTACGTACACGGTAACAGTAATATTTAATCAAGTTTCGTGAGAAGTGTGAACAGAGGCACTTGCGTTAACAATTTTTAAGGCAGTATTGTTACAAATCATTAGGAATATTTAACATCATGACGAAAATATTCTAACTGACATATTCAAAATTAGTTTTTTTTTACAATAATTTTTAAATCACCGTTAGCCCCTAAATAATTGTTAAAGATGTCTCTAAAATCGCGAAAAATCAATTCTTTAATGGCCGATATTTCATAAGGTAAAACAAAAATAAATAAAATACTTCTCATCCGTACTAGATATTTACTAAACCTTTAATTAAAAAAAAAATAGATCATTCAGTTTGGATGGGTATTTTGGCCTCCAATCCAAAATTCAGTTTTGTATGAAACAGGCACCGCAGCCGTTTCCCATAAGATAGGTGAATCTATCAAACGGACCGCCCGTAAATGTATATACGGTAAAGCACATCCTTGTTTTGACATTTGCCATTCTAACCTCAAAATCGACCGGCCATAGATTTGGATTGCCATTATTGATATATATATTTTTTAATTGACTGGAGTTCCTCATTAGGTATAAGTAATTTTTTACACATATTATATATACCTTCTTTACACATATTCCGTATTTTGACTTATAATATTTCGTGTTTCCTCTCTAAATCTATTTGAGATACGCAGTTGTCCACTAGTGATATAATGATGATACTAAATTACACCGGAGCAGAATCCCACAAGATTTATTCCCTGTGGAAATTTGTATTAGATAATTAATAAACGGTATGGGGCAAATAACGGCTGGAGTTTATGAAAGACTTAATACATTATCGAAAAATAAATTCGTCAACACATACGAGCTCGTTATACATATTGAAAAGTAAACAATTTGATCTAGGAGGTAAGAAACTTCATGTTGGGAAATCGTTCAAAGACAAATTCGTCAACACATACGAGCTCGTTATACATATTGAAAAGTAAACAATTTGTTCTAGGAGGTAAGAAACGTCGTGTCATGTTGTTAAATCGTTCCAAGACAAATTCGTCAACACATAAGACCTCGTTATACATATTGAAAAGTAAACAATTTGTTCTAGGAGGTAAGAAACGTCGTGTCATGTTGGGGAATCGTTCCAAGACAAAATCGTCAGCACATACGAGCTCGTTATACATATTGAAAAGTAAACAATTTGTTCTAGGAGGTAAGAAACTTCATGTTGGGAAATCGTTCCAAGACAAAATCGTCAACACATACGAGCTCGTTATACATATTGAAAAGTAAACAATTTGTTCTAGGAGGTAAGAAACTTCATGTTGGGATATCATTCCAAGACAAAATCGTCAACACATACGAGCTCGTTATACATATTGAAAAGTAAACAATTTGTTCTAGGAGGTAAGAAACTTCATGTTGGGAAATCGTTCAAAGACAAAATCGTCAACACATACGAGCTCGTTATACATATTGAAAAGTAAACAATTTGTTCTAGGAGGTAAGAAACTTCATGTTGGGATATCATTCCAAGACAAAATCGTCAACACATACGAGCTCGTTATACATATTGAAAAGTAAACAATTTGTTCTAGGAGGTAAGAAACTTCATGTTGGGAAATCGTTCCAAGACAAAATCGTCAACACATACGAGCTCGTTATACATATTGAAAAGTAAACAATTTGTTCTAGGAGGTAAGAAACTTCATGTTGGGAAATCGTTCCAAGACAAATTCGTCAGCACATACGAGCTCGTTATACATATTGAAAAGTAAACAATTTGTTCTAGGAGGTAAGAAAAGTCTTGTTGGGAAATCGTTCCGAGACAAATTCGAATAGGATGTGAGATTTTCATACCTCATTCATGATGAGACTTTATATACCTACTCGTACTTAGATAATCCATTCATAGCGCATTCAGTGACTCCGCTCTCCATCCAATGAGCGATGGATGCAGATGATGCGGCTACCATCCTAATAGACGATTCCTCTAATTCGATTTATTCTATGTTTTTATTAACTATTATATTTTTGATTAAATAAAAGACACTGTTAACTATATTCCAGTTCCATTTTTGCCGTGACCGGTTTCAGCTTGTAACAATTGTCTTCAGGTTGGTACAATTAATGCTTAAACTATAGGTTATATTTGATTATGGGTAACAAAAACCATGATTTTACTGAGATTACATTTTTCAATATTGTTATGGCATGATTTTACAAATTGTATATAATCCATAGTTTAAGCATTAATTGTACCAGTCTGAAACCGGTCACGGTCAAAATAAAAGAGGAATAAAGTTAAAAAGTGCTTTTTATTTAATCATCACAATGGAATTCCACCATGGATTAACAGTTGCAAAAATAGAAATATTATTGTATTTCCTTTTCCTTATTTTTATGTAATCATCATTTTTTAATTATTTTTATTTTCTTGTATTATTTCTCATATTTATCTTATATACTCGTATGTTAATATTATTATTTCACCTTTTTCATTATATTCATTTCTTTATTCATATTTGTATATAATCTATTGGAATATAATTGTACATACGGGTTTGCACTAACCATCCAGTCCTACTGGATTAAAAACTTGAATCTCACAGTATTAATGTCCTATGGTCCTATGTTAATCGCCCCTCATACGCAAAAGAGTCTACAATTGAATTGGTATTACAATGAACATACTGTGTCCTTATTTACGTGGGTTCAAAAATGTTCTGTTTTATTAGCGCGGTGGTGTGCAATGTCAAAAATCCAGCAATAAATATTACCGTATTTGTAAAGGATGTTCACTAGTGATCAGCCGGCTCTAAGACGCGTATTTTGTAAGTTTCGGAATATGTCTTCAATTATCTGCAGACTTGACCTTGTAAAGCAGATGGTAATAAAATGGGAAAAATGTATCATTTAAAAAAAACATTTTTCATAAATAGAAGATCGACATTCCATAAAAAAAGGCTTTTTTAATAAAAGGTATGAAGATTATTCATTGACAGTTTTAAAAATTACTAATTAGTACATAAGCGTTGCATGTGTTAGGGCAAACGGTGATTTTACGGGGTGGTTTGACATCACAAAAGGTGTTAATCAAGGCTGCGTAATGTCACCGTGGTTATTCAATCTATACATGGATAATTGTGTGCAAGAATTGAAAGAGGTGGGCTTGGGCGCAAAAATGAGTAGTCTGCAAGTATGTTGCCTGTTGTATGCTGTTGATGCGATGCTGATTGCTAATAGTATAGAAGATCTACAGTCCCTCGTATATAGTATGAACGAAGTATGTATGAAGAATGAGCTAATGATGAATGTAAGTAAGTCTAAAGTCATGGTGTTTGAAAGAGAGAGTACGAAAACAGTGTGCAATTTGTGAATGATGAATACTTGGAGCAGATAGACAAGTTTGTGTATTTGGGAAGTATGTTTACGAGAGATGGAAAGACTGATAGGGATATTGAAAGAAGGGTGAATGTAGGAAACTCCATTACAGAGGACTGAACGCGGTTGGCGCAAACAAAAAGTTGTCCAAAGAAGCGAAGCTAGCAGTCCACAATAGAGTGCTGATACCAACTCCGATGTATGGCAGTGAGACATGGAACTGGCAGAGAAAGGATGAAAGTAGACTGAATGCTGTAGAAATGAGATCTCTGAGACTGTGTGGTAAAACCATGTATGATCGAGTGAAAAATGTTGAGATACGTAAGCGTAGTGCGCAAGATTAAGAAAGGGACGCTTAGATTGTTTGGGCATATAGAGCGAATGAATAAAGAAAGAAGTGTAAGGAGAATATATGACGCGAATGTGAATGGAAGAAGAAGCCGAGGACGTCCAAGGAAGACGTGGCACGATCAAGTGAATCAAATACTTGAGCCGGGCCATGTCAGAATTCGGAATAACAGAAGAGAATGTATGAGACGTTGTATGAAAGTGAATGAAGCAAGAAGTGTATGCCAAGATCGAGTTGTTTGGCGGTCCGTCCTCTCTGCCTACCCCTGCGGGGAAACGGCGTGATGGTTAGTTAGTTAGTTAGCTAGTATATTCATTATTTTTATAGGTGCGACTGACAGACTTTTTGTATCTTATAGAAATGTATATATATAAATATATATATATATATATATATATATATATATATATATATATTATTATCAATCAATATTATAAATATATATATACATATATATATATATATATATATATATATATCACTTCTGCATTTAAGGTAAAACCACTTTTCGGTATCATTTTCAAAAAAGTATTAATAGTTTAATTTATTTTGTATATATCACTATTGAATATATAAATATCAACACGTTTCGAAAGCAGTGGTTCCGTTGTCAGAAAATAAAGTACAAAAAAAAATTACAAATTATAAAAATAGACACAAATTAACAAGAAGTGAAGAAACAATGTAAATAATTGAGCATTAATGTAAAAATAATTATAGAAAATAAAAATAAACTAATTATAAAACACATCATTATATTCGAATTCGAAAATAGAAATTTAAACGAAATCGGGAACAACCAAGGCATCAAAATAAATACAATTATTGTAAAAATAGGTATAAATGTGAAAAAAATATAAGAGCGGGCTATTTAAAAAAAAAGGTTATTAATACTATTTAATCCACTACTATTATTTTTTGAATATGCATACCCACATAACAAATATATATTTTTAATAATTTGTAAGATCGTTTTTTTTTATATATAAGTTTAGTAAGTATTTAACTTATTTTGGTTAGTAGGTAACGATAAAAAATCCAGCGTAGGGCAAAG
This sequence comes from Halesus radiatus, assembly GCA_022606495.2. NCBI lineage: Eukaryota > Metazoa > Arthropoda > Insecta > Trichoptera > Limnephilidae > Halesus > Halesus radiatus. Next base: position 6,412 of record JAHDVE020011076.1, read on the forward strand.
AAAACTGGATGCAGCAATTTTATGGAAATACATCAAATAAGAAAAAAACGTTCTGGTATAATTTGCATAATGGAAGCCCAGTATAAAATGTTTATAAATGCAAACCAACAAAGTGTAATTATTAGTACTTTTTTTTGCCCTGCTATGGCAGAAGTTCTGGAATTAATGTGAAAACGTGCGCTGCTTGGAAATATAGTTAATTTGCATAATAGCTAGTAACTTATGTTGTCCAGTATTTTATAATACGTTTTCCTATTTTAATTACAGTTTCAATGATAGCTAAATATTTATTTTGTATTTATACTTCGTCTGAGAGCGGCGAGTGGATTCAAAACTGAGAAAACTATTTAAAAGTGGAAACAAGTATATTTTTTAAAAACTGTTCTACTTTGCGGAGTCGAACCTTGTTTTTTTTGTCCAATTTATATTTATCGTAAGTTGTGTTCGGTCTAATGGTCAGTGGAGGTACATTATTTAGCTTTGTTGAAAAGTATCTAAAATTTCTTTGGCCAAATGTTGTTTCAGCTTGAGGGATAAGTGAGAGATTATGTCCTTTAGATCTAGTATCGCGAGCAGGTTGGACATTGTCGAATAGAGTTCTGTGTTTAAAGAGATATGCAAGTATGTTTTTAGCATAAAGTTGCCTAATATCTAAAAACAGAACTGCTGGAGATCGATAGTTTTACAATAATCTTTATAATTAGTTTCTGAGCTTTAAGGATGGGATCAATGACAGCAGCTGTAGCTTCACCCCAGGCTATAATATCATATTCGATTAAAGGTTGGCATAGTGCATAATAAATTGTTTTGAGTAGATTCAAGTAAAGAAAATTGTTGGTTTGTCTAAAGAAGTTCATGGATTTTCTAAATTTATTTGCTGTGGTAATAATGTGCAGTTTTCACTTTAAATTGCTATAAAAAATAATACCTCAGTATTCGATTTTAGTCACCCGTTCCAAGTAAGGGCGATCACATACAGTACTGTGTATGTATAATTTAAATGCCATATACTTAGGATTTCATTATTACCGCACAAGAGTCCCTACTGCTCCCTCCTAACCGGAGCCAGCAGAACTACTGCATTCCCAATTAGGGTATGTTGTGAGGCAGCAGGGTGAGGGAGTTGGGTAAGAGAAAGGGGGTGGAAGTACCCGGATATTTAGATCTGGTGAATAAACATGGCTAAAGAGATTCCAAGAAGTGTTTCGTCTAATCAATATTATGCCAATAGCATAGAACGAATACAGAATAAATTTATTAAGTTTGGGCGTCTTGTGTAGGTCTAGCAGATTCTTTAATAGTGACCAACTGCTAATCCTATCAAATTACGAGTAGGTCCAAAAGTTGAATTTGTAAGTCACCCCTGGGCTCAAATACTCGATAAACCTGCTTGATTCTGTGCAAATGAGAGCGGTTCATCCGATTGATAATCCGTTCTAAACAGACCGACTGCCATCTCTAATGGACAGACGCAATGTAGGTATGCCGTGTGTTCTACAGATATCTCAATGGAGCCTGCTCGAAGGAGCTACCAGCGTTGTTCCCCTCAGCGCCGGTGTACGTGCGTGAAACTCGACTGACATGAGCGGAACATCCGTTCACAGTTGATGTTGCCTTCATGAGAACTGGTCGTTTCACCCACTCGATTTTATGTAAATCGGCTCGTATGTGAAATGAGCTACCGCCTTCTACATTTAATCCGGGCCTCTTCAAGGCCCGGATTAACAAATCCCTTCCTACAGCCCCCTCCTTAACACCTCCTCTCAACGTTGCCCAGCCTGGTAGTGATATACTTCCCCTGTGTGTGCTTTGTACATACAGGGGCGCTCTTTGAGGTTTCAGATAAAAAATAAAAAAAACGAGAGCGCCTGTTTATATTTTTCGTTTTACCCACCCAGCCTTTGAGCTAAACGTCCGGTTCCCTACCGCTATGACGTAATCTCCATACTGTACGTGCAGTGGTAGAGTTAGGTTCGTATTTTTTTATTAAGTGTCACCACATCGAGGATCGAAATTTAAGAAATTTCACAGAAAGATTATCTCAGTACATCTTCATTTATGGCAGGGGTGCACAACTCAAAAAAAAAACTGAGCTTAGGTGGGCCACACATATAAAAAAATAAAACAAACAACTTTCTCAAAATTGGTTGTGATATATGTTTTGTTGAGTTGAGTTGATCATGTTGATATTTAATGATTGCAGCTTAGATTTCCATTCGCCAATAGAACGTTTATCATCTTCAGTATGTTTTTGTTCATAATATGTTTTTTAGTTGAATGATTTCAAAATTGAAATAGAAACACTACAAATCAAACAAACAGCGTTGTCTTTTATCACAACAAAAAGTTCAAATCTTCCTATTCATCCTGGAACCTTCTGTTCTCATCTTCAAGTTTTCTTTTCTTCTGCTCAATTCGTCATCCATCCATTATGAATAAATTATTTCGACCAAACCACAAAACGTACTTATTGTGACTAACACGAGTAAACAATACAAACAGTCGTTTAAAGTGTACGATTACTTGCTTGGTCAATGCTCAGACTATAGCTGTCTCACTCTCCCTATTATGTTGCTAGCTCCACGGTCTCGTAGAATGTGGGAATCGGTATAAGTATAACAAGTAGGGCCAAACTCTCGATGGGGGTTTTGATTTATTATTTGACATCTCCGGACGCGAATTGGTGATGCGTTTTAAATTTTCACAGACTTATTATTCTGCATATATATGCATCTTCCACTTGTTTACCCTCGGCGCGTTATTATTTTTTTAAATGGCACGTGTTTAACCGGTATGCTCGCGCTCTCGCTCTCCACTATACGCCCGCCTACGTGTGTCCTTTAAACTCATCTCCCACTTATTAAAATCAGGTCAGTTGCATTCAATCTTTAGAGAATATGCGAAAAAAACATACAGGTTGGAATTGATTGCAAAATAAATTCCTAGTACAACCATGCACCTGGCACTTTTCAAGCAATAAATTAAAACCCCATCGAGAGTCCGAGGCCTAATAACAAGAAAGTTCAAATATCACAAAATATAATATTAATGTGATAAATTTACGAGAAGGATTTTTGTTGTTGTATGAATACGAAATCCAAGACATAGAAAGCTGAAAACTTAATTTTGGGCCTCAAAATATCTTCAATCGGGTCGCAGGTTGGGTATGCCATATCTATGGGTTAGTTCCAGAAAATTGTGTTACTTATTTCAAAAAACAAGAAAGCATATTTTTCTCTGTTTTAAGAGGAATGGATGCGCGGCCTGTTTCATACAAAACTTAATTTTGGATTTGTAATGAAAATACTTACCTAAATCTAATGATATATTTTTTTAAATTAAAGTTTTAGTAAATATCTAGTACGTATGAGAAGTATTTTATTTATTTTTGTATTACATTATGAAATATAGGCCATTGAAGGAATTGATCGTGATTTTAGAGGCATCTTTAACAATTATTTGATGATGTAAAAAAAAAAACAAAAAAATACCCCATCTGCTTTGAAAATATAATGAAATAAAAAAATTAAAATAAGCATTACGGTGGACTTTAAATTAAATTAAAAACCACCAATTTACGTTGCAATACAAATTTTCCGTACATAATTTTAAATATCGACCCGATAAAACCTTTTTTTTAATTAAGTAAATGAAACACGTTGTTATAAACCATGAATATTGTAACGTAAATACTGACCCCGCTTAAAAAGGCATCACTGATATTGTCTACGGAAGAGATTGGAGAAAATATCTATGTGAGACATCGGACGGAAGGAAGCGGCAGAAGAAGACAAGATGGCCGGGGAGGTGACTTGACACGGCGGACAGTGCCGGGAGTTTTTGGGAGGAGTTATGTTAAGTGACTGTTTCGTTTGACGCCGGAGAGTGTCTAATTAATTACCCGAAGTGGGTATGTTTTTTGCTTAATGATGGCCAAATGGTAGGTGATAAAACCTAACCGCGCGTGCCTTGTGCTTCGGAGAGGAATCCCTGCGGAGTAATGTGTGGACACGAGGAGTAGCTGCTGCATCGAGGACCACACATGATATGGTAGCATTCATACATCCTATTGCCTGAACCTCACGGAAGAAGCTGTGGCGGATGGAGCTTCCGACGAGTCATCATGGACTTCGCATCATGGACCGTGGGAATCGGTGAACATCCGGGCTGGAGCGGCCTTTCCTGAAGCCGGAGGAGAAGATTATGACCACAAGAGCCATCATTTATCCTTTTAATCAATTATTTTTTAACTTAGTCTTACTCTCCACTCTTTTCTTCCTCTACCATGATAATTGGGGTTGTATAGTCAATAAAGACTATGTTTTCCTACCTTAGGGTTTTATTTACTGTATCACAACCTTCCCGCACTTCATCCATCAGACCCACCCACGAATGCTGAGATAGAGTCGAGCAATAGCATGAGATAATGTGTTACAATATATTTTATTTTCACCAACCGGTTTCGCTTAACTCAAGCTTCATCAGGGTAAATATAATATAAATGTGAGCTTATAATATAAGCTTATAATATAATATAAGCTTGAGTTAAGCGAAACCGGTTGGTGAAAATAAAATATATTCGTGGTTTATAACAACGTGTTTCATTTACTTAATACAGTGTCAAACCACAAAGTGATTGCTTCTTATGAAAATATATTTTTTTAATGTTTTGTTCTCATGTTTTTATTTACGTAATCATATTTATTTAGCAAAGACGGTATTTTTTTTAAATACAATAAATCCGCGAATAATTTTCTATGTTGCCTCTAAATCCATGAAAATTATTATTTTTTTATTTAAAACAAAAAAAATAATTCCTCTTACGTACTAGATATTTACTAAACCATTAATTAAAAAAATATCATTCGGTTTGGATAGGTATTTTGGCCTCAAATCCAAAATTAAGATATTTATGAAACAGGCAAAGCAGCCGTTCCTCTTAATCTGGTATTTTCCGCCTTTTGTACATTGTTAATATTTGCACCTGCCCGTAGTAGCAACTATCAATGACAAAAAATTTTTTTGCTACTAACTCTACCATTAGCGATCTTCACCAGTGACTAAATGTTTTGGTTTTGTTAATTTCTGTACCTGACTGTACTAGTAATTAGCAATCTTGATCAGCGACTAAATGTTTTGTTTTTGTTCATTCTTGTACCGGAATGTGAGTAGCTATCTTGATCAGGTACTGAATGTTTTTTTTTTGTTTTTTTTTTTGTTTCTAAACTAGTAGCATTGTTTGAATTCTTGGAATAAACGTGAATCGTGTTTCAACAACATTATAATGTAAACATTTCGAGTAGATACATATTTTACGGAGACAGAATTTTTTCAAATGTGAAATTTAAAACTTTTGGTTTTAAAAACAGTGTGTTTCTTATGTGATGGCTACCCACTGTAAATACGTATAGCTGATGATTTAATTTCTAACTAACAGGCAAAACAGTAGAGACTCTATTTATTAAAAATATAACTACAATAGAATAATGTCGACAAAAGAATTTTTTCAGCATTATTTAAGTAGTACACATTCAATCCGCTCGGCGGCGCGGTAAAAATGTCGACTGTTAGATGCGAACAACATGGGAAATATGTAAATACAAAGTAGTCCCTGAATGAATTGAGCTAAAACTTGGTTGCGCCGGTAACGGTACGGCTTGGGTAGCCTTATAGTTGATTTTCACAATAATATGCATCCTTATAAACCTACCCTATTGTAATCCATACCTAATCCAGCGACTTTACCCGCATCATTGTCCACTGTGATTTCGTTCACTACGCATTAATTCGCAACGCGACACAATATTTGTATTGTGTTTGATTTCCCTCCGCGGATGAATATCATCTGTGTTTTATGCTGAACTCTGATTATTTTATTTATGTGGTCAGTGCTCCGACAGCCAGAGAAGAGGCTTGTGGAAAAATAAGGATGAGGGGTAAGTCTTTGGATCCCATCTAACCCTTCCTATTTTACCCCTGCATATTTGAGCAAATCAATTGTAATTATTTACATTGTGATAACGTTAATTTATGGACCAGCGCATCCAAAACTTACAATAATAGTGTTTCCATATTCCGCATGTACACCCGCTAACAAACAATATTTAAAAGCATTACGTGCCAAATGGTTTTTTACTAAAATATCAAATTAACGCCATCTGTTATCGCGAATTTGCATATTAATTTTTTTTAAATTTGTAATGCGTTCTTGTTTCCGGATTTCAAAAATGAACATCTCTATTTATGTAAATTATTTAGTGATTGTTTAATAGGAACATTTAATAGAGTTATTACAAATAAAACATATGGAAGGAAGCAAAATAAAAATAAGGTTATCAATCCATTTACAAAACGTTCTCATCATGCGTTGAGTATTACATTATAAAGTGAAAAGAAAAGAAAAATTATTGTAACAAATGCAAAATTATCGATAATAACGACTTTAATAGAAAGTAAACCCGCCATTTAATTGTTTGCATTTTGTAGGTGAATTGGGGAATATATCAATTTTATTGATCATACCAGTTTCGGTATAAAGACGAGACATGCGGGAGAGAGGGTTAAACAAGGCTTTATTGCTGTTGGATGATTCTAATTTAAATATTTCATATTTTCTTTATGGTAATGTAAGCACATATCAAGGTAATATTCCGCTCTTAAAGAGTTTGCTGAAGAAACAAATTTGTTTTATAACCCCAATAAAACGGCTCTGTTGGTTATAAGATATGGACAAGGCCCGACTAGTATTCCTGCAACTACACTGAATGGTAAGATCCTGAAGGTGACTGAAGGAACCAAATACCTAGGACACATAATTACCAGTATAAGATGGATGATGATAATATTGATAGGCAAAGACGAGCTCTCAGCGTAAAATCGAACATCCTCAGTAGAAGATTTCGCTTTTGCAGTACCGCTGTGAAAAGGACTCTCTTCGTTGCCTTCTGCTCAACGTTGGACAAGTACGAACTCTGGGTAAACTATAAAGAGAGTAGGATGGAAAGACTTCGTGTACAGTACAATAACGCCTTCCGTATAATGTTTGGCCTTCCCAGATACTGCAGCGCTTCCAGTATGTTCACGGAAGGGCGAGTTTTCGGTTTTGCAGCACTTATAAGATTCAGAGAGGCTGGAATAAGGGAAATAATAAACAGCTCCGGGATTATCCTCATCATGGAGGCCCACCTCAGTCCAGCCTCCAGCATCGACACATACTGGAGAAATATATTGGCCCCTCACAATTTAAATGACACAGCACTTAAAAGGCTTTATTTTCATGTAGGTGTTATTTTTTTGTCTTATGTGTCATGTATCACTCACCGACTACCTTATTATTATTTTATTTTTTATATACTTTTGTATATATTTTTATAACTATTTTAGGTATATTTTGTATCGGAGGCGTGGGACTGCACTAACCTCCCCACATACCGGAATAAACATTTATTATTATTAAATTACGTCGTAACGTAGACCCGACTCTAATAGCTTCTAACCCTAAAATAAGAAATTTTTATTTTTTGTATTATGAAGAAATGAAATCGATAAACCTTATATTTATATGGGTTCTCTACCTGATGCAGATTAACCGCTCATTTCCCTATCCATTTCATTTCTCGCTGGTATCACTAGTTATCGGACACCGTGTATACATCGCATCTGGGTCGAACTTGGTGATTGTAATAAAGCAGGCCAAAAGGTTAAAAGGGAACAAGGATAACCAATCACTCACCGATTATTTCTATAAGAAGGAATCACCACCATCTTCCACGACAGTAGTATTCTTTCCTGTCCAAAAACAGGAGCGTTGAAACCAAATAACTAATAAGTCATGTTGCACCAGTGTTGCCATTTTTCAAACAAATGATGGTTATGGAAAGGTAGGAACTGGATAAATAGCATTACGGCAGGAAGTAGCCATTTTCTCAATTCCAAAACCTAATATAAATATAAAAAAATTAAACACTAATTTAATTAACCGGTTTCGTTTGGCTCAAGCTTCGTCAGAGTAAAATTTTAATTAAACGAAAATATATAGAGTGAGCATATTATACGTTTTATATACATAATATAAAATAGAAGAGTAGGAAAGAGATAATTTCTTCAATAAACGCAAAATTACTTTGTGGTGTCATTATTAAACAAAATAATTCTTATTAATTTTAGAAAGAGATAAGTATACATATTCGACCGAACAGTGGCTGAGTTGGCATCGCGTTCAATTCCTCGACCGGCTAAGTCCTCCACCACGACATAAGCAACATCTTCCGCTTGATGTGATGGTAGAGGGAGATTTAAAAATATCGCTAGGTTATTCCCTTTACGTAAATCATTGTTCGTGGCCTACAGTGCCTATTGCTACCGCGATGTGATGTCTAAATTGAAACATTGAACATTTTTTTAACTATGAAACCAAACTTTAGAAAACAAAGGAAATATACTGGTATTTAAGTTTGAACGTCATTATTGGCAAAAAAAAATTAATTTAAAAAATGGACTGGAATTCCCTATTATAATCTATCACCTACATACATCACTTTAAGTACACGTAAAATATTAACATTAAAAAAAAAAATCAAATCCACACCACGTAACAAAATATTAGAAAAAAATTTCAAGACGGTGTAGTATTTCCCACTATTTCTTAAATTTGACAATTAATTGGGGTAGCAGTTTTCCGGATGGAATATTTTCCGTTCTCTCTTCTGTGACATAAGTGCGGTTTCACATGTAAATGAGTTTGAAATTGAAAATTAATCTTGTTCCGGGAATAATTTCAGTCAAAAGAATATCCGCCGCCGAGCGGTGGGGAGGGGGGGGGGTGGGGAGGGGGCGGGGGCACTTGGTGGACGAAAACAGACAAACCATAAATTAGAAATTTGTACAAACATGTTTTTTTTTTTACTAAATGCAGCGGAAACATTTTGGCTCTTAACCTTCGGGCGTCAGAGGCGGTGACATTATTTTATTGTTGCTTTTGCCAACCTAGAACCCAGCTGCCCAGGCTGTTCTTTTTAAGGAAGATTCCATATCTTTTTCCTTTGGGTTAAAGACTTCTTGATTAACTACGGAATTCCAGTAAGACATAGTAAAAAGATCCTAAATAGATTATTAAGAGATTATTTGAAAACACAAATTGGTGAAATATCTTCAAATGACACAATATTTTGAATCAAAACTTTTAAAAACAATTCCATAATATTATAATACATTTTAATATTTTATTTTTTATTTTTAAATAGTATTAATATGCCTTTTAACGAATAATTACGTTTTGTAAAAAGGTCCCAACCTCATTAGATAGTAATGACCTATTTATTCTGTCACTACTTCTAAAAGTGACATTTATTCTTCTATATATAATTGTATAGCTTAATAGCTAACAATGTTAAAAGATGATAATAACCTAGTTAATAACTTACTCAAAGTTTGTCTCTTGTTAAAATTACACAAATATTGAAATTTTTAATGAATTTCATTTGCTGAATGACAGCTGACAGTTGTCATCCGAGAGAATCGGAACCGCAGTTAAGCAATAAGTCTTTAAGCCAAAGGAAAAGGATAAGGAATCTTCCTTAAAAAGAACGGAAATAGGCCTCCAGGCAGTCGGAATCTTTCAGTGATTTACATTCAAAATGGCGTCTTGGTTCCAGGTATGCTTTTTGTCTTTGTTTTGACAACGTCGTCCCTCTCACAAATTTGCTCCGGCGTGTGGACAATAATATTATCCAATTGGACACAAATACCGTCAAAATTAACAAAATCGCTATCCGAAAAGAGTGTCTAAAATGAGAAAATATTGATCAAATGAAGATAATTTTGTCATTTAATAAATTCAGTACATGCAGTTGGGCTCTCCTGGGTCACTGTACTGTCAGCAGTGCGCCACCGAATGTATCACAGTGAATAGACAAACCGGTACAAGTGTGTTATGAGCGTATCCGTGTGCTCGAAGTTGAAATTTTTTTCCTTACTTCTAATGAAATTTTTTAAACATCGAAAATTCTTTCTCGTGCTGGAATCGATTTCGTTACGAGTAGGGAATTCTTAAGAAAATTATTGACCACAATAGTTGGTACGGATTGCACTTCTAGAGATGATCTGTTCGGTGGGACTAACCGAGGCGCGAGGGTGGTGGAGGAACAAGTCAAGGGGAGCTACTTTGTTCCGGTAAAATGAAAAATTCCTAGCGTTTTCAAGGATGGCTTATTAGGCCATATTAAAGGGCTATTAATAAGATTTCATGAAATGTTTTCTGTTACAGCTCCGGGCTCCCATCTCTCCCCTCTCCCGGCGAGACTGTAAGCCGGGTGGTGGGTGGTGGTATTGGATAGCAGCTTACAGAGCGGCGCGCGTTATAATAAAATCAGAGAAACTAATAAAGAATTCGTCGAAATTTTGCAAATTTCTGCTAAAGAATTCCAGAAAATCATTTATGATTATTTATGAAATTCTCGTTTAAAAACTAGTCTCTTGTTTGTCTGAAATGGATGACCTTTATAATTTTTTTAAAATTATTTTATTACTGAAAATGAAAACGGCATCGCCCAGTCATATATCGAGAACCCTGAAGGAAAGTAGAGAACTGAATAAAACATATTTTTTTAAATATTCAATATCATCTATCCTACAGTCCCAACAACCCCGATCCAGTGGGGCTCTGGCATCTGCGATTGGAACACGTGGTGGTGCTGACAGGAATAGGGAGGAGAAGCTCGAGTAGTAATAAATTGGCTATTCGCATGTAATATATATGTTATTATCTAATTAAATTAGGTTAGGTTGTTTTGAGTAGATTTTCTTGCTCTTTTGATATTTGTACTTCACATTTGATTATTTATACCCCTAATTTATTGTAAATTGTGCATGTAAGTGAGTCTGCTCCTCATGGGTATTTTATGTCATAGTTTTAATTTGCATGCATATATACTATGTAGTATATTTGTTATTTCAGAATTATATTAGGTTAGTTAGTGTAAATCGCACTTGAGGTGAACCTTCGCAAAACTGCGCTATAGAAATGAACTCTTACTATTATTACTATTATTCCTATCTTGTCTGTAAATACGGCTGAAGGATTCTGCCCGGTTGTTTTAAATGCATTGGCAAATATACATCACTCCATCTAATTCTCACAGTGTTTTAAATAAAATTCTACTTTAAATAGTTGTATTTGAAAACCAATTTAATGATTAAAAAATTACTTTTCAGCTTTCGATATTATTAATTGCTTTTGTGTTTAATTTGTAGAACTCCATTTATTAGTTATTTTTAGTTTTTCTTATTGTGCTGTTTCGGCATTCAAGGCCATTTTCAAAGTGCGGTTAATCCACATTGCGACGACTTATTTATATTATTTTATTTACCCCCACCCATTTCTAATTTGGACTGGTTTTTAAATATAATATTTTATTACCAGTAAAACGAAATTTAGTTATGAAATAAATAAAATTCTCTATTCTGTGAGGTTTTTACATTTATAATGTGTTTTCAAATTTTAATGACTAAGCTTCCTTAATTGATTTATTTAAATGTTTTGATAATGTGAGCACACTGAGAAGTGGTGAATAAATAATTGGGTGGGAGTAAATAAAATCATATAAATTAGTAGTCATAATGTGGATTAACCGCAGTTTGAAAATGGCATTGAACGCCGAAAGAGCTGTCACAATAATGAAAACTAAAAATAATTGCAGAACTTAATAATAACATTATTAAAGTTGATTTACATTACATAAAAAAAAGTAATTAAAATAAAATTTCGATATTATATTTGTGTTAGTGCTATCATTCCGGTTATTATTTAATTAAGGTTAGAGTCAAATTGGAAATAGATTTAGAAAAAAAAAACTTTGCACGGTCTCACTATCTATCATGTCTATGGAGTGAATTCTTTAAATTTGCACGGTCTCACTATCTATCATGTCTATGGAGTAAATTCTTTAATCTTGAAAGTTGAATCCACGTAAAACTGAAATACCCAACCGCGCACATAAAACACTATCAATAATATCTAGAAATATTCCGCCGTTATAAACTTGAAATGATGTTTATTTGGAAGTAGTGTAGTGTGGGCACCTCTGACTTTACTGAAGACAGGAATGTTTCAAAGTGCCGTCAAATCAAAGAACTGGATCATTCCCTGAAAGAAACGGCTGAAAATAACGTTGCCGCATTTCGGCGTCACATTGTTCAGTGATGTGGATGTGTCTGAAATATGCCAAGTTCGTATTTTTTAAATTTGTTTTAATTTTTGTTCTTCCTCTTTGTTTGGTGGGGGAGAGTTGGCGGAGGCCATAGCGGGATGCTGAGGTTATTCAGCCAGTCGACCGCTTCTGGAGTCACTTGGTTCAGCACAGATGTGCCGTAGGGAAACAGATGAAGCTTCTACAATGTGTTTTGTTATTTGAATATGTCCACATTCACAAAGTTCGGAATCCTTTAGGCCCCATTTATACATCATATACGGATAACGGCTGTGACTGCACCGGATGCGGTTTATTGGGGTCCATGTCTTCCGAGGGAGATAGAACCCTGGCAGTAGGGTAGTAGGATCTATAACAAAGTGCTTGTTCTTTACGTCCGAGTTCTGCCACTGAGTTCGCTACGCCTCTTCAGGGGAGTATCGTGATAGAAGCAGTCTATCGCTTTCAGTCCTAAAAGGTTTCCTGGAAGTCAGGCGGCTGGCTGGGAAGTTTGCAAAGTCAAAGTCAAAGTCATCTTACAGTGGGTGTTGGGATGTTCGAGAGAACAGATAGCCATTGTAGTGGGGAGGAGGGAAGTGTTCCATTCACCAGGCGCATAGCAGTATTTAGTTATACGTCGGTTTTCTGTGTGTGTGCGCTTCTAACACTGGAGCACAATTTTCCACTGCCAAGTAGACCAAGGCAATCGTAGCTGTTCGTAGGGTGTTTGCATCGTAACCCAATCTAGTTCCAGCTAGTTTTCTTATGATTTGTATGCGAGTCTTGGTCTTTTTGCTAGCACTTTCCAGGGGGGAACTATACACCATGATACCGAGAACCAGTTTCATGAATAATGGTACCTCCTCTAAACTGTACAATAAGCGTAGCACTTGCAAGCAAGTTGATTAGGTGGAAGGCAGCTGCAACTATTTTTCTTGCGTTTGTTTTTTATTTTTTTCTAGTCAGAGAAGTATTGTTCCATGAGTTAAATCGGCATGTCATTTTCAGCGGAGTCAAGGGATTTATGCTGGACCGTTATTGCAATATCATCTGTATAAATACTTTTTAAATTTTTATTAATATGATTATGTGCGCTGCTCTAAACTCCTTTGAATACCACTAAAGGAGGGACCAAAGGACTATTAAAGACATTCCGGTCAAGGAGACAGAGGTAGATGGAGTTATATTTATTTTTTTGTTAATAATGCATTAAAGTTTACTATTTACTAATTAAAAACATGCATAGTAAAATTTTAAAAAATTGTTAATAACTAGGTGGTTCTTGCAATATCTGTTGAATATGCTGTAAATCCAGTAATTCCATTTAAGATAAAAAAAAATGTTTTCTTGAAGCCAGGGCCGATTCTACAATATCCTGCGGCCTATACAGTAATTACGGTTTACTTTTTATATTTTTACTTACTTGTAAGTGCAACTTTACTTCATATATATACAAGTATTTTATTTATAAAACCTGAAGAAAGTACAGAATGAACTGAAACCGGTTGGTTTATGTATTCAATAAAGTGGTGCTAAAATAAATAAAATAAAATGACAAATCAAATTATCTCTAACAACAAAATGATTGCTTCCCATCAAAAGATAATAATTGTAATTGACAGCGCACCACTCGTCAGCCTTGCTAGAGATGGGTGATATCTAAAATGGAAGTCTGTCACTGTCAGTGCGATTCCGATTACCTAAAAATTTTACCTGCTTTTTTAACCAATTCCCGATATACGGAGACTTACATTTATATTATTACATATATTATTGTTTATAATACATAAGTTACCCATGATTAAAAAAAAAACCCCTTGGTTTCTCTGAACATCTTGCGATCCAGTGACCGCAGAGTTACAATTTAATAGGGACAAGAATATTGACAACTGAACGCTGGGAACAAATGTTTGAACTCCATTTATTATTGGCTACGCAAAGTGGCGTATAGGGCCCCAAGCACACGTGCAATTCATAAAAAAAAATGTCGTGACATAAAACCTTATCCATACATTTTTTTGACGATCGTTCAGTGCACACTTGGGGCCCTAGATATGAGTTGTAATGTTGCCAGTGCAATATAAGACGTTATTATTTCATGTTGTAGACATTATAGGTAATAATGATTTAGGGAATAATTTCGTCGCCTCTTTAGAGATCGCGCCTATGTTTTTTACACAGTATAAACGTATGGCAGATCCGGTGCTGGTTAAAGACTATAACCGCCATGAATAAGCCCGTAAAACGATACACATTTTGTTTGATGCATCCTCTAAATATGTATGGTGAGATATCTGCAAGGGAGGAGAAAAATAAATTGCGATATACAATATACCAGTACGTATATACGAGCTCCTTTAAAAATACGTCATCATTCTGCATCTAAATCAGCTTGCTTCCAGAAATGCATAAAAGGGGTAATAGACAGCTGCTCTGCTGGCTATGTATTAGCTAACATAATTAATTTAAGAAATCAGAGAGCACTAATACAAATTATTGACAACTGTAAAAATTATGCTGCATATTTCGTATAACCAGCTGAAATTTAAGTTATCATAATAAAAATTACGCAGAAGGAGCATTCGCGCAAGAGCCGTCGACTCATGTCTAGAGAGCTTCTACAAACTCATACATCGTAATAAGAACTCCAACTCATTTTTTAAAATTCAACCAGCACACGTTTTTTTTTTAAATTTTTAATGGCCGCCAAAACGCTCCAAATCTATTTTGAGTTTTAGGTTTAGAGGTTAGAATGTCTAATGTCAATAATAATAATAATACTTGGACGATTTATATAGCGCCGTTTTTGTGAAAAATCACCTCAAGGGCAACAAGGATGAACATAACCGTATATAATTTTATATACTATTCATATAAAATTATAACTAAACATAAGTAAGAACATTAGGTACCTTTTCAGAAGCTTTAACTAGAAGAATAATAATAGTATTGACTATTAACATTATCAAAATATCCATATTTACAATTGGTTTGCTTATGAATACTTTAATTCCTGTTATTAATATTAGTTTTTTTTATATTGGACAATAATTTTAGAGCTTCCAAGTCACTCAAATTAAGTTTAAATTTCACCAATTCTAAAAAAATAAAAAATAAAAGTCTTCATACTAATCCAAAAACAGAATACACACGTGATGTCAGATGTTCCAAATATAATGATAGCAATGTAACGAGGTGTTTTGATCAGACGATTATTTATTCACTTTTAAATGACGATTTCTAAATTCTATGTATAATTATACATTCAGAATCTATTCAGAATCGGCGTTTGCTGATCTATACATTTAAAGTCATAATGTGTTTCACCGGAGTTCCTTATTTACGCATCTAGTATTCTACATTTAATATGATAGAGATTAAATAAACGGGATGGTTGGAAAGTAAAATGAGTCAGAATTAGGCAAGGTGTTGTGTCAGATTTCTTCCCATTTGCGCTAATAGAATATAGTGAATATTCCCAATAGCACCATATTATCGGTCAGATAAGCAAGGTATAACATCACTAATTGAATTATAATAATAATTGGATGATTTGCATAGCACCGTTTTTGTGAAAAATCACCTCAGGGGGGCTGTACACATATTATTTACTAGGTTTTATCTTATTACGTACAAAAAGATACAGAAACATACTTACCTGCACCTGGAAGGTCACTTCAGATTAACACGTTAAATTATAAAGTTTTCGCTTGAGACGATATGATTTTGCCACAATAATAGAAAACATTTCATGATATTGAAGTTACTGTTTAAATCCTATTTGTCATTGATATTATATACATTAGAAAGCTATTGCCAAAAGAAGAGTTGGTATTTATTTGACATATTAATGTTTTTTTTACAAAAAAGAGAAAAAGCTAAAAAAAATTGTATCCGGTTTACCTGAAATTTTCGATAATAATTATTTACATTTACAAATATGAATTCTGTCCAGTATTTTATCAATCTTAAATCGTATGGCAGTTCATTCCAGGCTTTAGGGCCTGACACGCTGAAAGCACGCTCACCAAGTTTAGTGACCGGTGTGCGCTTTGATTCCTTCAGTCTTCCGATAGCCGATGACGTCGCTAATTTAAGAGTTGACATCTCTAAATTGGTATTTTTAGGAATGCACAGTTCCAATGGGTAAGCCGGAGCCATTCCGATAATTGATTTAAATACCATCCAGCAAAGCTTGAACTGGATACTATTGGAACATTTGAGCCAGTGAAGATTTTTGAGATGCTCTGAAATATGGGAGTATTTAGACACACCGATGATAAGTTTTTAATTATTTGCGAATCAGCGTCGTACTGAGAATCATGCTGGTTATTTGATTTTAGTGCTGCAACATTTATAATCCAATTATAAGGATGACGAAACTCAAACAATTTAAAAGCATTACCTGTAATTTGTGAACTACGTGGAAATAATATTTCAGATTAATCATTGGACATTGGATGGAAAATTTACAGGAAACTAATTCATCGCCTTTTCTGACATTATTATACCATTTTAATTAAATATTAGAGCTCCAATGTTAACTGAGGGCTCGTTTCCTTTGGAATATTCTGCTGCATTCGAAGAATTTCATCATTTTAAATAATGTGTTTCCGATTAGTATAAAGTGCCTAATTTCAATTGTAACGCATTCACACCACGGTTTGAACATGTAGTGTTTGTAGGGTAAGTGAGGTAAGGTGGAATGAAAATAGAAATATTTATATAACAGCGGTTTTAATCTAATCCTACATCAGGAGAGCTTTGTGGGTCTTGCGTGCTACTTACAATTTCAGCGAATTATTATGCTACACATGACTTGGACAACTTAGAGCTGGATTGAGGATTGGACAACTCCAATAAAATCTTTCATAATTAATTATTACAGTAAAAATATTAATCAAATAAAAATCACAAAACTTCCCCCACCTCACTCCCTCGCTCCTTTAACGTCTCTTGTCCCATTATTTTTTAATGTTTTTCTTTTAAAGAATGACGAACATTCCTTGGTTACGAATAACCTGACAATTTCGAAAATCTCCTACTACCAACACTGTAAGCGGAAGATGATGCTTGTCGTGGTGGAGGACTTAGCCAGCCGAGGAGTTGAACTCACGACGCCTGGGTGGAACTCAGCCACTGTCGGTCGAATATGTAAGCTTATCTCTTTATAAAATTAATAAGAATTATTCTATTTCATAATGACACCACAAAGTAAATTTGCGTTTATTGAAGAAAGTATCTCTTTCTTACTGTTCTATTTTATATGATGTCTCGGGTATATAATACGCTCACTCTATGTATTTTCGTTTAATTTAATTTTAAATTTAATCTTGAGCCAATCGAAACCGGTTGGTAAATAAATTTAATTAAATTATTGTTTTAAAACGAAGTATTTGTATTGGGTTTCGAAACTGATATAATGGTTAGTTCCTACCGTAATTCTATTTATACAGTTCCTACTTTTCCCTAACCATCAGTACTTGTTTGAAATATGGAAACACTGGTGCAACATGACTTCCTGGATATTTAGTTCGACCGCTCTTGTTTTTGAACAGGAAAGAAATAGTAGAATAATTTTCTCGGTTTACCCGCGTAATGTAGTCCTTAGAAGGACTTTTTAACTCCTGACGTTTCGGACAAATCACATTGTCCATCTTCAGAGGCCTTATGTCTTGAGTTTTGTTTTGAACTGATCGCTTGAGCGTGTCCGTTCAATCCAAAAGTCAAAACCTAAGTGGTTGCAAATCATTTTAATAGTCTAGGACGCAGAACGCGTGTAGATAAAGGGGTGGGGGTAGGGGTGGGGTATTTAATAGGCTGTTTACGCATAGTAACCGGGTTATTCAAAACAAAACTCAAGACATGAGGCCTCTGAAGATGGACAATGTGATTTGTCCGAAACGTCAGGAGTTAAAAAGTCCTTCTAAGGACTACATTACGCGGGTAAACCGAGAAAATTATTCTACATCTTACACCCGTGAAAATCTCAACCATAACATATATATATATAAATGTTCTTATGTATATATACATAAGAACATTTGTTATCGGCTGACGTACTGCCCATCTCACTGAGCACGAAACGCCTGTGTTGAGATGGCAATTTACAGGGGTGGTTGTTCAGCTACGATATTTTGATGAGAAATAGATTAATAAATTACAATTTAATATATTTTAAAAGCTGACAGGTTTATTTTATTTAAAACTTCTTTATCCATAAGAGGTTTAGCAAACTGGGATATTAAAAGATTTTACAAAGATTATCTTAGGGCTCTAGTGATTGTTCTTTCTTCAAACATATGGATATTTCAAAATTGATGCATGAATTAAATGAATTGATAATGAATTGATGATGAATTAAATTGAATAAATATATGGGCACCACCAGGATTTGGTGTTATTTTTAGTTTTAATGGATCTTGCGTAAATGTTTTTACCAGCTGCGGAAAGGTAAAAAATATGATGTGTACAAATTAGCAACGCCTTCAACATCTCAGGTGCTGACATTTTTCATAATAGATGAGCAAATAAACTTTTTTTTAAATATACAGGCTTATTTACAATTGTTATAGCAAATTATTGGTATAATTATTTTACTATCACTTTCAAATATTACCTTGTCAGTAAATCAGTTCTGTTGAGAATACAAAAATAGAGCAATTCATCAATTTTTTAAATAGTTATCATATTATATAGTTTGACAATTAAATGCAGATATTTAACAAAGTAGAGGTAAATTTTTCACTATTTACTATGGCAACGCCAAGCTACTTACTTTGTCATTAATACGTGTTCTTCCAAGTTCTTCTCGTCAAAATGTTTCATATTCAAATTGGACGTAAAATAATTTTTTTATCATTTTTTTAATATATAAAGTTCTTGATCTGTGTGTGAATCTTCCTTGCTTAGACTGTCTTAAAATAATGTCTAAATTCTGAGTACCGTTTGTTAGTTAAAAATATGTACTCGGACCAATATGCTTTTTTAAACATACATTCATCTTCGTATGAGCCATCTTGGTGTTGCCATTTAAAACCTTTTTAACGATCGCAGCGCCCTTATTTTTGTCTACAATACTCTATATCTCCACTATAGTCAGACTGCACTCATACATCCGCCCACGAAAATCGACCGTTAAAATTGAATAATTAATATGTACATGAATAAATTAAGTACGTACGAAGCATGAAAGAAACCTAAAATGTATATTAATGTCATATGTATATTAGAGCACTCTGGAAATACAGGAATCTTATTAGAAAAATCCTGCAAAGGGTATTTTTTAATATAATAATATTTTATTATCTTCTTTTTTATAACAAATAGTGATATATTCACTGGGATTTCCCGTGCGGAAAATTTCATTTACAAAATATTAAATTACATAATATTAAATTGAAGTGATTGATGAAAAAAATATATTGTAAGGTGTTTTAAGTGCAGTTGAGTGGTTTCGGTGTTAGTTTGTATTTGGTGTTAATATGTTTCTATTTCAGGTCTCCTCTATCCATGTAACCTATACAATGTTTTATTTGATTTTTTTTTAATTTATTAAGCTGTTGGTAATTTTTGAAGGATAGTGGGATTTTGTTGTAGAGTTTTGTACCATAGTATAATAAGGTTTTTTTTTGTCCAAATGTTGTGTGGCTCTTTGCCGTTTGTGTTTTTGACTCTGAGATCTAGTGTTTCTAATGTGTGTGATTGTTATTTTTTCTTGTTTTTTGTATTTATGAATGTAAAGTAGTATTGTTTTAGAGTATAATTGTTTTATTGACATATTGTTAAGTTTGTCGAAGATTTCGTCAGTGCTAGTTCTTACAGGGACTTTAAGTATAATTATTGTGATTGCTTTTTGTATTCTAATGAGTAAATTGAGATTATTATCACTAGCACTGCCCCATCCGATAATACCATATTCTAATAGTGATTGACAGAGAGTCATATAGATCTTAATCAAATCTTTTGTACTGATTTGCTTTACAGCTTTAATTTAGGTTGTTTTATTCGAGCACTCGACGTTGATTATAAATGCCAATACGGAGCTGCCCTCCAGCGGTTTCGTGTGAACCATTACAGTTATTATTTTACCGCGAACGAACGCTTAAAAAACGGCAAAGGTAACACGAAAGGTTAAAGTTAAAAGCTGTTAAAGAAATATTATGCCCGTGTACCCAACATTATTCCACAAATAATGTTGGGTCGATCGCGCTTCAAGGGTTATAAGGTAATATACGAAACGGCTTCTACATGAATATTTTCTACAATCTATCAAACCTTTCCTGGGCGTTTTAGGGGAGTATAACGAAGGAGAGGTTAACGACTAACGTCAAAAGAATCAACGAGTGTTTTTGAAAATAAGATTTACTTTGTGGTATAGCGATCGAAAGCCAGGATTATCGAGCCCAAGGTTGCGGGTTCTATAGAACAAAATATTAAATAATGTGATTAATATTTGAACGGTTTCCCACACAATGAAATACGCTTTCTTAGGTATAAGCAAATTTTAAAAAAAACTACCATTTCAAGATTATGAATAGTCTGGCAATATTTGAAAAACTCCTACTATTTATGTGACTGCCCAATTGGGAACAAACCCCGTTTTAGGATAAGCAAATTAACAAGTTTAGTTCATATTAAGTGCCTTTATACAAAAATAAAAAGTTCAGTACCAAAAAAAAGGTATATTATTGAGTTATATTTATAAAATTAAGTTACGTATCACTCAGCTTTATGAGCTGACGACGAAACTCATGGATGCAGCCCGAAGAGGGCGCAGCAAATAGTTAATAACTTATTAGATATATTTTATTCAGTAAGTACAAAAAGTAACTTTAGTAAGCTTTTTATGACCAAATTTTTGTCCTTTTTCCTTTCCTCGGTTAGGGTTTGCTACTATCGTTATAAACAAAAGATGTTGGTTGTGCAATAATGGTGGACTTAACTAGAAGTGGAGTTTACTACGGTTTGGAGTGACCTACGACGCCTGGATGGTAACCAGAAGCATTTGTCAATGAACCCCCTAACCGGTCTATAATAATCATTCTATAATCGTTTAATCACCATATCTATTTTGAAAAGTAACGGTTACCTAGTTGTCCCAGTTATAACATTTGAGTTGACGATTCGCATTTCTTGTTACTCAAATCGAACAATTTTTAAATGGATCGTCGTAAATCTCATCATGCAGCGATGTATATTGTAGGGGAGATTAACCGAATGTAATTCAAAATGAATCGAGTTAAGGCGAATGGATGAACCAGCCTTCTACCACAATGAGCAACTGATATTAAATAAGAGAATTATTTCAGCAAAAGCAAGCAAGCCGAAATCGACCAGGTAAGTGTTTTGTCTCATCATCTCGTAATTGTTAAATTATTACTTCATAAAAGTTTATACGAACAAATGCATAATATTCCATACTTTTATCAGAGTCTCGAAATTATTTCAGTAATATCAATTCTGTGGTACAAAATTATATTTCAGCACATTAATAACCCTATATTTAATACAAATAGACTAGAGCATACTTACAATACTCGTCTCAATTTTAATGAAGGATTAATGGTTCCTAAGCATACAAACAAATATGGACAAAAAACTTTAGATCACATGATTCCTAGATGTTTAAATATATTTCCCCGCAGAAATAAATAAACAATTAATAAATATATTGAAAACTTGGCTAGCTGAAAGAAGCTATTTGTATTAGGTAATAAGGAAATATTATTTTATGTGTGATTTATTGTTGTCGTTTATGTTTTTTATTTTTTTTTAACATATTTTTGTACGAGTATATTTGAGTAAGATTCTTGAGAAATATTTTTGTTTTATGTTTGTTATATAATAATAATAATAGTAAAAATCGGATGACTTGTATAGCGCCATTTTTGTGAAAAATCATCTCAAGAGCGCTGTATATATGTCTGTTTATGTTATAATTTTAATTTTATATAGACATATGTATATATATATATATTTTTTTTTTGTAACCTTATCTGTAAATTTAGATTTTGAATAACAAGCTCCCGTTAGACAAACTACAGAAAAGTAGTTTATCGGGACTTTTGCATTGTATTTTTTATTTTGTGAAATGTAAATATAAAGTGTGATGGATGCCATTAGCAGCTGGTCTGCTATGGTAAATGGATATGCATATTTATATGCACTCACGTTGTAAAAAGGGTAATCTTTATAAAAGTGATCTCAATTTTTCATTCACTTATTTTTTAAGAAAGTCACGTCAGGACCACATCTCCACAGCCTTTTGATAAGAAGCGGTTGCTCGTGAAGCGTATTATTTTAGTATAATATAATTTATTACATTATGCGTTCGCACTGAAGCCTTAGCTCAAATTATTTTTTATCATATTGAATACCTCTGGCATTCAGTATGATAAAAAGTATAACGTTTTAGAATTGGGTTTCTTGAAGTGGAAAATTGGGATAGAGATTTTCAGAGAATGAGTGGTACTACCACCGTGGTAGTAAGAATATTTATATTTCTAGAAATTAAATTTTGTAACATCAAAAAAAAAATCTAGTTAATCTGAAAGATGTTGGTTACTTTCCAATTCCAATAAATTAAATACGTTTTCACTCATACTACGACTAATAAATAGAATATAGCCATAATACATTAATTAAAAATTACTTTTTATTCACCACTTTATTAATATATACATATCAAGATGTTTCGAAAGCGATTCTTTTCTCATCAGGAACAATGGATTACATATATTAAAACATGTATTCCATATATTCCTGACGAGGAAAGTATCGCTTTCGAAACATGTTGATATATATATATATTAATAAAGTGGTGAATACAAAGTAATTTTTAATTCATTTATTAATAATGACGCCGCAAAGTGAATTCCAATTTTAAGAAGAAATTATAGAATATACCCACTTTAAGTATGTTTGTTTTAAGTGAATTTAAATAATATTTTAAGGAAAAAATCTTTTTTTATTTTTTATTATGTGAAAACCGCACAAGATTTCCAACTGCTCCCGGAGGTCGGAGCCAGTGGGACTATGGCATCCCTGAGGTATGTTGTGAGGCTGAAGGATATGTAGAGGGGAAGGAAATGGAGGAGAGGAAGGTGGAGAAGAACCTGGCTGTTCAGATCTGGTCACCAAACACGTCTAAAGACAGTTCAAAGAACGTTTCGATTCTGAATGGTGGTCGTTCAACTGAGCAATTCTGAGAGTATCCGGAAGTCAGACATTTCATCCATCGTCTTCTTTGTCTCCATATCAAACCCCTATCAGGGGTTACAAATACAAATAGGAGTTACAAATACAAGACACGGCTTCGGGCAGTGAAGAGCTTCTTCGGAAATGTTGCTTCGTTAAATAGCGAAAAATTATGGCTACCATTTATAAAGAAAGTTTACAAGTAGACAATTTAATTTATTTATGCGTACAATTAGAATATTCCATGTGAACAAATTAAAAAAAAAAAAAATTTAAATCCAGACAAGCGATAAAAGTCCCTATCTGTAATATCTTTTACCGGACAAATATTTGCAAAAATATTTAAAATGTGTAAAAAATTTTGATTATGTAAAAACAAAATTTCTCAGTTTTAATCCTATAACGATACTTTCCGTGCTTTTTGACGGGGAACAAACAGCTAACCACGAGTGAAATTATTAAATATTTCATTAAAAGGTACAGGCAAATAATTTTAAATAAATTCTCGCTTGTGTAGTTGTGTACTGTATCGTAGGACCAATTCAGGATAAGTGGAGACTGCGAGCGGGTGTTTCGTGGTAATTCGTACCAGTTTGAACCACTATCGGTGTACACAAATATAAACGTGCGGTATTTGAAATAACTTGCCCGTAACTCGATTCCTGTCCACCGGTAATATCATTTGGGTAAACAAGTTAAATCTTCCAAAAGATTTGCTACCGAGATATTCAGGAGGCGCCATGTTGAGTAAGCAAATAATGCCAAATGAAACAGACAATAATTTATGGACAGACTTATCTAAACAAATTGATATAATACTAATAAAAGAATACATTGGATGGATAAATCTCCGCATAGAAGACTCATAACACAAAAGCAGCGAGCTTTTAAATAAAATTATGATTGCCTCAGCATGCACACATTACTTTACCCCGTAATATCAACAAAGGATGAATGAATCTCTCACCAGGCTAACATACCGCCCACAGTAAATGTATGATTTCTTAAACACTGTCCGTCGTACGGAAAAACTTTGAATGAATATTATTCTGCAAATAACTTCTAATGCAATTTATAAAAAAAAATAGTTAGATACGGTGTGCCAGGTCGTAAACCCGACCGAAGAAATGTGGTTTTGATAAAACTGCTATTAAAAAAAAAGTAAGTATAGTTTGATTTGCAATTCACCACGTGTGGGTAGGAAATGGTATAACCACACTCGCTTCAGATGTGTTCAATCGGAGAACGAAGATGAAAACATTACAATATTGTCCAATATAATTACAGTTTTTCAAAAAAAAAACTTGTTTTTTTATAGTTTTTCGTGCCATGCTATTTTTTTATGAATTTTTTGGGATTTTTGACAAACTAGAGCACAATTCAACATATTTTGTATTTTGGCATTTATGATTTTTATCTTAGGGCTGTTTTTATTTTATTTTATTTATTTGTACATTAAACTTTACCAAATAACTAATTATAACTTATATAACTGTTACAACACATAACTAATTATTATGACTTATATACTATTGGATTTTATCTTGCCTAACTAAATGTGGTTCTTACAGTCTATTTAAAATTTATTCATTGGTGTAATTTTGATTAGGACCATTAAAACATTTCATCTCTTTATAAAATAAACTGTTTTGCGTTTTGACTTTGCTCTTTTTCGGTAGTCTGATTTCCTTACATGTGCTTGTATTATGTCTGTGAATGTACATGTTGTAAATAATGTTGTTCTAAAAATATTTTTCCTTTTCCTCATTTCTTTTTTTCATCTCATCTCCTTATAAATTAGAATGACAAAATTATTTTAATTTCTATCACATCGGAACAGGCTCAGACTAGTAAGGTGGTTTATAAAAAATCTTTGTATTTCATATTTTTCATTTATATATATATGTAGATAAATATCTATGTATGTATTTTCTTACATTTACTGTAAAACTTACTAAACCATGTAATTATTTCTTTTTTCACTTTATTATTTCTTTTAATAATAAATATAATAATAATTTTAGAAAAGTTTACATGGCTGTGGAAATTTCCCCTCTTCAATTGTCTCATTAATAATACTTAACAGCGCAGGTCCAATTACCGGAAAAGCATATCTGATTATACGTATATGGTAGTTAATCCATTTGAACGGTTGTTTGATTTAATGACGTGCAATCATTCTTATTTAACGTAATTTTCATTATAGTGTAGGTTACTATTAATATTGGATATCAATTTGTTAATTTGAGTGATGCTTTCAATAAAATATTCATTAAAGTTATTAGCTATGTCATGTTCATTTATATCTTTTTTGAAGTTTACCGTTCTAATATATTTTTTGTTTTTGCCATGTACTAATTCTTTAAAGCTTTTCAAAAAATTTTGGGTTCTTTTTCTTATTAGTTTATTTTATTTTTATGAACTCATTGTGTGTTCTTTTTATGTCTTTAGAGTATTTGTTTCTGGCTTTTATTTCTTAGCCCAATTCATAGTACTATTAGTAAGAATTGTAAAATGTATATCTGACATGCTACATTGTGCATAGTTATTTTGCGTACCATTATTATTTTCTTTAGTTACGGTCTATTCTGGAACTATTCTATGGACAGGTTTTTTAAGTTTAATACCATCCTATCAGCTTTTTCGTTATATTCCATTTAATTTATTTCATTCCAATAAATTGTCTGTGAGACCCGAATGAAATTTCTTTATTGTAATTTTTATAATTGTTTAATATTATTATTCGTGTTTATTTATTTCGGTAATCTTTTTATCTGTCATTTGTTATAATTTGAATATTATTACGGTCGGTAACTTTTAATTATCTAACACATTAACATTTTAAATTGAATTTATTTAAGATAACCAGATCAATTAGTGTTTTAGGGGGATTAGTAATTCGTGTAAAATCCTTAACTAATTGTTTCATCCCTGCAACTTGAACTGTCTTTTTATGTATACTCGTATATCTGATTTTGCTTTAACATTTATATTGAAGTATCCAACTATAATGTTGGTATTTTCTTCTTGTAAATTTTCCGTGCACCAAAATCTTTCAAAATATGTTAAAAATTCGCACTTACTTGTGTTTGGCGATCTGTAAATAAGAGTATATACACCTTTCTTGATTCCAAATTTAATGATAATGGCTAAAATGTAAAAATTGTCTCGATCTGGTGATTCGATATTACTTTATATGGAACATTATTATTTAATAGAATCATCACTCCTCCTTTATGTCTACTATGCTAGTCGCAACGGATGGTATTGTAATGTTCAAATTTATTTTCTCTATTTTGGATATGTTCAGTCACATGGGTTTCACTTAACATAATCGTAAAAGGTTTCTTATCTTCTAAAAATATTTTTATCTCTTCATAATATGCTATGTATGTTTAAGTATATAAATTGCTTTTTTTATAAAAAAAGTGGTCCGATTATTTCTTTTAAAAATTGGGCATTTCTTGCTCAGCAGAATGATTATAATTTATAGTTTATATTGTAGTTTAATTTTAGTTTTAGCCCAAATCTATTATTCTTAATTATGCAATTGATGCACGGCACGTCCTCCACTCCCGTGCAATCATTTACATGATAGTGGTCCGCATATTTAGTGCAAGTTTTTAGGTTTCTGCATTCTATTGCCGTACGATTAAAACCGTTACATTTATAACATTTCATAATATTTAAATTATCAAATACACGGCAACTCTTCCACCGAATATTTATTTTTTCTTCCTTATGTTTCTTCCGTCGATATCAGGATAAATGGTGTAATTTCTTTTTTTTGATTTCATTTACATATGTAACTTTTGTTTTAAAGTTTTGTTAAAAAATAAACACATTTTGAGTTTTCATTTTCATTCCTATATCTTCAAAATTGAATTTTTTAGTTAAGCCGATAATATTGACTGAAGGTTTTTTTGTTTGTAGTATTTTACAATCATATTTATATCCCAGTTTGGCAATCACCTCATCATGAATTTTGTTGATATCGGCGGAATTTTTAAATTCTATTATTACCCCTTCATCCTTAAATGTTGTCATTCCGGTAACTCCAAAGTTGACTGGATTAATATAACTTCTAATTTATTTTTTTTATATTAATATTTTCTTGATCCTTTTTTTGGTTTGATGGTAATAATCGGCTTGTGTTTTTTTTTTACCTTCTCCGCGTAACTTTTAAACACTATTATTTTACTATGTCTTTCTTAGTTTCTTCATTTTTACTATCCATATTTATGAAAAGCGATTTATTTTCCTGCATTGCATTTTTTACTTCATTAAAATTTTGAGTAAATTTTTTTGTTAGCGGCTGCAGTATTTTTTGTTCCGCCCTTCATTTCATTATTGATATGGGCGAGGAAATAATGTTTTGGTTTTATATTATCATTTATTTTTTGTCTCATTATCTTATATTTTAGGATATTAAAATTCAATTTGATTTATACATGGATATTTCTGGGGACAGATACTCAGAACTTCTACAATATAACAACAAACTTCACGGCTGTATTTTTCACATTTTCCCCTCGTATTTTTCATTTTCTAATATTTTAAGATATTAAATTAAATTTTAATATCTACCACCGTGGAACAGATTCAACCTAGTGAGGTGATTTATACCAAAAAAATATTAATAGTAATCGTAATTAGTATTTTTTTTATTGTGTAATTTACTAACAAAAATTACCCAACGATATTATCCATAATCTAAAGGCAAACCGCTGATATATATATATATATATTGTAACCTTTCCTCTTGTTGTAAACGTATTTTGTATCAGAAAAAATATTTTAGCGGAGCTCTGAGTGATAAGACCATACGCAACATATTGGCAATTCCGAGAAGGGAATGTGGGACAATACTGACAGGTGCACAGACCCAACATATTCTGTTCTCGACATTCGTACCCGCACCAAATGTTTCTTTCAGTAGCCACAACTATTTAACTGTCTGTGGACGCACTCGTACGCGTGTCTAAAGCCAAATTTGAACTACATTAATTCTAATAACCTATTTCAGGACTAAAAAGCATTACTTACAGATGATATTTGATTAAAGATGAAAGCACCTGCAGAATTTGAGAAATGCCAAAATGTACCGGAAAACATTAGCATAGTTGGTGCGTTTCTCAGTACTCGGCATTCCTGGGAAGAAAAAACATGGGCGGTGTTTACGCTGAGCGAAGGCGAATGTGCTAATAAATCGATATGGGATTTTCACACGGATTTCTCGAGCCGGAAAGCGGTTTTATTTTCTCTTGGCTGCCAAGTGCAAACAAGGAAATCCGAACTAAACACTCAGGTACAAGTTACATAGTGGCATGGAAGGTTTTTTTGATTTGCTATAAGCACCGGCGAGATTCATAAGGTATTTCTTCTCTGATGACGACTTCGCACGCATCGTTTCGTTTTTCATGTTTCGCGCTCACTGAACAGTTTACTGCTTATAGACAGTACTAATGTTATGCAAACCCAAAGCTTATTTGCTGTTTAAAAATAATTTAATATAACTCAAGCACTTGTTGCGATTTTTTTCTATTTGATATTTTTCACAGATTTGCAATATGAATACCAAAATGTTAACATTTTATGCATGATTAACCGGCTTGGGTATATAGAGGGAAGTCTGAAAAATTTATAAATAATATCACTTCAATTTATCTCATAACATACTTGGTTGAATAACTGAAGCATTTGGTTGATTAGTACAGGCAATCTGCCAAACTGGGAACTCATAAGACATAATAGCAATAGAATTAGTTATTCTACAATATAATATTATGTACTTTTTATATAAATGTACGTACCCAATCTAATAAATAAATAAAATACAGATGAGAAACAGAATGATAAGCCAATACATTATACAGGGTGGTGTAAAACTACCGTTATGGTTTGAATGTTTAATAACTTTTAAAATTTATTTATATTTTTTATTTTTATTTCAGAATTTTGTGAAGAAAACTTGGGGAATTTGGAAAATGGAACACTAGACAACAGAACAGCGATCAACAATTGTTGAATTTTATTTTGAAAATCAACGGTCATTATTTTGACGCAGCGTGCTTATCGTCGTTTTTTTAATGTGCGTACTGGACCTTCAGCACCAACAATAAACCGCCTGGTTGCAAATTTTCGACAACATGGTACAGTAAGACACCTTCCATGTACCAGAAGACCACGTACGGTCCACATAGAAGAAAATATCCAACGTGTTGTGGATAGTGTGCAGGACAGTCCAAAAACATCAACAAGAAGACGTTCGGCACAACTGGGGCTATCGCGGAGGTCCGTTCAGAGGATTTTGGCCACATTGCACATGTTCCCGTATAAGGTTCAGCTTGTGCAAGAATTGAAGCCGATAGACTACCAACAGCGGCTTGATTATGCCATTTCATTCCAAACTATAACGGTAGTTTTGCGCCACCCTGTATTATTTGCACTTTTGAATAAGTACTGTATCAAATTATTACCAGCCGTTGTAAATAATAGCTAAATGTCGTCAACGTCCAACGCTATTGAAAAAATATAACGTCAACAGTTGATATAATACCGAATTACGAATATTTCTCATCGGAGTCAACGAGTCAACTAGTCAACGAGTCAACTGGCCATGTACCTATTATTTTTAGCAGCGTTGGCGCGAAATAAATAAAAAGGGTTAACAGTTTGCACTCCATGAACAATATTTGGCGTAATTTGGAATGGTCTTTTGGTTATGTACTTTCCTACCAGACGTTTGTTTCGGATTTCGAAATTCCATACGGCCGATATATAACCCCAAGTGTCGAGGAAGTCTATCGTTGGCAGGCAAAAAATAGCGTTTAGCGGTATTTATCAATAACAAATAATATTCAACGCCTGCCAACGGACAAACGTCATCAAACTTCAAATTTCAACATTATTACAGGATTATTATTATTAGGTGTGCGGGGAATCCCCCGTTAGAAGGGTTTCGCTGATGTGATTATCGTTACTTACAATTTTTTGTTAGTGTCGACAATGTCGACATTGCCGACCACCGTGTCAGTCTTTTACACATATATTTTGGTTTGTCGCGCGTATTCGATCTATTTTTGTTAGTTTTATTGTTATGCTTCCAAAGTATAAATACCTATTACGCAAACAATTGAAGTTATTTATTAACAATTTATAGGTTTTCTAAAGTTTTAATAGTGTTAATAGGAAGAAGTATGTATTTTTTTGTAATTTAGATTAGTGAAGAAAAAATAAAATGGTAAAATTAGATTCTTGTAAATATATATTATTCTAGGAAAGCGAATAAAATAATTATTTTTACACTACAAAATAAAAAACATTTAGTATATTTGAACTGGAAATCGTTAAGTGAAGTTCTTTCATAGATGCACAAACAAAATGGCGAACAATAATCAAAGTGATTTTATGTAATTTTTTCCAATCTTAATAATAATAATGCGTGTAGATACTAAGTACTATATCTATAAAGTGATAATATATTCGTACATACATGTATGAATGATTTTTATATATGTACTTTTTTTATAATAATTGTCGTCGCTTCAACGTTGTCGTCATTTTCAACGGTTATTCTCAACAGTTGAAAATCGTCAACAATAACGGCGTTGGCGTTGGATTTAGTCAACGCCTAGTACTAGTTGCTACACTTTGAAGGTATTTTGACACGTTGAAGATTATTTTTCTCGGCTTTAGCTACAAGTCCAAGATAATCTGTAATAGTTGTGCCAATTTTATATTTTCACCTGTCACTGGTAGGATTACTGTTGCCTAGTTATGTGGAAACGTGATAAAATATAAAATATATTTTTAAGGTGACTTACCAGTATAAAAATGACGATCGAAGCTCTATGAAGCGGTTTCCTTTGAGATTTTTCCATAGTACTTCTTACACTTTTCAACTTCATACAAAATATAACAATCAAAACACTGTTCTCACTTTCTTATCGGTTCACTTTATATCTACCTTATATTGCACATCTTCAAATTATTTCAACCTAAGAAACAATGGAATAAATTTTTAAAATATCAAAAAATTAACCCAACAAAAGATTTTAAAATATTCAACGAATATAGACTGGTTTAAAACAAATGAATGTGTTTATATTATATTATGAGATTAAATCAATTTAAAATTAAATGAATACAAAGTAGTGGTGGGCGAAGCGGCTCGGTTTAGTGAGCCGGATCACTAAATCGGCTCTCTGTAAAGACAATCCACATGAAAACTGGACGAAAAAAGTATCGTGTAAGAGCGTCTTAAGGACGTCTTTAGGAGGGGTAAGGGAGCGAGGGAGAGGGCATGGTGCGGGAGGACGCGAACCGTCGTTCAAACGAGCCGGATCGCTGAACCGGTACACTACAAAGAGCTGATTTAGTGATCCGGCTCACTAAACCGAGCCGTTTCGCCCACCACTAATACGAAGTGCCTCGCTTCGTCTAGTGAGTGTATATTGAGTACAATGCATGTACACCTCATGTATGCGCAATTGTATTGCAGTTACTGAGCTTGACATAAATTGCAAGCGCCAATAAAGCGTGGAAGTTAAATACGATTGTACTAAGTACCTATTAGACAACTAGATACTTGGATATCATATTTTATAGATCACGAATTGTCTGAAAGTACTGTGAACTATAAATAGTTCTTGGGGACGTAGTAATCACGTTTTCATAAACATATTCCATACTTCTTGAGTGGCGATATTTGAAGGCGCCTTGCGTAAAGTAACCGTTCTATCCACCATCGGTTTCTTTAGTAAAACATCTTAACAGATACGAGTAGTTCAGAATAACAAAAATAGTTACGACAGTAATATGTATACTGTTTTATTGACGGGTGAAACACGATTTAACCTTTGTTTCTAAGATGTAACAAAACTTCAATACATTTACGGATTTGCAAATACTAGAGTTTATACGTGTGAGTGCTACCTACATCAGCTGAGAAATGGTTAGTTAATTAATTTTTATACTTTAGAAAACAGTATTGCGTAGGTATTATGTACCGAGGGTTGAAAGACACCACCGCCTTCCCCTGCGAAAACTTCGTCAAGTTGAACAGTTAAGATATTAGTGTTGAAATTAGTAAAGGAATGATAGCGTAAGTCGTAATCAAATTACGTGGGAAATTAAATCCAGATTTATCTCAACACGAATGGAGACTTAAATTTAACAGAAGGGGGTGTTCCTCAGATGCTTTCGCAGGGTCTTGTACTAAACTCATTTCAAGCTTTCGTCGAATTCATTGAGACTGAATAATTCCCAAATTGGTATTTAATGGCACGCAAAAAATAAACGCAAAACACCCTTATCGAGATAATATTTTTTAGGTAGATGAGATCTACGTGCACTTTATCAATAAACCCGACACCGTCTTATTAATAATATATTCAACAGTCGATTAGAGTCCAGATTCTACACAATAGCCAAACTTATTAATACGAAACGCAAAGTTCTCATTTTTCTGTCAGTATTATTTACTTTTTTTTTTCATATGAATTACGCACAAGAGTCCCAACTGCTCCCAACCATCTGGAGCCAGTGAGACTATGGCATTCCCGATTGGGGAATGTTGTGAGGCTTAAGGTATTGTGGAGGTGAAGGAGAAGGGGAGAGGGAGGTAGGGAAATGGCGTATATTATGTATATTATGCACATGGCGTATATTATGTATTTTATTTATTATTTTAGAACCAAAAAATGTCATTACCATGGCAACATCAACCTAATAATTAAAACCGTTGAATTGCGTTCTCCACATTCAAATGTTTTGACATTTTGCGTTTGAAAGTTCGTTTTAGACAAAACCTGACTGAAAAAAAATCGGAACTACAAAAAAAAATCGCCTTTCCATGTTATTATCTTCCTTACAAAGTGTTAAATAATGAAAAAACTTAAACATAAATAATCTTAGAATGTGATGTAGACTACCACTAATTTCTGAACACCGTTTGGTTAAAGTAAAAAATATGCTCTTGGACCATTGTGCTTTTTTAAACTTACATAAATCTTCCTATGAGCCACATTGGTGTTACCATTTAAAACCCTTTAAACGATCGCAGCGCCCTTAATTATTAAGTGTCAGACTGAATTTAAATTTAATTTTCCAGCAGGACACAAGTGATTTAAATGGAGAACTTTTCAAAGGCAACAAAGAGCTAGTGAAAGCAAACGATCACTCAACAATACCTTTTTATTGAATTATATACTTTGATTTATTCACGGAACTGTCAAAAATATTTATTTTTTAGATTAGATTAACGATCGAACCATTCGTATGGCAAATCACCTGTCAAAAAAAACTTCTCTCGGAAAAAAAAACGGAACCGAACGGAGTTCCCAGGTTATCTGGTGAACCATACAAATCACTAGCTTAACAAGTCAACAATATATATCAGATTATTAAAAAGGTAACAATTAAAAACAGCAACAAAATCACAAGAACGCACTCTTTAAAAGCAATCTAAACGATAATTTAGTCAGGTATGTTTTTGTTATCACAATATTGAAATAAACAATTGTGTGTTTATAACACATTTACTAATAATGTATATTGTATCGCACAGCCCTGTCCCGAGTTTGTTATGAGACTAATATTTAAATAGTTCCACAGTTCCACAGTTAGACAGTTTGTTTGAAGTTTGTTTGAAGAAGCACGGAGAGAAAAGTGGTTCCGCGGACGCGCCGCGTCGGTAACATGGCGGTTTTATTGCACTCGCCTAAACTTTACGACAGCTGCTAGCTGGCCGAGATAACGTAGCGCCATCTTTATCTTTGTATTTATCTTTCGCTGTAGGTTTAATTGAAAATACGATAGTGAAAAACCGGAATGTCGGTTTTTAAGCGATTTTTACGTCGTTCGAAAGATATTTGTGGATCGGTTCCAGTGAACGAAAAATTCTTAAAAGTGTGATCTATAATAGAATACCGATGTCGCCATATTAGCCAATAAATGCTTTAGACTCCTAGACAGCCTAATAATTTTGATAATGAAAGATTATCGACATTTGAAATCATTTTCATCAGAAGTAAAATACAATACTACAGGCACACGGACACGCCAAATAAAACCACTCATATGTCGTTTTATCTCTTCAGCGGATATTTTAACATTTTTAACCGATTTTATTCGAGGATTAGACAATTCCGTATAGAGAAAATACACTATTCTAGAAACGGGTAACTACTCACAAAAAAAAACCTTTGGGATTTTTAAAATACCGATTATCGGAGGTATTTTCATGTGATGTTGATTTAATCTTAATATTATTTAGTCATAGTATATAGTACATACGTATATTTGAATTGGTGTTCAAGTTTCAATCATTATTGGATTTCATGAACGTACAAACATATACCGTTTATTTGTAATACTGTTAACATAACAATAGCATGAATTAATTCACGGTTCTTTGAATGATTAAGGCTAAAAAAACGTTATTTAATATTATATACTCGTATATCCACTGATGGAATCTAGAATAGGTAGGAAAATATATCGAAATAATAGTTTTCATAATTCTTTTGGTCAAAAAATATAATACATGTATTTGTAATTCACAAAAATATCACATTCAGAATATAGGTTGTTTTTATACTGTTCCCCGAATATCTAAATAATGCATCTTATCAGTCAAAAATTAAAAATAGCTGAAAAAAAATTACCTAATACGAATGGCCTCCCTGATAAACAAAACGATTCTATTTAAAAGAGTATTGGTTGTTGCGATTTTCATAACTAACGTATTTAAACTTGCTTATTCTAGACACTCGAGGTCGG
Organism: Halesus radiatus; assembly: GCA_022606495.2. Taxonomy (NCBI): domain Eukaryota; kingdom Metazoa; phylum Arthropoda; class Insecta; order Trichoptera; family Limnephilidae; genus Halesus; species Halesus radiatus. The sequence goes on from JAHDVE020011076.1 coordinate 41,580, forward strand.
TGAGTTTTCCCTTGAATTTTGACCAGTTTTACGATGAAACTTGCTGAATCAATTAATTGGCAGCGTTGAAGGTGACACTTTAAAGGTGGGGCATTTGACGATTTTCAAGGAATAATGAGGATTTTTTCCAAGCTTATTTCATTCTTTTTGTGAAAGACACATTTACGGTTTTCAATAAAATAGGAACAATTTTCCCGAGTTTTTCGCATTAACGGATTACAAGATATTGCGTAATGCGCATTGTATCTAAGTTTAGGTAGACACCTACAGTTTTGCACGCATGTTAAATTCACTCCTATAGTAATTGATGATCGGGGAAGTTATATTTTGTTCAATCGCCGGATCGCCTTATGTGCTATGTGTAATGAGCAGCTAAATTAAATAATACTAACGATAAATATTTAACCCCTCGAGTATTTTGGGAGATATTTCCCCCAGAAAACAAATAGCCGTAGAGTTTTTTGGGGTGATAATTCTCCTAGCCCGAAACGTACTCATAAAAGTCATCCTATCACATTTTGTACTATAGTAATGATTTAAACTGTATTGGAAAGAGAAAAAAAAAACACCCTTTTAATTGCCATATAAAAGTTTACAATGCACATTTAAGAAAGATTATCATTTATTATCAAGACTCGAGGGGTTAAAACGTGATATTACTCAAAATACATAAAAAAATGGTGCACCAGTTTTGACATCAACAGAAAATACTCCTGCACCTGAAAAATACGTCGATGAGGTATTCCAGTGATAAATATAACGGCTTTAAAAATATATATTCATATAGATCAGCACACGCCGATTCTGAATATGAAAACTAACTGTAGAAAAAAAAACGAAATATACTGGTACAAATTTTTTTTTTTAAATAATTGGACAGGAGTTCCTTTTTAACCTAGTCAAAGCGTTTATCATATTTTTCTATTAGTCTATTTGATTCCTTATCTGACAAAAGGGCATGAATCATACAGTCGTCTACGCCACATATTCAGGAAACCAAGTTCATTCGTTGTGTAAATAATATAATTTCCATATAAGTATACTCTAAGGCATATAAGACATAAATGTCCTTAGGAAACTTACTTAAAAAAAAAAACAGTGCGACCTCTTCGCATTTCGATATTTGGCTCGTTTACCTTATCAAAAATAAAGTACGCAGCTGAAATCGTGACTTTTCCGCTCATAATCGTGATATTTTATAGCAAAGTGGGGTAGCCTTTTAGGGTCAGCGATACTCCGCCGATAACCAGAGGAAATAAGAGATCGCCCGATAGTGCCGAATTCACTACTTGTGCCTGTGTACGCTGGCTCCTTGGCTCTTTGGCTGAGCCAACAAAAAGTCTTGACTTCTAGTCCGACTAAGGGACAGCTCGTTTAACTGAATATTTTGATTTAATAAACGAATTTTAAATTATTTTTTACCAACCACTTTATTAATACGCACATATCTACATGTTTGAAAGCGATGCCTTTTTCATCAGGAATATATAGAACACTAAAAAAATAATAATGTCAAGTATAGACAAACGATAAATATAGAACACAATAATGAAAGAATAACAAATTATAAACATAAACAAAAATTGATTAAAGTAGGTATGTAATTAATAAAATAAACAAAAACAAAAATGAATAAAAAATTATTGTAATACATTCAATAACAAACTTATTTTAGAAATTATTTTATTATTAATATGAATATTTTATACCAAAAGAATGAGTGGTTTCAAAAAAAAAAATTTCGATTTTACTACAAATATCTATAACAGCAGACGTTAAAGCCATCCGGCCAAAGAAAGCACGCTACATTCTGGACTTTTTCTGGTGTACATTTCAAAATACACCTAAGTCTGCTAAATTTAATTTGGATTTAAGAGTGAACGAACTGAGTTCTTCTTACGTGTTGTACCGATGGGATATGGCGCTCTCATAACATAATTTTGTAAAATCGCGCATGAGGTAAGTAAAAATGTGTTTCAATTGCAATCTTCAGAGACTAACAGAACTGAGTGAACCGTCTATTTATTATATTATTTAAGCTACCATGTAAAATGCGGAAGATCTAACTCGTTTTGACAGATTTAGACAAATTTTCTGAGATCCCCTTTATCTTACACTGACTTTTATACATGGTGATGTAAGAATTGATTAAAAAACATGGCATTTTTGTAAAAGCTGTTCGTTCGATTTCGAAGAGATTAACTTTACAATGCTTTATAGAATATGGTCCACGATAACTTTTGAGAATGCGTACCTACTAAATCTATTATCGTATTGTAAAATTTGTGTGTACAGTACCAGGGAACATTTCTCCATCTTTCAGTATCAAGTGTGGTTAGAGGTGCATACATGTGGAGATAATCATCTCTTTCCAGTGGGCTGCCTATTGCTACTGTAGGGCTTTTATTTCATTTATTTAAAGAATTGTAAACTATGTTTTATGTGCTTGCGGCACTCGCTGATAGCAATCTTATATTTAATCCCGCTGTCCTACTATATCTTTGTGTTTTTATTATACAACTTTGATATTACCTTATTTAACCTTCAAGCGGGCAGGCGGGCTCATATAACAAAAGAGATCGCGCGTAGCCTAATCGACCCACGGAATATTAATGCTAATTAATTGTACAAAAAAAATTTATGTTGTATTTTAATTATTTTAAACTATATTTAATACCTAGTAAAGTTATGAATATAATGTTCTTTAAAATTATTCTGTAGCATTATTATTATACACACTTTCAAACGTTGCAAATGAAAGTGATATGATCGTGGCAGATATTCCTTGTGCAGGTTACGCAGTAGATAACTATTATCTCTTTTTTTTTAGCAGGACAGTTTTGGACGACCCACTCAATATTTTCATAGTTTTTTTTTTGTATGTGGTTAGATAGCTAAACTAGGCTTATATATACATGTTTATAATATTATAATGTTATGTTATATAATATTATGATGTTTATATATTGTTAAACTAGGCTTATATAGTCATATATAATGTTTGGCCTCCCCAGATACTGCAGCGCTTCCAGTATATTTACGGAGGGGCGAGTTTCTGGTTTTGCAGCACTTATAAGATCCAGAGTGGCTGGAATGAGGGAAATAATAAACAACTCCGGAAATATCCTCATCATGGAGGCCCACCTCAGTCCAGCCTCCAGCATCGACGCAAACTGGAGAAAGATATTGGCACCTCACAATTTAAATGCCGCAACACTTTAAAGACTTTTTATTTATTTATGTTTTATGTGTCATGTATCATTCACCTACTATCTTATTATTATTTTATTTTTATAAACTTTTGAACATATTTTGTATATTTTGATAACTATTGTATGTATACTTTGTATGGAATGTGTGGAACTGCACTAACCTTCCATATACCTGAATAAACATTTATTATTACTATGGTCGATAATATATTTTTTTCTGTAATAAACATTGAATCCTACGCTATCTCAGGTTGCCCGGTAGAGGTGATGCAAGATAAGTTCATCACAGGGGAGACAGGTACGTACGAGTACGCGATCGTTTTGACGCCGCGCGACTGCTTGAAAGTTAAATTGCAAAATCAAGACATCATAACAAGAAACTAAATTTAAGAGAAATATTCCTTTCGTATATTTAATACATATTTACAATTGCAGTTTACGGCAATTTTAAGAGCGTCGTTAATTAATTATCTCCAGTATTTATATTGACTGAAATTATCATTTTCATATTTGATCGTTAAAAAACCTTTAAAGTGGGACGTCTTGAAATATTAAGTATTTTATTTATATATGTTTAATATGTTTGTTGATAGTATCTAACGTAGTACAGATATGTAGTCAGTGGCGGCTAGTGACTTTTGAGTGAGCTAGAGTGGTAAGATTGAATAATTTGACTATTTTGATGATGTTTTAGCTGAAAATTTTGTTCCAAAAATAAAATATTTTTATGGAGATTTTCAGGATTCTTTCTGATAAATCTTCGTACAAAAAAAAATTATAAAATACAACATTTTTGGCTTCAATAACAATAATAATAAAAATTCACGTACATTATATGGAAAAACAAATATAATGTGAATCTCAATTAAAGCCCTACAGCAGCAATAGGCAGCCAGCTCACTGGGTAGAGAAGATTATCTCCACCTTTATGCACCTCTAATAACAGTTGATACAGGAAGAGGGAGAAATGTTCCCTGGCACTGTATACAAACATATGTATATGTGTTTGATAGGTACTGCTTGGTGCTATGAGGAAAAAATGCGTTTACAATAAAGTACTATAAAAAAGATAATATTATTGAGTAATGATGATAAGATTGAGTTACGTATCACTTAGCTTTATGAGCTGACGACGAAACTCGGGGATGCAACCCGAAAAGGATGCAGCAAATAATTAATAACATATTAAATATATTTTATTCAGAAAGTAAATAAAGTAACTTTAGTAAATTGTTTATAACCAAATGTTTGTCCCTTTTGAAAAAAGGTATTATACAATTCCTAGGATATTGTTATAAGCTATAAAGTAAACTTAATTTTTTTTATTGAGACGGCTGTTTCGGCGTTCAAGGCCATTTTCAAATTGCAGTTTTCATTCAAACATTTTCAGGGAGTTTGAAAATAGATATGAACGTCGAAACAGCTGTCACAGTAATACAATCTAAAAATACTTGCAGAACTTAATAACAATATAATTAAATTTGATTTAGATTAATAAAAAAAAAGAAATGAATGGACTTCTGTGAATTAAACACAAACACAATTAATACAGCATTCAAAGTGTTAAACCTAAAAGATTTCCCTAGTTACGTATTTTTGAGGGTTTGATAAAATTTGAACATTTGATAAAGGAAAAAAACGAGCTCCAATTTAAATGTAAAGGGATAGAGATATGGCGATAAATTTTGAACAGAACGTCAACAGAAGCCCATTTAATGGTCGGATGTGCCGCGAGATACAAAACGCGGGATTTATACGCCGGGACGACGTAGGAAAAGTAATTCAAGTAATGGTTTCTTACAAAGGAGTCGCTCTAGGGAATGCATATTTTCGAAACATTAAGCTTGTAACTTTTCGTGTGATTCCGATGCTTCCAAGGATGGGATTTATTACTTTTTTTCTTAATACACGCACAAGACATTATTCCCAACTATGAAAAAATCATCAGATGAAAATTAAAAAAAAAATGTGATTCTAGAAACAAAAATTTTATAATTTCTACAAAAGATTGGTATTCACTTTGTAGCGTCATTATTAACAAATGAATTTAAAGTTACTTTTTATTCACCACTTTATTAATATACACATATCAACATGTTTCGAAAGCGGTGGTTTCTTCATCAGGAATAAATAAAATAGTAAATAAAAGTAATGTCAAGTATATTTTTTTAAATCTCTTGAATTTATTTTCATATTAATATTTATAATAAAAATAATTTCTTTTTCAATTTCTTATATAAATTTATTATAGAATGTTTTGTATGAAAAAAATATATACGTTTTTGATTTATTGTGTACCTAGTTAAATCAAAATTTGTTTATATTTATAATTTATCTATACTTTCATTATTGTGTTCTATGTTTATCGTTTTTCTATACTTGACATTATTATTTTTGAGTATTATACTCGTATATATTACCGATGAAAAAAGCATCGCTTTCGAAACATGTTGATAAGCGTATATTAATAAAGTGGTGAATTACAAAGTAATTTTTAATTAATTTAATAATAATAAATTTATTGAAAGCCGTAATTTTTTTTTTTTAATTAACAGATGTATAATAAAGAGGTTGATGAATTGATACGGATAAAAGTGGAAAAATGAAAGCAGAAGAGAAGATGTTTAAAACAAGATGTTTAAAACAATATTGAATTTTTATTCAAACCCTTTAAGATACGCTTTCATACTAAGAAAAAAAACCGTTATAGGGAGTAATATTCAAATTCACGGAATGCAATTATTTTTTGATGAAGGTCCCGTAAAGTGTTATTAATTAAATATGAAAAAAAACAATTTCGCCTGCAAAGTTCTTCAAAGGCTGCTTTTCCTGTTATTAAACCGTCTACAATTTTGCAATGAATTGTCATTCTGCGGAAAAACCTTTTTCTCATTTCCGCCTGACAATATTCTTGAGCTATCAATCTGAATCGCCGTTCAAAATAACTTAAACTTTTATTTCTTGTCGTTGACGCTGCATGGCGGCATCTGTTTTCCGATTTGATGTTCAGATGATGATGATAATACTTCTGACTTCCTCTACCCTCCCCCTCCCAGTGCCCATTCTTGCTCAACGTCTTCCGCCGCATCTAAATAATCATTATTCCTATAATTTCTTAAAACGATTGGTATTCACTTTGTGGCTTCATTATTAATAAATGAATTAAAAATTACTTGGTAACTTAATATTAATGTCAAAAAAAATTCAAGAGATACCTTTAAAAACAAAAAAAGTTTGATTATTAATTACATTAAATTGACTATTTACACTTTTTTTGAATTCTGAAATTTCAAATGTGTCTAATTGTAAACCGATTGTACACGCATGTAAAAATTTTAAACCTTTATTTATGAATTTTACATACATAATAAATAAAAAATTTAACATTACATAAATATAATTTTATGAATAACTTTTTTTTAAAGAGTTCTCTCTTTGGTTTATTTTCATTTTCATATTAATAATAAAAATATATATTTTTTTTAAATTTTAATATAAATTTGTTAATAAATATTTATAATAATTTTTTATTAACATTTTTTGTTAATTACTTACCTAATTTAATCATTTTTTATTTATGTTTATAATTTGTCTATTCTTACATTATTGTGTTCTATGTTTATCACTTGTCCATACTTATTATTAATTATTATTATCCTGTATATTCATGATGAGGAAAGCTTCGCTTTCTAAACATGTTGACATGCATATATTAATAAAGTGGTGATTACAAAGTAATTTTTAATTAAATTATCAATAAAGACGTCACATAGTGAATACTATCATTAACAATAGAAAAGTTGCTTGAAATGGCTGTCGCCGTATTTAGTGACTATATCTGAACTAGCTGGGTGCTTCCCAGTCTTCCTCTTCTCCGCTCCCTTCTTCTCTCTACTTTCTTCAGCCTCACAACATTCCCCATAGTTCTACTGGCTCAGGACAGTTGGGACTCTTGCGCGGTTGGTGAGTAAGTTACAAAAGGTGCAAAATGCGATGAGTCCTTCTATCCGATTCTTTACAATGCTAAATGTCGAAGTGAACAAAATTGGCAACAGTTCCCCATGAAAGCATCGAACCAGAATTTATTAAAAAATATTCAGGGAATCTGCAATACAGTAAAGGTTCTACCTAGTGCCCACACCCATTGCAGCTAAAACTGTTGATCAAAATTCATGTAAGGAAATTAAATAAATATCGACAATATCATATAGTAGTGAGGCGGTATCGTAATTCGGCATTTAAACATACAATATAAAGATTTAAATTAATGTGTTACAATGACAATAAATGTTCATTACGTCAATTCCAATCGATTTCTTTTGAATTTCTAATGTATATGAGCGAGTCCAAAGATTCTCGAACTCTGAGCTTGTAAACTATGAAATCTTGAATTTAAAAAATGACATAATAATCTGGAGCGCAATTCCTTTTCTTTTTAAGGAAGATTCCTTTTCTTGTTCCTTAAGCTTAGCCGTTAGAGTGCCGATGAGCGACATCGCGCGCGTGCGTGTACTAACTAAATTTAGAACAAGCGCGATAGCGCTCGCGAAATCAGTTGCCGTTTAGCGCGCGGTGTGGGAGGTCGCTCGCACGCATTGCAATTTTTTTTATCTTTCTACGTGTTACATAAAATTCAAATTATAATATTATCAGGAATTACAAAATAAAAAGGATTTAGGAAAAGAAAATTTATAACCCAAAATGTCGGAATACGAAAATAGTTGGAGTGAAAATGATCGTTCTTCAAGTTGTGAATAAAGTGATAGTGGGAATGACATTGTGGTGCGCTCACACCGCGTAATGCAAATTTTGAGTGAAAGTGATAATAGTGACGATAAAAATTATTTTGTTGATACGGAGGATGTACCGGACTGCGAAAATTCACATGCCTACCACCTTTTGTTCACAATATATTTTGTTGATACGGAGGATGTACCGGACTGCGAAAATTCACATGCCTACCACCTTTTGTTCACAATATATTTTGTTGATACGGAGGATGTACCGGACTGCGAAAATTCACATGCCTACCACCTTTTGTTCACAATATATTTTTTCATAATTTTCTTTGTATTTTATTATCCTTGTAGAAGTTTTTATTAAGAAAACACCGAAAAAATTATTAAAATTGGATAATTTTTTGGAAGAGATACAGTTTTTCTTCGAGACAAGGGTAAATGACATCAAAAACAAAAGATTTCTTTGGCATTTCTAAGTATATATTCGTAAAAAACAATGGCACTAAAAAGGTTAAAGACTTCTTGATTATCTGCGGAATTCCGGTGAGACATTAAAAAGATCCTGAATAGATTATTAAAAGATTATTTGAAAACATAAATAGATGAAATATAAATAGTGACACAAGATTTTGAACCAAAACTTTTAAAAACAATTACATTATTTATTTATTTATTTATATTATATATAAATGCATTATTATATTATAATGCATTTATAAGCATAGCACAAACAAGTCTATTAAAGAAGAATTACGTTTTGTGAAAAGGTACCTACCTCACTAGTCCTAAAAGTGACATTTTTCGTCGTGATTAATCTATGTAGACCGAAGAGGTGGGTCGTTCCACTTATTTTAAAAACTCGGTTCCAATTCCGAGTTTAGCCATATAGACTCGATTCCTAGGACTCGGTCTTCGTTCATTTCGGTCCGCTTAGGTCCGCCGTTCCGGAATCAAAAATCGTACATATTACACTAATGAATAGGGATGCCTTTCGTTCCTGACTCCAATCCAAAACCTTTGGCGTTCCTTGATTGTGAGTTCGAATCGATTGAATCCGGATTTGCGAACTCGAAGCGAGTCCACCGTCTTCGGAATCGAATTCATTGGACTCGGCCGGTCGTACCGACTCTCTTCAATGCCGCGCTTGACGTGAATTGTCAAAAATGTCAACATCTATATAATGTTTAATAATGTTTACTAGCTAATTATGTTTAAAGTAAATAATAACGTAATTGGTAACATACTTAAGATTGTGTTTTTCTCTTGTTAAAACATCGAAAATATTGAGTTTTTTCTCTTGTTAAAACAACGCAAATATTGACTTTTTTGATGAACGTCGGTCGCTGAATTCAACTGACAGCTGTCATCCGAGAGATTCGGAAACACGGTTAAGTAAAAAGGCTTTAACCCTAAGGAAAAAGTTAAGGAATCTTCCTTATTACTATCTTTTTACTATGTCTCACCGGAATTCCGCGGTTAATCAAGAAGTCTTTAACCCTAAGGAAAAACGTAAAAAATCGTCCTTAAAAGGAACGGGAATAGCTCCCCTGGTTAGTCACACGCAACTGAACCCTAAGGGAAGGATATAACAATTATAAATTACCACAATTAAAACATTATTTTACGGTGATCGTCACAAGAGATTTTCCGCACCAACGAGCCCATTCAGCAGGTTGTGATTGACGATTGCTTACCTAGTGAATTTCACATCAATGCAGAAATTAATAATGGAATTTAAACCGCGAGGAGATACGTTGTCCAGTACTTTGTAATGATTACAACATTGTCCTAAATGCGGTTGGAATCAACATATTGTAGTCCAGTGTGTGCTTTGTAAATTCGTTATATCAATTATATATGTATTCTATAAATATAGTTCTTCAACAAGCATGATTGATTAGCGAATTTTCACAATACAATGAACTTGTTGAAATTCAAATAAACGATAACAATGAAGATAGTTTTTATTTATACGTGTTATATTATTTTGAATACATTTAAATAAATCAATTACGAAAACATTAAAATTTAATTACGGGGAAACGCATTATAAATGTAAAAGCTTCACAGAATAGAGAATTTTAATTATTTTCTAACTAAATCGGTTTCACCGATAATAAATCAATTTTCTAAAAACCCGTCCAAATTAGAATTGGATGGGAGTAAATAAAATCATATAAATAAGTCGTCATAATGTGGATTAACCGCACTTTGAAAATGGACTTGAACGCCGAAACAGCTTTCACAATAATAAAAACCAAAAATACTTGTATAACTTAATTATAACGTTATTAAATTTGATTTACATTATTTGAAAAAAAAATTTAAATGCAGTTCAACGAATTAAACACAAAAATAATTAATGCTCTATAAAGCGTCATTGCATGTAGGGCTATGATAACTTGAATTCAGACATCTTTTCTGGCTGAAGGAAATGAGTCAAAAGAAGGAGAATGCAATGGAACGTTGAAATGTAAATGGATATACAAATCACGTCACTAATAACGTCAAAAGTCATATCAAGCAACAAAGAGCAACCTGTCGATTCCGAATGGAAATACTCAATGGGGCTATTTTTAAGTGGGGTACTCGCTGTGGGATTCGAACTCTGTCTGCCCGACTGCTAGTCAAGCGTCTTATCCACCGCTGCCGACCATTTCAAAAGGATTTTTAAATCAATCAATCGAAGGGTGCGTAGCCCTCAAATAAACTGAAATATGTCAAAGTATTTAATCCTCCTAAGTTGAGAGCTTAACCTCATCAGCTTTAATATCTATAATCCTTTTTTACAATAACCTTTCAACTAAAACGACAAGAGTATTAAGACTGACTAGCAGGCTGACCACTGAGCAGCCGATTTGAAGGAATTCATCCCCTGGCTAATGAAGGGCGAGGTTTAATCTACTCCTCCCCCGACTATCCCGACCCCGGCTTAACCCTTCATTCAAAAAACTTTTAATAACGTCCATCGCTTAGTTGTTTCCAATCGTTAATTTAAAACTTTCCTCCATTGACCGGGACTCATTGTTCTGGTGAGTTAATACTTATTTCGAAAAGCTGCATTGGAAAAAAAAATTTAGCGGATGGAAAAAGCAATTGAAAAAGTTTTGTTAAAATAATTTAAATAAAATCGTTGTTAGGGTTTATTAAAATGCTTCATGCTATAGGAGAAGCGCTATTTTGTTTTATACTAGTACGTAATACGGTAGAAGAATATCATAACTGCGTTTAGAAAATGGTAATGCTTTATGTTTTGATATTTTGCACATACAGTTATGAATTCTGCATATATTACCTGATATGTATTTTACAAGTAGCCTTAGTAGTCCATAATAATTCCATTGTAAAGTTCATAATTTGACAAAATATTAAAAAGATTGAAAAAGCAAAAAAAGCCCAACTGCCCGACGTTATGTAGTGGTATTCTACGGCATCACCAAACTGGAGAAGGTTGTGTGACCGAAGTTATGTAGTAGTATTCTACACCATCACCAAACTGAGGAAGATTGTGTGACCGAAGTGACGTAGTAGTATTCTACACCATCACCAAACTGGGGAAGATTGTGTGACCGAAGTTATGTAGTGGTATTCTACAACATCACCAAACTGGGAAAGATTGTGTGACCGAAGTTATGTAGTGGTATTCTACACCATCACCAAACTGGGGAAGATTGTGTGACCGAAGTTATGTAGTGGTATTCTACACCATCACCAAACTGGGGAAGGTTGCGTGACAGAAGTTATGTACTGGTATTCTACAGCATCACCAAACTAGAAAAGTTCATTGTACCTACCTAAAAAATTCATTCATTTATCTGGTTCCTCAATTATTGGAAACATGTAGTATAGTTTGTGAAAAAAAATCCATAGTTCTCTCTACAAAGTTGACATTATTATGCCAAGTCAGTAACTAACATTGAACAATTGAAGTTGTTAATAAAATAAAAGCCTGATTCTATTAAGGTAATGTTTAAAAATTTCCCCGCAATCTGCCTCCTCTGAGAACCATTGTTTGTTTTTAAATCACATTACTTTATCGATGATTCCTCAATAACCATTCGGAATAAAAACACGAGATTTATTTCATTTGATTTCAGCTGTGACATTATGCAAATCCATGTATATTTTTTCCTGTATATACCCCGCGGTGTCTTTCTACGACAAAACACCACAGGACGTGATAGCTTCTGTCATTGTCAATAGTCGATTAACGTTAATTTACAAATGAAAAAAACTTCATAATACCTAGTACAAAAAATTTTACACAAATATATTATCACGTTCAGGATGTATCAGTAAATACCCGTGTTCCGACACTGTACACATTTCTACAAAATACAGATATAGTAATAATTGATTCAATTGTAGATAGAGTTTTAAATTGAGTTGTACAACACAAAACCTTACGTAACTTAATATTGCTAACTTCTACACCCCAAACCGTGTCTTTTCGGAAACCTATGTCACGTAATGTGTAGATTGTGTAGCAATTTTAATATGAAATACGGTTAAATGCACAATTAAATTTGTTCATAAAATCAAAAGAGTAACGATGTTCGCAGTAGGTTATTATAGTTATAATAAATGTCGGCCTTCACTAAATATAGTATTGTACAAGTGATTTTACGATGCCTTTAATACAGCGCCGCTGCGGCAGTAAAACGACAAGTGTTGGAATAAGGTGATGAACTCATTTAACGAAAACATCAAAGTCTCCATCTGAAGCTAACAAGCGGGCTATGGAGAGTTCACATGATGATTTATTGCCATTTTCCAATCATTAATAAACGGTGCACGGTTGCACATCTCAGATAGTCGTTATCAATTTGTTGTCTTGTCTTTTTTTGGGGCTCTTTTTTAGTTGCACAAAAAATGTCTGTACGTTGAATAATATTATCTATTACGCAATATCACGTACATGATGGGAATTAGTGTATTTTAATAATAGTTTATTGAGTGATTAATAGCGAGTAGGTGGGCGACGGGCGTGTCAAGTATTTTTTTTAGCTAATGTTTCTTTTTTAACAACTCACACCTCGCGGCGTCGTCTTCTCTGGGATCTTATACTTTCCAAGACCGACTATACATCACAAGTAGGCTCGTTCTAAAACAACAAGGGCAATTGACGATGGCACGCGTTCGCCGTATCTCCCGACCGCCCCTGTGCACCGCGCACCATGCAGCAGTGCAGAATAGATCGATAACGTCAACTTCACAGAGTACTTTTCTTTGAGAAATTGGTGAAATGGATACCCTCTTCCCGCCTATCTCTGCAACTGGACTTCATCCCTTCGGAGGGGATAATCTAACAAACAATAGTTTAACTGTCGCATGACCAATTAACAATCATATCAAAAAAGATTTTCGTGAACGTGAATCATTTACATGCGCTAAAGAAAATATTTTAAATATACCTTCTTGTAAAGTAAGTAGTTATTGAAATAAATATATCCTTTTCCTAAAATTAATGAAAATTGAAGCAGTTTTCTTACTCTCTCGGAAATCAATGATCAGTGATGCTTTATACCAGGCGTAGTTTAATTTCTTTAATATGTTAAAAGCTTTGTAGCTTTTACAAATTGATGATACAGTTGAAATGAAATATTCGTAAGTAGACCGTGGCTGAGTTGGCGTCGCGTTAGGGTCTCACCCAGGCGTCGTGAGTTCAATTCCTCGTCTGGCTAAGTCCCCCATTACGACACAATCAACATCTTCCGCTTACTTTGATGGTAGTAGGAGATTTTCAAATATTCTCAGGTTATTCGTAACCAGGGAATATTTGTCTTTCTTTAAAAAAAAGAAAAGAAGATTTTTAAAACGAAAGACAAACATTTCCGGGTTACGAATAACCTAGTAACAACACCAGGACTGCGCATTACAAACACTTGCTTGTACCTAGATTACATGAAGTTAATAATACATACGCAAATCTAGCGGATCTATTTAACTGCATGGAAAGTAAGTACAAGAAGGCTATACTATCATATCTTTTCAATCAATATTAATATAACTTAACCATATGTTATATATGTACGCATATCTTTTACTTTTATATCCTTCATGAACTTTTGTTCTTTATATACTCTCTGATGTCATTGTACTGTGACATTTAACAGTTACCGTTTTAAATTATTTGTTTTACATGTATATTATTATGCTTGTAGTTAGCTGTGACATGTAATTATCGTTTATGGTATATTTATACCGTTTATATTAAATAAATAAATAAACCTAATAACATTTGAAAATCTCCTACTACCATCACAGTAAGCGGAAGATGTTACTTGTGCCGTGATGGAGGAATTGAAGTGACGACTCCCGGGTGGGACCCAGACGGGATGCTAACTCAGCCACTGATCGGTCAACGCAACGCTTGTATGGGGAAATAATACCGATAGAACCATACTCTGTTAAAAACTATAGCGTACAAGGTTACAGTAACCCCGTGGGTGATTAACACACATTTGTTCGTTCCGAACAACCTTAAATAATATACAAGTTTTAAAGCGACAGTTTTCACAAACAAAACAAAATAACATCCGTTAACCGCGTGAAATTCAAAATTCAATAATTCAGCGGAGCCAAAATTGCACTGAGGGGACCTCGCGGATAAACATTCGACTAACCTCACTAACCCACCGCTCTCCAAACCACGTCATGAAAAATCTGAAATCATTTCACCAAAAAACCACTCATGACGTGAATTAATATATACAAGTTCTTCTACTGTCTTTGTTGATTTGAGTTCGTTAAAAGTGTCGTGTACATTCGATTTGTATAACAGGGGCGAAGGAATATATTATAAAGTACAGAATTTAGTGCATCTAAAAGCCAACCAAATATGCAGTCAAGTTTTCTATTGGTAATGCAAGCATCGCCTTTTCCAGGGAATTAGTTCCTACTTATGTACCGCATGGGTTAATAAAATTATAAAATTATTTATGACTGGTTTTCGAGCTAAAATGATAAATTGGTAGCGTGGGATTTTTAATTGCATGATTTTAGTCGTACGATAACTGACTGAAGAATCAGAAGTAATCTTTTTATTTCTTTATTTGAAACACACATTATTTAACAATAAGATGTAAGAAAGCTTTGACTGCCCAACTAGGAACAATTCCCGGTTTAGGACAGTCAAATTGACAAGTTTAGTTCACATTAAGTGCCATTATACAAAAATAGAAGGGAAAAAAGCTAATGTTGACATAGTATGATAATACAATATATCCAGAAAAGGGTATAATAATTAAGTATAAAGAGATGTGAAGAATAGTACAGAAAAAAAACAAATGTGCATACCAAATAATTTGAGTATAGTATAATAATTAATACAGAATAATAGTTAAGTTCAAAGAGATTTTTGCGTCCTTGAGGTGATTTTCCCACGAAAACTGCGCTATAGAAGTAATGCAATTATTATTATTATACATAAAAAAAGTATAGAGTAATCGTTTACGTATACCAGATAATTTGCGTAGAGTATAATTAATTTGGAAGAAACAAACAGGTTTTAATACAGATATATATACAAAGGAAGTTTAACATTAGCTAAGCCAACAAAATTTGTTTTGCTAACAGTGGTTAAGAATAGATGTTTTATTTATGAAGCTAACAAGATAAAAAAAAAATAAAAAAACGAAAACAAATAAGAAGAAAGGGGGAGAGGAAGAGATACATTTTATACTCGTGCATCAATTTTTGGTCGTACTTATTACTTATCGATATTTTGAAAAGGTATTGTGAAGAAAGTCGATATTTTGAAAATGTATTGTGAAGAATGTCGATATTGTGAAAAGGTATTGTGAAGAATGTCGATATTGTGAATTAGTTAAGTATTTATGAAGATATGAGAAAAACAACTATTATTGAGTGAACAATTATGTACCATATATGTGTTTGATAGATACTGGTCGGTGCCATGAGGAAAAAAAAACGTTTAAAATTGAGCACTAAAAAAAGATAATATTACTGAATAATATTGATTAATCGTTCCACTAGTTTGAGTAATGGTTATCGTTTGAATGTACTTCGAAATATCGTAATCGTAGTATCATTTTTACAGAATATAAAATCAAAATCGTACTACTAAACCTCTTACCTTTAAACCGGATACACATTTACGTAAAGCCAAGTTTCGTCCATATTATCAATTCCTCGTATAATGTTGGTGTTTTGCTTTGTTCCACCCCCACACCCGTGCTCCCAGTACAGAGAGAGAGAGAGACAGGGAGCCTAGTCTACAGGGATGATAAAATAAAACCTTACAGGTTCTTCTTCCTTCTCTACTAATGGAATTTTTAATTACTTAAACCAAAATATTCCGCAATTTACACGGTAAAGCGATTTTGAAAGGCGCTTTTTTGTACACACACGAACACGTAGAATGTTGATATTTGTTTTTGAATTTGTATCGAAAATGTTAGAACTTGGAGCGTGGTTTATTTGGGAATGTAAGCGGTTTTTAATATCATTTTGATAATATTGTGTAAGCGTGGAAAATATTATGTTTGGGTCTTTACCGAAATTACGAAATTAAAGCAAACAAAAGAAAAAACGCATTGGGGTTTTGTAAAATGGTTTTAAAATATATGTACATATGAGGCGCTGAGAACCAGACAGGCTTAAGCGTCATTTGACTCAAATTTATAGACAGCTATAATATCTTCGTGCCGCACAGACTCAACGGTCAGTATTTCAGCGACAAATTCAGAAAACATCATGCTAATTGTATGTCATGGACTGAATTTGTAATAAAGTATGTGCCGTAGGAATTCAATCACCTAATTAGTTTGAATTTGATGAAATCGCGCGCTTTTTAGTATTTTAATATTTAACGATTTTCTTTAACAAAACATCCACTACTCGACAATCACGTGTAGGTAGGATCATGGACCATGGAAATGAAAACGATATTAATAATTTTAAAAAAAAAACACGTTTTCTAGCATTTTAACCATAATGGGAGCAGAGATGAAATGTTTGAAAAACTTTTTATTTATGTGAATACCGCACAAGAGTCCCAACTGCTCCCAACTGTCTGGAGCCAGTGAGACTATGGCATCCCCAACTGGGGAATGTTGTGAGTCTGAAGGTATTGTGATTTTTCACAAAAACGGCGCTATACAAATCGTCCAACTATTATTATTATTATTATTATTATTGGGGAGGGGAAGAGGAAGAGGAAGAGGAAGGTGGGGAAATAACTGGCTATTCAGATCTGGTCACCAAACACGGCTAAAAGCCATTTCAAGCAACGTTTCAATTCTAAATGGTTAATATTTGAGCTATTATTGAAATATTAACGTCAATAAAAACATTGGTTTTCAGTGCGCATTATGATGTTACTTAAAGAAGTCAATAACCAGTTTATTATTTACATGCTGTAAAATTACAAATTAATTTTTTGTCGCCTAAGTTTGTTTGGCATCAGCGAAATCAAAATGGATTGATGAAATGAAATATTAAAAAAGTCTCAAAAACTTCAAAAGCATTTTTCTCAAAACTACTCAAAATGCGTATAAGCTTATCTGGCACTCAGCGCCTCATATCATATAAAGGAAGTTTGATTTGTATGAGCATGTAACTGCAAAACAAAAAAAATGTAATTACGCATTTGAATTTTGTTCATTTTGTGAGTATGCACTTAATAATAAAAATACCTAATAATCATTCGAATCCACGAGTTTCTGTTTCAAATAAAGCCTAAATATCACATGCAAAACGTTCGCAGAATATAATAATAATAAACGTTTATTCCGGTACGTGGGAAGGTTAGTGCAGGCCCACACATTCCATACAAAATATGCATACAATAGTTATAAAAGTACACAAAAGTTTAAAAAATTAAAATAATAATAAGATAGTAGGCGAATGATGCATGTCCATGAAAATAAAGCTTTTAACCGCCCTACCGTACGAACGTATGTGTTATCTATATTATCGCCCGAACGCAACAAGCTCACCCGTACATTCAGGTACAAACAAAACTATACCCGAAACCCATAAAACATTCGTATACGTCAAGTTTATTCTCTTCTTATTTCGAGGTCAGCCGAAGCTAACGGACGTGTTCGGGTATTTTCGTCTCTTCCATACAAGTTGGTATATTGTAAACACGTATTGTTATAGCGAAGTTTATAAAAAAACGATGTTTTTTATCTACTTTTTGAATAATAACCCAAAGGACGGGCGGTTTTAAGGTGCTGCGGCATTTAAATTGTGAGGGGCCAATATCTTTCTCCAGTATGCGTCGATGCTGGAGGCTGGACTGAGGCGGGCCTCCATGATGCGGATATTCCCGGAGCTGTTTATTCTTTCTTTCATCCCAGCCATCCTGGATCTTTTAAGCATCTAGATAATATACAAATATATACTCACTTTCACTGATTCAAGTAGTCAAGTTAAAATTAAAAGAAACGCAAAACATTGCGATTCCTAAAAGACCCCTCCTTAGAGATAATGTTAAATAATACAGCAACATAGAAAACGGTTCAAATTATAGCTAACTGCTAATTAGGCAATCATATTAATTGGATTGACCCTAAATATGGGAACAGAGATTAGAGGTAAGATTCAACCTTGCGATAAAAACACTAGGTAAAATAGCTCCAGAGCATTTTGGTAAGATTCAGACCAGCGGTAAGAATACTAAATAAAATATTGATCTACAGATCAGAGATTAGATTAGAAGAGGTTAGATTCAACCTTTCGATAATAACACGAGATATTTGTACATATAATATGTACTAGTGCACTAGTAGGTACATCTGAGGTCAGCAGACCTAGATGCTACTAATCGTCTAGTTGAACTTTCAAGGTCAAATTGAGCCGTCCACTATGATCGCTCTTTTCGTGTAAATGGCCCGCTCATTTGGAATAAACTTCCCCCAGTTCTTACCAATATCCAGAAATGTACTCAATTTAAACGGGCTTTAAAAGCAAAATTATCTAAATAATCCTATAGTCGATAAATTTTAATTTCTCTTCAATTTATTGTAAAAAGTCATTTTCTCAATCCTCCGATATTTGTTTGGTTCCGGTTTCTTCCGTGTTTATTTTTTTTGTAAACTCAGTTATTACTGATCAATAACCCGACTCCTGTCTTCAAATTTTACTGTTTTTGCGCTATTATTGTGAATGTGTTCTTTTTGTATCGCTGTGCATACTCGTATAATGTATAATACGAGTATTTCGTAATTTTATTTAATTAATATATTCGCAAGGAATACTGTAGGAGTAATATAAAGAATAAGTAAGAATGTATAAATAGAATATGTTTACGAATAGAGTATGAAAGGAGTATGTGGGAATACAACTGAGTGGAATTAGTCACCAAATATTTTAAAGTTTATTATAGTAAAGAGCACTTGAAATGAAATACTACAAAACCGTGCTACATAAAATCTTTGCAATTATATTATTATTATTATCGAAATACCATACAAAATCAAGAGCAATCAAGTTATCAGAAAACTATCAAATGCGGAGATAAGATTTACACGTAAATATATGGTAAGAGTTCTATGGATCATGAAATAAGAAGTAAATCACATTCCTATATATAGGTTTTGAACACATGGATAAAATTCAGCTTATCGGTAACAATTATAAATACGTAGGCAAGTCCAGAGGTAAGAAGCCAGATGCAGCCTAGCGATGAGAAATAAAAACTCTGGGTACCTACCAGCGATGATCACATAAGATGAATCAAGAAAATGTGGATAATAATATTATATTCACCTAGGTTTTAGAGGTAAGCTTCAACCGAGCCATAAATAAATACGTTATTAATCTTCTCGTTCTGAAAAATGATGTGCCATAAACTAATGGATAACAGTTTCGAATCGTTAAATAGCCAGTGGTAAATGCAGTTTAACAAAGCCATTATAAATAACTCTGCAGCAGGATGTGTGATTTCTTCAAATAGTAAATTCGACGGAGATATTCATTTCTATTCAAATTTAAAAGGTAATAAATATAATCCAATTCAAATATCGTCTTGGTTCTTGATTGCCGTGTTCCTTTGTTGGTGCAAAGCCTAGCCCAGCTCATTTGCATACTTAGCTGTGAACCGCCACTCAACAGCTCACTAAGTAGAGGCGCAATCAGTTGGGTGATCCTTACAAAATAATTATTGGGAAATAGAAAATGTACAGAGTTTTGCTATCGCGTGACGGCTGTTTCGGCCTTCGAAGCCATTTTCAAATTAACATTTAAAATAAATATGTTCAATAAATTAAACACTAAACTCGTGAGCATTATGATATATGTATAAAAAGGAATTGATCAGTAAAAACATATATATGCTTTTACTGATCAATGCGCGTAGCATTTTGAATATTACCAATTAGGAAAAAGGTTGAAAAAGGGCCAGGAGAGCATTCATGATTTCATATTCATAAAAATAAAACAGGATTCAACGGACGAAATTTACATTATTTTTTCCAATTTAAGATTAAATGTACCTACAAGGGTATTCATTATTAAAGTATTTCTGTAATTTCCAGTTCATTTAAAGTCAAAGTTTTCGTACGTGGAAGTTTAAAAAATATTTTTAAGACGTATTTTACTACAAAGAAGTTCGTAATTAGGGAAATTTGTGAGTTTGAAAAAACGTGGAACCTGAACTATATTCTAGATACTGATATAATAATATAGAACTGGAACCGTTCTGCAGCTATCAGAATATATAACAGCTATCGCAATATTTAGATACCATATGGAAAGTACACTATAAAATCGTCTTTGTTCGCGATAATACAAGGACCTCATCCACAGCTAAATAGCCCATTATGCATGAAAAAAATGTGACTCAGCTAGCACTTATTATTTTATCCACATTCATACGTTAATTTACATTATACAGCTTTCTTATTCCGACTCACATGGTCCACTCATGTGAGCCACTCGGTGGCGTGCATAGAGTTTTTAATTAGTAGGCAGTAGGAAAAATAGCGAATTAATTGATATAAAAAATAAAAAAAACTTTAAATATACTTAGTAAGGTTTCGCTAAGATGCTGTCTTTAGCCGATGTTGGTTGGGATTACCTGCAACATCAAAGAACCAAATAACTTCTTCATTTGTGCATATCACAAGCCTTGGACATACAAAATTTCCGTATTATTTTCGACCGCGCAAATAATATGGAAACATGATGATGTGCGAATGGTCGCACATGAAAGTAAACCAACATAATATGATAATTATTTCGTTAATAAAGTTCTACTAATTAATAAAGGTACCGACAGATGGCACTGATTAAGAATTTTACTGAAAGGCACGGCCTTTTTCGACACTAATACAAACGAGTCTTCTAGATGCTCATGTAAATTTTTGTGTGAATATAGTCAACATTTGAATACGACATAATATCCCAATAATAATATGTCATGCATGGCATAATATCCCAAATAGTTTCGGCCGCAAAAACCTAAAAACGTATCCAAGTAAAAATTGTATAATTCAGAAATACGAACATGATTAGAGACCAAAGTATTAAAAAAAATGATTTATTTGGAAGTATTTCAATAAATTTATAAAACAACGTGGCTAATTAAATTTATAACAAAATCACCGGATTCGTCAATAAAGCTCGTGGAACCGCTATTTCCGTTGGATTGCTAAATAATTATATACGGATCAGAATAGTTGAACTATTCGATAACTCACATATTTATTATTTAATCTCTCAATTATTGACAACTTCACAACCTCTGTTGGCGATTTATGGAATCATTTGTCTGGTCTCTAGCGTGTGTAACAATTATGTCCATCGAAATAATAAACCATTATTTATTATAGATTTTGCACGTGTTTGATATATAACTCAATTTTTGGAATTTCAAAACAAGTTGCTTTCGCCATAAGGTGATATTATGATATTATATCTCTAAATATTCATATTGTCTCCTAATGTCTCCATGGCAGTGGAGTAGCGATAAATATATTTTATTCTTCGAATGTGTTCCAATACACGTATAAAACAGCTGTTGTTGGGTTAGGTTGTGAAATAATCTGACCTAACCTCAATACCATTGTCAAACTAGCCTATCGATTATACACAGTACTTTTAAGAACACTTGATTATTGAATTAAACTGATACGTAACCTTTAAATTTTTTTGGAATGCAGTCATTTATAAAGTTGTCCAAACAAATATAACTTCACGTAAAAAATTTTGTTGACTACTTTGAATGGGTGGTTATTTACAACTAACTAACCATCACGACGCTTTTCCACAAGAGTACGCAGAGAGGATATATAGCCACACAACTTTGTTTCGTTTGTAACACGTAAGGATCAAATTTATATGAAGAACCCCCGTCGTGGCAACTGACGGTCCGGTAGGGAATAGACATAAACCGGGTGCAGCAAAAATGTAGGAAATGTTTGGCGATATTTCCTCCATCGACTCTGACGGGTGTGTAGTGATTTGTAGCCGCCAGTAAATTATTGGTATTGCAGATATCTGTTATCACATTTACCGCTGAATGTTATAGGATCTATCAAAGTCAAAATCGAAAAATGTCGAGTGAATTAAGTGAAGACGAGGCTCTGGTATGGTATTTATTCCTACAAACGAAACAAAAAAGAAGGAGGTTTTAGGTCCACCCCTAAATCGAACGTAAGATTCATTATAGGCTATTTATTGCTGCCAAGGAACTGTCTGCAGTTGATGTCAAATTCCGGCAAATGTACCGAATGTCAAAAAAAAACATTCCAAGAACTGGTCCAGCATGTTACTCCATATATAATAAGTCCTCCTATTGCACACCAAGCTTTCTCCGTTGTCCCCTTTATTGCATATGTTGGTAATTTATAGTTATAAAGGCGTGCATATTTCTCTACCTCCACCATTATTGGCCGGAATATAGTATCGGATATACCTACCCGATTTTTATTAATATGACACATTTATTGCCTTATTTTACAAGTCTGGAAATAAATATTCAATTTATTTTTATAACTTACTGAAGTTTGTAAACCTCATTGTAATATTTAATTATTGAAGAAGATAATATTAACACATCGCAAATGAAACACGAAACCGAAAAAACAACAGAAACAAAAAAAATAAATCCGATTGCAATTGTGTTCGGGTAGAACTTTGCGATCATGATAAGGATAGCAGCCAATAATATGGGATTTAAAAATGGAGGATAATATTAACAAGTCTTAAACATGAAGTATGATATCGGTGTAGATGGCGTAAATTGAACTGGTCTCATTAGCTAAGTTGGTTAAGCGATTACCCCGGATAGGTAGAGGTCCTGGGTTCGAGTCCCAGATGCGACTGAAACCTTTTTATTTTCTGTTGTTTTTTCGGTTTCGTGGTTAATATTATCTTCTTCAATGATTAAATATTACAATGAGGTTTACAAATTTCAATAAGTTATAAAAAATAAATTGAATAAAGAATTGTTGTCCCGCTTGTGGTATAACATAAGTACGTCGCGCCGCTCCCGCTTCCCCCCCCCCCCCGAGTCGTGAGCTAGCGCCAATTGAAATGTATGGCGCAGTGCCCTATCGGTATCACGCATGAGATTTATGTCGATTCGTATGTTCGTATATGTATACCCAGAGAGTGGCCTTAGTCTGTCTTAGAACGGTATAATCCTTCGTATTACTAAAAATATCAACGATTCTGATAAAATACGTATTAATGGTGATAAATTGATTGGTTAATGAGTTAAATTTTAAAGTTGTTTATAATATTTCATTTGGTATTCTCGTTATGGGTGTGGTCTTCGCAGAACATATTATTTGAATGAATGTATTTCAGTATGCAAATCGGCGCGTGTTTTAGAGAGTGTTATTTATCATCCTAATGAATAAGTGATTTATTGAAATTGAAGTGAATTGATTGAAATGTTTAGTTAAATGGAAATTTTATTCAAGATATAAAAAATAATCTAATGATTGATGTTAAGCAAATTAACTTCGAAGCGAAAGATATAAATCACTACTGTATATGAAAAGTTTTTATTTTATTTTATTTTAAGATTCGGTTATGGTGATCTCATGAATTTCTTTAAAAGCACTGCTTCCTTCGTAGGGGACTAAATCTAGATAATCCATAAACGAAAGGGCTATTAAAATTTAAAAAAAAGATTAATTTTGAAGGTAGCGGCGCAGCGACCAACTCACGGACCCCAGGTCAAGCCTGTTAATTGCTACATACCACATTGTTTCTTCCGACATGCGCCAGGAATAAGACACGGGGCCCGATTCTGGTTCTTTTTAAGAATAAGATATTGTCCTTATCCTTGGGCTTAAAGACTTTTTGCTTAACTGCGGTCCCGGTTTTCTCGGATAAAACCCATCATTCAACGAATAACATTCTTTAAAAATATCGATATTTGCGTAGTTTTAACAATACATAAATCTCAATATTATCATAAGTATTGACTTTAAAAATGTGCCAAAAAGTGAGCCATTTGTAGCATAATAATGCCATTGAATGAACCGAATTAAAGAAATTGCTATGTTTATAATATACCTGTAACAAAATACACAAATGTCGGATAAAAGTGATATAATTTCTAAAAATGATAATAAACGAGTTTTAATTTTATTTTAAATGACGACAAACATTCCCGGATTACGAATAACCTGACAATATTTGAAAATCTCCCACTACCATCACAGTTACCTGAAGATGTCGGTTGTGTCGTAGTGGAGGACTTGAACTCACGACACCTGGATGGGACCCAGACGCAATGCCAACTCAGCAACTGACCGGTAAAGTAAGTAGTAATAAACCACACGCGTTAAGTATGTATCGCGCGAAGGATGGTTTGGCCATGCAGACCGAAAATTTGAATGGAAGAAGAAGCCGGGGACGCCCGAGGAAGACATGGTACGATCAAGCGAATCAAATATTTGAGTCGAGCCAAGTCAGAAGTCGGAATAATTGAAGATAATGTAAATTAAGCGATGTATGCCAAGATCGAGTCGTTTGGCGGTCCGTCCTTTCTGTCTACCTGTACGCGAAAACGTCGTGATAGTTAGTTAGTTAGACGCACTCACACTTTTTAGTAATAATGTGATAATTAAGCCAAAAGCTCCTTTAAAATATATTGTCATTGACATGGAATCGGAACCGCAGTTACACAAAATGTCTTTAACCCCAAGGATAAGAACAATATCTTATCCTTAAAAATAACCGAAATCGGCCCCCTCGTTAATGATTGACATCACACCAGCCAGACTTGCAGCGCCAGCGTAAAAATTTGAACTACTTTTATAACCTTCAAAATACGAATTGACAGATGAGTACTAAGCGATAGACATATTTTCAAAAACACAATATTTTAATATAAATATCATCATGATACAGGTTTAATACAGAATCTGATTCCCATTACGTCGCAGGTAAAATACTTAGGTAAATTTTAACCATTTTAACGCAGCAGTTCATTGGTCAAATGAAAGTTTTGCATTATTGGTCAAGGAACTGGTGAATCCAATCTGTTGGCCACTATTAAGATGTTAATAGATTATCTATAGTAATAAGATAAAGCATTGGAAAAAAATATTTGTACAGCGCCTTTGATGTGATTCTTTACAAAAAACGGCACAATACAAATCATTAAAATATTATTATTATTATTCTTTCGCCTAGAAAGAATCTACCCAGTTAAAGCCCCCTTAGGGCTGAATCAATGAGTTTCGTCGTTGGCTCATAAAGCTGAGTGATACGTAACTCAATCATATCAATATTACTCAATAATATTATATTTTTTTAGTACTCAACTTACGTACTTAAATGCATTTTTTCCTCGTAGCACCAACCAGTACCTATCAAACACATATACGTAATTGTTTACTGTAAAATATTTGTTTTTTCTCATCTTCAAATCTCTTTATACTTAATTATTATACTTTTTTCTAGATATATTATATTACCATTCTATGCCAATGGTACGTTTTTTTCAGTTCTACTTTTGTGTAATTACAGTTAATATGAACTAAACTTGCCAATTTGACTGCCCTAAAACGGGATTTGTTCCCAGTTGGACAATCAAAGCTTTCTTATGTTCTATTGTTTAATAATATGTTTGTTTCAAATAAATAAATAAAGAACGGAGAGAATTAGATAAATGCTTCCGTATTTTAGAAGCGATGGAAGGCTTCGTTAGTAGAAATGATGTCCCAAACCCGCTTGGTCCTCAACTAAAAGTTTTTACCATAGAAGTCAATATCTACATTGTACGAGGTCCGGTTTCCCGAACTGCCCACACGGCCCGGGCGGTCGCCACGGTACTGGTTAATTATAATAAAAATCTCTTTATTATTCGGATTTATTATCGTATGTAAATTCAATTTAGAAATTTGATCTAATGTTTTTTCAAAGAACTGGATAAAAAAATCAATTTTATAATTGCCCAATTTGAAATAGTTTTTTTTAAGAAAAAAGCTGATTATTTGATTCAAACAACACCGATTTTTCCAAAATAATGTTTTTTTTATAAATATTTTATAATCAGAGTTATTTACTATCAATTATTAAAGAAATGAGTAGACAGACATCACGGAATACAGTCTGTTGTGAAACTACGGAACAAGATGATTAGTTTGTATATAATATTCACAGGGGATGGAAGGGTGAAAGCGGGAAATCCAATAAAATGGGGAAGGAATGCAGTAGTCGCTAGTTAAAGGTGCCAAAAGTAGAGATACTAACAGTCCGCAAGGAAGTTCTAATGCCAACCCTGATCAATAGCAGCGAGACATGCAAATAACAGAGAAAACATGAAAGTTGACTGCAATCAATATAAATCCTCGAGGCGTGTGTGTAAAAATTAGATATAACCAAATGACCCTAAAAGTACGCAAAGATGACACGTAAGTTTCACCGAGTGAACCACAAGCGGAGGTCTTGTCATATCAAGTCGAAATAACAGAGAGCACGTATAATGAAATATGATGTATGCAGTGGCGTCCATTGCTCTATGACTAAATGTAGGCTGTGCGCAGTTTTTCAATGAATATTTAAAAATAATTTCCCTCAGGGTCTATGTCATCGATGGGGTTGCCGTATATAGGGATTTTTATTACCGTCATCTGGTGTGACCAACTGAATAAATGTACATACAAATTTACCAAATTCACGTAAAAATACATTTTGATAAAAAAAATTGTCGTATTTTTTATAATATTTATTTGGTTCGTTTTTCTTGGGGTAGGCACAACTTTTCAACCCACCACAGAAGAAAAGCAGTTTTACTGTAAATGAGACAACGTGATTTTTCTAAGACAGCATTTCCGCCTACCCCTACGGGGAAATGACGTAGAGGTTAGTTAGTTTATTACCACTTACATGACATGCAACCAATAAGCCACCTACAATATGTATTATTTAAATTTAATATAAATCAAATTTAATAATGTTATAATTAAGTTCTGCAAGTGTTTTTAGTTTTTATTACACATTGTGATGACTTATTTACATGATATTATTTACTCCCCCCCATTTTAAAATTATCATTTAAACACGGGGAATACAATATAAATGTAAAAACCTCATAGAATAGAGAATTTTGATTATTTTATAACTAAATCGGTTTTACCGATAATAAATAATTATTTTAAAACAATCGTCTAAATTAGAATGGGGGGGAGTAAGTAAAATCATATAAGTAAGTCATAAATATGTGGATTAACCGCAGTTTGAAAATGGCCTTGAACGCCGAAACAGCTGTCATAATAATAAAAACTAAGAACTAAAAATACTACAAAATTTAGTAATAACATTTTTAAATTTGATTTACATTAAATTTTTAAAAAAATAAATTAAATGGAGTTCTACGAAATAAACAGAAAAACAATTGATACCTACAATATAACTAGCAATGGACGCGTTCATTGTATTTCAATCTGATTTGAATTCAACTCAACTAACCAAAAGATCGGTACGCTAAAGATTCACTTATTATAAATGTCCTTCAAATTAATTACTTAATTTAGAAACATTATTTCACCTGCAAAATGTTGCCGATTTAAAAGTACACAATATAATAAAGTTGTTCTAGAATTCGAACGAATAACATTATTTGGAAGGGCTGTTAAATTGAAAGCTTTAGAGAATTTTACGAGGAGGAAAGAAATTTTATTGCTTTCTTATGTTTATTGTTACCCAATAAAAAAACACAATAAAATAAGTAATCAATCAATTCCGTATTCAGTTTAAATTGTTACAAAACGAAGCTTTATAATGTTCACCGTCGGTTTTTGTTAATTTATTAGCAATTTCATGAAATCGAACCGTTTTAATCATTTTAAGTGTTTGGTAAATTGGGTAAAAAAAAATTAGCATTTTATTATTATACGAGCGCGACGAACCGTTTTGACAACTGAGACACCCGCCAAACAAGTCAAATATTACCGGTCAGTGGCTGAGTTGGCATCGCGTTTGGGTCTCACCCAGGCGTCGTGAGTTCAATTCCTCGGCTGGCTAAGTCCTCCATTACGACACAAGCAACATCTTCCGCTTACTGTGATGGTAGTAGGAGATTTTCAAATATTGTCAGGTTATTCGTAACCAGGGAATATTTGTCTTTCTTTAAAAAAAAAAAAATTATCCCAATATTTTAGGATAGTGTACAAATAGTATTACTTGTACACAAATAAACCGATGATCAGTTAGTAGTTCGGTTGACAAATGCGTCGGGTTCCCCGCCTTTGCTAGGTAAATCCCAGATAACTGCACTAACAACATCTTCCGCTTAAATCACGGGATGTAGTGGGAGTTTATTTAAACATTGTCAGTTTATTCGTAATTCGAAAACGAATGTCTTTCTTTAATAAAAAAACATACATACCTTCAGCACATGTACACATTTACCCCGATGATGGACACTGCAAGTCTGTCTAAAAATCCATCATCATAAGAAAAATGCAGAAAACGAATGAAACGTGACGCGTGATCGATGCATGTTCCAGAAACTCAGCAAATGTGATGTGAAAAATCATTTAACAATGGAATATTTGAGATAGGTAATGGCAATCATGGAACTATTTTATACCGGTCTTTTAACCCCCGAATGAAAGCGAGGAGTAAAATTTATTCTGTTTAACTTCAAATTAATTTTTCACTGACCGATCGCGATAGCTTTCTTCGAAATATGCTTTCCTTCAGTTCCTTCCTCAGCCATTTTCAAAGTAGCAGGTTGCGCCTTTTGTTTAATATTTTTTTCACCGACGAAATTTGACAGCTCCTTTTATGGTGGGAACTATTGAGTGAAATTTACTGATCGCTTCGCAGACACAATAAACGAGTGAATCATGCGTAGTTTTGATTAATAAGTAATACATTTATTTATAATGAATGATCGCAATATTTATAACCCTAAACGATAAAGATGGGAGAAAAACGCTCACTTTAAAATAGGACTAAAATATACTTCTAGTTTCCATTCTAAGGTGATTTTTTTTAATATTGATATATAAACTCATAGGCCTCTTACGTATTAGCGTTATTTTATTGCTACTTGTTTGACTTTTTCTCTTGGTCCCATTTGACGCTCTTATGACACCGCTCCTGGGCGAGCGCCTGGATTGAGTCGCTCTGGACGCCCACCCTATGCCGGCTTTGCATAATATGAGTTTGTAGTTGTGTTGTACAGACCTTTTCACTTTGCACTTAGCATAACTGGGTCTAGAATCGTAGTAGGTTAGAAGCCTTCATGAGATTTGATCTCGAACCGTCCAGAACCGAGTTACCTATCCTCCAGACTATCGACCATCATAAATATGATACAATTTTTCATAGCTAATGTTTCTTACAAACATCAGAAAGGCATTTTTGTTCCATTCGACAAACAGATTGATGAACAAAAATGCCGCATCGAACGGATCAAGTCAAAGGTGTGGGACTTTTACGCCATAGGCACATAGATAATTGATTAATTATTAATTGTTTAATGTTTTATTAGTAGATCTCCAATTATTTTTTTTATGTAACTCAAATTTTAACAGTGCTATTATTAAGTTTTGATTTTTTTTTTATGTGACGGCTGTTCCGGGGTTCGAGGCCATTTTCAAACTGTGGTTTGGCCACGTTGAGTCTACTAATTTACATGATTCTATTTAACTCTACCTAATTTAAATTTTTATGGCGGCTAAAATGATTTATTACCGGTGAAAGCGATTTACTGAGAAACCAAATTTGAAAATTCTCCATTCTGTGAGGTACTTACATTTGGAATCTGTTTTCCCCCGCATTAATCGCAAAGTTTTCTTAATTGATTTATAATGACGTGAAATGTATTGACATGTGTTATATTTGTTTAGGTTTTGTGAATATACTGAGTGGTGGAGAATAAATAAATTTCTTAACTTTGTTAATTAATGTTATATTGGGATCATTCGTTAATAATTTCCAAAAAAGAAAATTTTATCTACGACCCTTTCTTTCTATTTAGAATAATTCCTATGCATTTTTTACAGATATTGGATCGAAAAATTCTAGACACGCAAATTTTTCTGATTTTTTATTATGCACTGTATATATTAAATTAAATTTGCTTTTATATTTCTTAATTTTTAAAATTGTTTAATTATTATTTGCCCCATAGCCGTTATTAACCGTGTTTTTTTATTGTGTACTTTTCTTTTTTATACGTTGTTTTGTCTAAGGAAATGATAATGAGTCTGTGTACCATTGAATGGTAAGTTGATAATTAATGGGACCAAGGATGAGCTGAGTTTGCATTTATTATTGTATCTGTAGAGATGCCTTGCCAACAATAATAATTGGATGATTTGTATAGCGCCATTTTTGTGACAAATCACCTCAAGGGCGCTGTGACAACATATGAGGATATCGACTACATATCTGATATAGTATTTTATGTATTGAGCTAAGAGAGATTTAAGAATTTAATATCTCTCCTAGAAGTGGGCTTAACGGTGATCCCATGGGAAGGCCATCATTTTGTTGATAGTAGGTATCATTGAAAAGAAAATAATTTGTTTCTCCGCAAATTTTATGAGTTTTATGAGAAAAATCTTTTCTTTTTACCTGGTTGATATTACTTTTTTCAAATATATTTTCAATTAAAGGCACTCTTCATTGGGGATGTTGCTAAATAAGGATTTAAGGTCTAAAGAAATGAATTGACAGTAACGATAATATTTCTGTAAAATATTGTGATGTTTATTTTTTACAATATTCCACTAAAAGCCTAACATTGTCAAGAATAAGCATTAAAAACGTCGGCGTTCTTATTATCTCCGCGTCCACCAACTTACTCGTAGATATAACATTTTTTCACATTCAGAGCGCGGATCTGACTGTCCAACGACACGGTTCAACTTTACTGACAACTGCTGCCTGTGTTGCATTTATTTTGTTGGTTATTAGTGGATATTCGTGTATTTTAGGTTTGGAAAACAAAGACTGCATCCGAACAAGCGGATCGCGGTACCCTTAATGTTATGATTGAATGTTTTTTGGTTGTTAGTAGATATTCGTGTATTTTAGGTTTGTAAAACAAAGACTGCATCCGAACAAGCGGATCGCGGTACCCTTAATGTTATGATTGAATGTTTTCTGGTTATTAGTGGATATTCGTGTATTTTAGGTTTGGAAAACAAAGACTGCATCCGAACAAGCGGATCGCGGTACCCTTAATGTTATGATTGAATGTTTTTTGGTTGTTAGTAGATATTCGTGTATTTTAGGTTTGTAAAACAAAGACTGCATCCGAACAAGCGGATCGCGGTACCCTTAATGTTATGATTGAATGTTTTCTGGTTATTAGTGGATATTCGTGTATTTTAGGTTTGGAAAACAAAGACTGCATCCGAACAAGCGGATCGTGGTACCCTTAATGTTATGATTGAATGTTTTCTGGTTATTAGTGGATATTCGTGTATTTTAGGTTTGGAAAACAAAGACTGCATCCGAATAAGCGGATCACGGTACCTTTAATGTTATGATTGAATGTTTTTTGGTTGTTAGTAGATATTCGTGTATTTTAGGTTTGTAAAACAAAAACTGCATCCGAACAAGCGGATCGCGGTACCCTTAATGTTATGATTGAATGTTTTTTGGTTGTTAGTAGATATTCGTGTATTTTAGGTTTGTAAAACAAAGACTCCATCCGAACAAGCGGATCGCGGTACCCTTAATGTTATGATTGAATGTTTTTTGGTTGTTAGTAGATATTCGTGTATTTTAGGTTTGTAAAACAAAAACTGTATCCGAACAAGCGGATCGCGGTACCCTTAATGTTATGATTGAATGTTTTTTGGTTGTTAGTAGATATTCGTGTATTTTAGGTTTGTAAAACAAAAACTGCATCCGAACAAGCGGATCGCGGTACCCTTAATGTTATGATTGAATGTTTTTTGGTTGTTAGTAGATATTCGTGTATTTTAGGTTTGTAAAACAAAGACTGCATCCGAACAAGCGGATCGCGGTACCCTTAATGTTATGATTGAATGTTTTCTGGTTATTAGTGGATATTCGTGTATTTTAGGTTTGGAAAACAAAGACTGCATCCGAATAAGCGGATCACGGTACCTTTAATGTTATGATTGAATGTTTTTTGGTTGTTAGTAGATATTCGTGTATTTTAGGTTTGTAAAACAAAAACTGCATCCGAACAAGCGGATCGCGGTACCCTTAATGTTATGATTGAATGTTTTTTGAATAAAATCATTGTAGGCTAAGTATCTGTTTATTGACATCGAAGTTCCAATAAGCTGTCGTTTAATATTAACTACTGGACTGCAGATGGTTGAGGTGAAAGTAAGAAGGTGGGCACAAAGAGAGCACTTTTCATTTCAGTTTTTCATATTGTTGTACACTTTTAATATTCGTATCAATTTAAATGAAGGTTTAATGGTTCCTAAGTATACGAACAAATATGGATAAAGAACTTTCGAACACATGATTCCTAGCTGTTTAAATATGTTACCCGCTGAAATAAAAAATAAAAACTGTATTAAAACAAAACAGTTAATAAATATATTGAAAACTTGGCTACCTGACAGAAGGTATTTGTATTAAATAATAAGGAAATATTATTTTATGTACGATTTATTTTTATGTTTTTATTTATTTTATTTTTTATACTTTTGAAGAAATATTTTTAAGTAAGATTCTTGAGAAATATTTACCCTTTAAGTTTGTTACATATGTTTTGAATCTTTTTTATTTTATGTGGCTTTATATATATTGTAACCTTAACTGCAAATTTCGAGTTTTGAATAACAAGCTCCCGTTAGATAAACTACAAAAAAACTAGTTTGTCGGGACTTTTTGAATTGTATTTTTTTATTTTGTTAAACGTAAATAAAAAAAGACCAAACAACTTTAAAATACAATACTTTATAAAATTAATATGTTTCACTTCTTCAATAAATGTAAAATCACTTTGTTGGATCATTTTAAATTAAATGAAAAAAAATGTTATACCACTATTTTAATAAATTAATACATACACATACATGTTTTGAAACCAATGGTTTTATCATCAGTATACAATGAATACTGACAGGAATAATTCCATAGACTATAAGCATACACACAAATAACCGTAAGTGAGGAGAGGAGGTAAATAATTGGGAATTATTCTAAAAATAATTATGAAAATTTAGAAAGAATTTTTTTACCTGTTTTTTTTCACATGAATAAAGGTATAAAAATTTGAATGCTAATATTTTTTTTATATAATTTAGTTTCATAATAAATTGTCTCATAACAATTTTTTTCATAATAAAATATTTCGTATTTAATTATTTCATAACAAATTATTTCATAACAAATTATTTCATAACAAATTATTTCGTAACAAATTATTTCGTAATGAATTGTTTCATAATAAATTATTTCATAATAAATTATTTCATAACAAATTATTTCATAATAAATTATTTCATAATAAATTATTTCATAACAAATTATTTCATAATAAATTATTTCATAACAAATTATTTCATAACAAATTATTTCATAATAAATTATTTCATAATAAGTTATTTCGTTTTACATATTTATTTTTACATTAACACACAATTGTTTACCTTTTCTCACCAATTACTCTTATTTTTTGTCAATGTTTACAATTTGTCTATGCTTATGTATATTATTTTTTAGTATACGTTCCTGACGAAGGAACCATTGGTTTTGAAATATGTAGATATTTATTTATTAAAATGTTGGCTTAAGCAAAATATTTTTGATGTTGTTTAAATAAATATGTCTCCCTTAAAAACACGCAATAAATTATAAATTCGAATCGTACCGTAAACCTACTGTGAAATAGAAATTTCACGGTAGGTTCTGAATATCGAATAGCAATTTGAGCACAGCTGTTCGTAAATACAGGTTATAAGACCCACACAAAGAGAATAAATTAAAACAACAAATAGGCAGTACCTACTTCAAAATTCCAATTTTCTGACCAAATTGCAATTATCTGTAAGAGTATATTTAATAATATAACTACCGAATAATAAATGTCCGAGATATAAAACCAATTTTCCGATAAATCACTATTAAACTATGTGCACTGTGTATTCTGATGAGGGAATCTTCGCTTCCGAAACATGTTGATATTTATATATTAAACAGTGGTGTACACAAGGCATGTCCCATGAATTTTATTAAGCTACGTACTTAAAACGTTGCAAGGTGCAATGTAAATGCATGCCTTAAATGCACCATGCTGGATAAGCCAGACCGTTCGCTGTGAGGCAAGCGTAGAATAAGAAACTCTAGTCATTTTTTAAAATATTTTTATTCAATAATGACGTTCAAAATTAAATACTAGTATATTTCTTTTTTTTTCTGAAGTTAATTTTAATAGTTAAAATAATTTTCAAGTCAAAGCCAAAACGCTCCAAATCTATAGCCGGTCGGATTCGGTCAGCTTTAAGGTTAGAATGTGAATTGTCAAAACAAGGATGAGCTTTACTGCACATAATTTTATATTCTATTCATGATAAATCATGACTAAACATAAGTATTACAATTATGTACCTTTTTAGAAACTTTAACTCAAAGAATAATAATAGTATTGACGGTTAACATTCTCATAATATCCGTATTGATAATTGGTTTGATCATGAATGCTTTAATTTCTTTCATGAATAATAGTAGTTTATATTGAACAACAATTATAGAGCTTAAAGTCACCCAAATTAAGTTAAAAATTTGCTAAAACTAAAAAAATACATATTTAAAAAACAAAATAAAATTTAAAAAAAAAAACAATTTTTTTCATACAAATTCAAAAACAGAATGCTCACGTGACGTCAGATGTTCCAAATGCAAGGGTACCAATATAACACGGTGTTTTGATGAGCTGATTTTGTATTCACTTTTAAATGACGATTTGTTATTATTAGTGAAAGTAATATATTCAGAATCTATAAAAATATATATTTTTACAGTCATTGAATTATTCACTGGAATTTCTTATTCTGAGGTAAAGCTGCGTTGTTAACATTATTCCATGTGTTGTCATTTGTAGATACCATTTAACATAGTACGAAGACAAGATTATTTACAAGATTACATAATGTTACAATTTTAAGGCATTTTAAGAAGTATTTAATATTTCATTTGTAATTTTCACCCTAGAATAAGGCCAGCATTCATGAAAAAGTAGTGTCATATTCAATTATTAAATTATCAACTGAAGCCTTAACCAGACGAAAATGTTTCAGAATTATTATTATATTATACTCAAATTATCTGTGGCACACAATAATTTTTTTCTACACTATTCTTCGCATCTCTTTATACTTAACTATTATACTTTTTCTTAGGTATATTATGTTACCATATTATGTCAATACTAGCCTTTTTCCCTTCGATTTTTGTATAATGGCACTTAATATGAACTAAACTTGTCAATTTGACTCTCCCAAAACGGAATTTGTTACTATTTGGTCAGTCAAAGCTTTCTAACATTTTTTTATTAAATAATATAGGTTTCAAATAAATAAAAATAACTAAGAAAAAAGTTAGATAACCATTCTATATCAGTTCGTAATAAACCCATATATGCAATTAATTACAGCTGCATTTGAGTTAATAAAAATTACTCCACGAAGAAATCTTGAAGGAATTCTATCAATGTTTTTAATGTACAAATGCCTAAGATAGTAAGGTTATCTCTGGAAAACCAACAAATACATACATATATTTTGGCAAACGAATTTTACAAAATTTCTCAAATTCCGCTATAATTTAATGCATTTAATGCAGACATCGCGGGTTACTTGTCTGTCAGTAGTCAAAAAAAATTATATTGTGTTAAGAATACCAGAAGGTCAAATTCCACGGAAATTTCTGATTGCTATTCCAGAGGGAAGACGTCCAGTGGGCCGCCCAAGAAACAGATGGGAGAAGCAGCTCCACAGCCCGTGCGAGGAGAGGCTGAACCTACTATGGACCCATGGAGACGCCTTGTCATTACGATGGGTTCCCGACCCGAGTAGGACAAGGTAAAGAAGTATGTATCTTATAATATTCTTATTCTAAGTCGCTCGTCATGAAAAATAAGATATAAAGTAGGTTCTACCCTCAAAAAGGTTAGGAACCCCTGCCGTTACTCATATGATAATATCAGTGTTAAATATAACGTCACTAGCCGCTATGAAACACTTCATAAAATACGAAACTTGTCAAAAGAAAAAGGGGACAGACCTCATGCATTCAAATGTGGATCCTGACAAAAAATACTTAAAACGGTAAAATGGGATTTATACACATTTACTTGCAATATTTATTATATTGCCCAAACATATGATGGAATCCGTCATGAAATATACAATATCTTTCTTTAGACACCAATAAAAGGGCGACCAAAATGTGTTTCA
The DNA here is from genome assembly GCA_022606495.2 of Halesus radiatus. Lineage (NCBI taxonomy): Eukaryota > Metazoa > Arthropoda > Insecta > Trichoptera > Limnephilidae > Halesus > Halesus radiatus. The sequence continues at coordinate 78,372 of JAHDVE020011076.1, forward strand.
CAGACTGATGCTAGAAGAAAAGATATCTGACAAAAGAAAGATGCATCCTCTCAGCTCTGGAAGACGACCTAGACCTATGGAGTGCACCAGAAAGCCAAATGCGGATGAGGGAAAAGAACTCATGTCGCCGGACTTGGCATGGTGTATAATATTTTGTCTGTACCTTCAATTATTCTGATGACTAGTGCAATGTCTCCTGGGAAGGGTGGCGGAGACAAGAATCCCCTGGCACTGTTTTAGAGGGTCTACCCCGGTGTCCTAGCGACGGTTTGTTCTAAGTATTCTCATCTTGTTTATTTTGTACTCTTTTGATTTTATTTAATGTTAGTATTCCTCCGCGTCCCACTTGGTTATCTACGGACTGCGGACGTGCAGAGCAGAGCCACCATGTTTAAAAGAATCACTTTTGCCAACCGTAAGTATAACATACTAACCAATCTGGGATGTGTATTTTTACTAATCGCCTTCTAAACTAACGCTATGCAGGGACACTTGAGGGTTTAGAATCATTCAAAACTTTAGCTTCGTTTAACTAAAAAATGGAATCCTTGACGTGCACCCTGAAGGAGAACCTTATGTTACTTATACCGGGGTGGGAAAGTGGTGGGCAACCACAATTGTACCTTCAATATTACTTCTTCTCAATATTAGTTTTCGTTCCCATAACGAGAGTTATCAAACAACTTTAAACAACACTAGACTTGAAGAAAATTTACAATAAGGTAATATTAAAACCTACTTGATAAGAATGGAGATATTACAATTTCATATTAAACAGAAGGCGCTGCAAGCCTTGCAGATCGACCGTTGTATCACAAATTGGATCAAGTCAGAATTATTCTACCATTGACAGAGAATTTACTATATTAGCACCGTTGGAGCGTCATTACCGGATAGAATACTCATAAGTTTAAAAAAATGAAACAATATTGTTTTGTATATATTAAAACCCAAATAAAAAAAACACAGGTACTCAGTGTATTTGCGGTTTAATCGATGGCAAATTATCACTTCGATTAGATATCTAAGTGTCAGCATACTGCGGTGGTTCACTTGGTTGGAAGCAAACATTATATGTATACACGGTGGTCTGTTTTAGATGCTACAAATCTAAAAATGTACACTAGCTTTACAAAAATATTGTATATCGTATGGTAAAATTTTTGTGTACAGTGCCAGGGAACATTTCCCCCTCTTTCTGTGTCAACTGTGGTTAGAGGTACATAAATCTGGAGATAATCTTCTCTACCCAGTGAGCGGGCTGCCTATTGCTAATGTAGGCCTTTTATTTTATTTATTTCAAACAATGGTAAACTGTGTTTCATGTACTAGCGGCACTTGCTGATGGCAATCTTATATTTAAGCCCGCTCACTAAGGTAATGGAGGGTATCAGATGAATTTTGGGCAGAGAGGGGGGGGGGGTAGGTGCGGGCGGTCCAGCGGACGAGGTTGGAGATAGAGGGATTCGAGTTCGATTCTAATTTGGAAACAAAAATGTTGTGATACCTACTTTACAAGGTGTGGCCGTTTTGGAGATAAAAGCGTATTAAGCGACGAAAAGAAAATGTTCATCTTTTGACTCGATTTGGTCATTTTATGATATGCAATAGCCAATTGCTGTAGTTTATTTCAATGCACAATACCAAAAGTGAATTTGTCTGAGAACTAAACTGTATAACACAATTGGCGAGCAAAGTTTTCCCTTTTCTCATTATTATGATAAGATCGACATTTTATGTCCATATCTTCACCATTTAAGGCAAATGTATAACAGGTTATATACGTATATATGGTTTAAATTAATCCCTGACTGGTTTCGTATCAAACTATTTGATTTAATTATACCAACTTATGTCATTTTTGCACAGGAAAGTTGCAAATTACAACAGAATAATGTTTCTTAGATGCGAGGAATTTTCTTGGTTTAATTTGTAGTAGAAAATCCATTTTATTTTAATGAGTTTTATTTTTAATAATGCCTATTTTTATTAAAAATAATAAAGGGTGATATACAAAAAATCAGCTACGTAATTATTATTACGCGTGACAGCTGATTCGCTTTCCGAGGGCATTATCAAACTCTGGTGAAGTCACTAACAGATGAAATAATAATAATATATTATTTCTATATAAAAAATATTTACCAATTAATTAATTTATGCCTTTATTATTTTCCGAATAAATTAAGATAAATTCTCCAATTCCCCGTATTTGTGCGCAATATAACGGACATTTTCACAATATCGACATTCTTTACAATACTTTTTCAAAATATCGTACCGAAGTAATACGTACGACCATAAATTGATGCACGAATATAAAATGTATCGAGAGCATCTCCTGTCCCAATCCTATCTTCCTCGTCCTTTCCCTCTTTCCTTATTATTTTGTTTTTTCTAATTATACATCTGTAATTAACCACTGTTAGCACAAGAAACTTTGTTGGCTTACCTTTTTTTAAAGTTCCTTTGTATATAAATCTGTATTAAAAGCTATTTGTATATTACAAATAAATTGTCGGATATTATTAGCTGTTATTATAATTATATGATTATCTTAATAACATGAATAATTATGTAATCATATTAATAATAAATATCCAGCAGAACTAATTGATAAATAAACCATCTAAAAAAAATAATTATAATAGATATTATTAAAAAAATAAAATAAAACTTTAAATTTCTTTAGTTATTGATAGCGACCTTATTTCTATGTTTAATTAAATAAATATGCCCGTCTTGTATTATAATAAGTTAATTAATCGGCGAATCTTAACATAAATAAGTGTCACGGAATAAGACTTATCAAAATAAGTCAGCCAATTATTTATCCATATGATATTAATAACCTAACCCTTATCTCTGTCGATGAAATTAATAACCTGGGCATAATTTTCGTCTCTAAATTAAACTTTATATCCAATATAAACGCAATCAAAAAATAAGGGAGTGAAAATGATTGGCTTCATTCTTCGAAATTCCAGGGGATTTAGGAATATTTCAGGAAAACTTTGTATACATCTTTTCTTCGAAGTCGAGTTGAATATAACTCCTCTATGTGGTCGCCCCATTTTAAAATACATTCAGATTCAATCGAATAAATTCAAGATAAATTCCTAAGGCAAATTAATTATAAACTCGGTGTTCCCATTGAAAGCATTACCTATAATTATTTGATGAAAGAACGAAATTTACTAAATCTCACAGATAAAAGAATTATTTCCAACTTAATATTTATGTTCAAAATCGTAAATGACAATAAATATATACTCGTATATAGTAGATCAACTCGTTAAAACCCTGTTTAAATATGACACCAGGACTGAGCATTACAAACACTCGCTTGAACCCAGATTACATAAAAGTTAGTAGTAGATACGCAGATGTAGCTAATCTATTTAACTGAATGAACGATAAGTACAAGAAGGCTATACTATCATATCTTTTCAATCAATATTAATATAATTTAAGTTTAGTCTATTTTTTATCTGTACGCATATTTTTTACTTTTATATCCTTCATGAACTTTTATTCTTTATGTACTCTCTGATGGCATTGTACGACCTAATGCCTTATTTAAGAGTTACCCTTTAAAATTATTTGTGCTCTATTCTTATGCTTGTAGTTAACTGTGACATGAATTATTGTTTATGGTATATTTATACCGTTTATTTAAAATAAATGCGTATTTATTAATGGCGTTTATTATACAAAATGGAGAGGCTGAGATATTACAAGTTTTCTGAGATTTTAAAAATATTTTGATGGTAAATCGTCTAAAAACCTACAAATCTCCTACATTACCAAAAGTCACTTATAGAATAAGTAATAAAAAATAAAAAGAATTAGAAAAATTCACACATCGGTGCGCAAATGCGTCCACATCCCGCAACAATGTAAATAACTTAATGTCTGAAAAAGGGTAATATTTATTTAAAAAAACTTCTCACGCTTTTTAAGGTCATTTTATAAATATTCTCATATCCTAAAAATTATAAATATTTCAAATAAATACCAACTATTCTTGTGCCACCAATCTTCTAATAAATGTAACATCAATAGAAAAGAAGGATAATATATCAACTGTAAAAATATCATCTCTTTGCTTAAATTATCTAAATTTTCTAATAAAACTGTGTTCATCTGAAGCGACCTGCCAGGTAAGTATGTTTTTCTGTATCTGTTTGTTGATAATTAGATAAAGAATAGCAAATAATATTTGTACAGCGCCCTTGAGGTGATTTTTCACACAAACGGCGCTATACAAATCATACAATTATTATTATGATTATCATTTACAGGTTTCCACTTGGCTATTATATATGAGTTAATCTATTGATTTGCGTACAAATCCAAATAACATTAAAAAGATAATTGTAAAAAATAAAGAAGAAATATAAATTTAAAAGTTACATGAAATTTGTTGTTTTCTGGAAAGGAGGGGGTGGAGAGGGGGGGGGGGTCGATCTATTTGAAATATATGTGTGATTTTATATTAATAAAAGAACAAGAAAAATAGTGCAAATAACATGTAAAGAAGAAAGTTAATAGACCGGTGTGAGTATGACGTGAGCAGGTATCTGAAGTTATAAAGGCTCGATAGATCGCCGGTGTGACTTTATGGAGTGTGGTGCAGAGTTAAATATGTTAAATTGTGCGTAGTGTGTGTTAAAGATGTGTGGTACTCGATAGATGAAAGAGTTTTGCTAAGAGTTAGTGTTCCATCGAGGAAGGCTAAGAATTTGATCAGATCTGGTTAGTCTATTGGGAAATTATTGAAGGAGTTCCGAGCAATCTGCGGTGTATATAGCAATTTTCCGCAGAAATAGTAACATCAGAAGAAATTCTTCGGTCTTCCAACGACAACATATAAAAAAATCATACGAAAATATTTTAATGCGATTTTCACATAGTCACGAATTAACTCGCATCGTTCAACTAACGTTGAAAGGAAACTGGCTCAAGTGATACAGTTTTATATTTTTAAGCAAGTTAACTAACTCGGCAATTTTATGCGATAATGAACTCTAAAGTAGAGTTTTCTAGAGCCCATTATCGCATTATATTGCTATGATGATGGAACCTTGTTGTTCCAAGAGCGACATGTTACCTTTTATTATGAAGACATCCCATCAAGGGACCAATTTCGACTAGAAAATAAACTATGAATATATCAAGAAATTAAAAAAAAAATTGTTTGTTAGATAAAAGTGAAAACTGAAATAAAAATAAAAATCTCTAATACAAATATTATAAAGAGAAGCAATTAAAATTATTTTTTTTATAATATTACAAACATATTCCGTTTCCTTGGTAAAACTTTCATATTTTAAACACATTTTAAAAATTGTAATTCTCTCCTTGTACCTACCTACATCGTCGTCGGCTCATAAAGCTGAACGATACGTAACTAAATCTTATCAATATTACTGAATAATATTATCTTGTTTTTTAGTACTCAATTTTAAACTTATTTTTTTCCTCATAGCATCAACAAGTACCTATCAAACACATGTACATAGTTGTTTACACTCTAATATTTGTTTTTCTCATCTCTTCATAAGTACTTAACTATTATACTATACTCAACTTATCTAGTATTCACGATTGTTTTTTTTTTCCTTCACATCTCTTTACACTTTTTTTCAAATATATTGTATTATCATACTCTGTCAATACTAGCATTTTTCCTTTCTATTTTGTATAATGACACTTAATATGAATTAAACTTGTCAGTTTGACTCTCCTGAAGCGGGATTTGTTCCTAGTTGGGCAGTCAAAGCTTTCTTAAATTTTGTTGTTAAATAATGTGTGTTTCAAATAAATAAATATTATTATTATTATTATTATTATTATCTTTCAAGCCTGTCACAGAACGGATACTAAATGTTCTAATATTGCGATACGAAAATGGATAAAATGTAAATTTATATAAACTACCTACCGAAAATGAAGCAATAATTAAAACGGACTAAGTAGGTTTTGTATATGTCCTGAAAAAGGTTCACAGGCACTAACCAACTGTCACCCTCACGTGTTGTTGTACGTGTAAAAACAACCCTCTTCCCGGCTTCAAATAACTTTTATTTTTCGGTCTGCATACTGACAAAGCATTTAAATATTAAAGCCAAAATTAAATCGTCTATGCTGTAATCATTTGGAAAGAAGCCGTAACAAAAAAAAGGAATACATTTAAAAAGGAAATAATTTATCTACTATAAGACTGCGATATTTTCCCAAAATATTGTTCTTTATGTTTACAATACGGAATGGTTGGTAAAGTGTAAGGAAGTAAAATTCAAAATATTGTACGGAGTGGTTGTTAAAGTGTACAGAATTATAACCCAAAATATTGTTTTTTATGTTTAAAATACGGGGTGGTTGGTAAAGTGTAAAGAAGTATAATCCAAAATATTGTTCTTTATGTTTAAAATACGGGGTGGTTGATAAAGTATACAGAAGTATAATTCAAAATATTGTTCTTTATGTTTAAAATACGGGGTGGTTGGTAAAGTATACAGAAGTATAATTCAAAATATTGTTCTTTATGTTTACAATACGGGGTGGTTGGTAAAGTATACAGAAGTATAATTCAAAATATTGTACTTTATGTTTAAAATACGGGGTGGTTGGTAAAGTATACAGAAGTATAATTCAAAATATTGTTCTTTATGTTTACAATACGGGGTGGTTGGTAAAGTATACAGAAGTATAATTCAAAATATTGTACTTTATGTTTAAAATACGGGGTGGTTGGTAAAGTATACAGAAGTATAATTCAAAATATTGTTCTTTATGTTTACAATACGGGGTGGTTGGTAAAGTATACAGAAGTATAATTCAAAATATTGTTCTTTATGTTTAAAATACGGGGTGGTTGGTAAAGTGTACAGAAATATAATTCAAAATATTGTTCTTTATGTTTACAATACGGGGTGGTTGGCAAATTATACAGAAGTATAATTCAAAATATTGTTCTTTATGTTTAAAATACGGGGTGGTTGGTAAAGTATACAGAAGTATAATTCAAAATATTGTACTTTATGTTTAAAATACGGGGTGGTTGGTAAAGTATACAGAAGTATAATTCAAAATATTGTTCTTTATGTTTACAATACGGGGTGGTTGGTAAAGTGTACAGAAGTATAATTCAAAATATTGTTCTTTATGTTTATAATACGGGGTGGTTGGTAAAGTATACAGAAGTATAATTCAAAATATTGTACTTTATGTTTAAAATACGGGGTGGTTGGTAAAGTATACAGAAGTATAATTCAAAATATTGTTCTTTATGTTTAAAATACGGGGTGGTTGGTAAAGTATACAGAAGTATAATTCAAAATATTGTACTTTATGTTTAAAATACGGGGTGGTTGGTAAAGTGTGAAGAAGTAAAATTCAAAATGACATGCATCTTGAATGTTTACTTGCCTTAAATAGTTTTCTCCATCTACACAGATTTCTTCGCTGTTGTTATTTTTTGCTGCCTCGGGATCACAGGTCGGTCGCTATAACCTCGTTGTCTTATTTATTCAAATAAATGCCGAAGCGACGTGTGTTGAGAAATGCATTAAGACTTAAAAATTAACTGATGTTTGTTTTGCACAAATATGAATTATTACTTCAGCCATTAAATAATGCGTTGTATCATTTAGCAGTGGAAACTTGTTTGATCGGTCATGGCATTGAACTCGCGACTTCTGTATTACGTGACGGAGCCGCGGACCACGGATCTGTCACACGATAGAAACTTTTTAGCATCTTCAATACTCAATCACGAATTACTGCAATCGTAAAATATGATCACTTAACGCTTTTCGGGCGTTTAAGGAATACTTTATTTAAAAAGCAATAAAACTAGCTTTACTATGTATGACATAAGTGCTTTATGACTCGGGCTTTTAAAAATTTAATTGATTGATGAAATCTATGCACTAAAATCTTTTTTACGACGCTTGTTCACTTTTCTGTAATTAAGATAGTGGGAAACTTATGGTTCACTGTATTCTCTGCCTACCGATATATGCCCACAGGTTTCACGTTATTTGAGTGCCAATTCTATTTTCTTAGTCAACAAAAAGTTTTTCATTAAAAATCTTAGATTTTATAATAATTTTTCTAACAATTTGCGGTTAAACCGAAATGTGTGACCGTTCGAAAGAATCTTATAGTTATTGTTCTATATTTAGTAATAATCGTGAAAAAATAGAAAATTAAAGCAAACAAATATTTTACAATAAAGTCAACAAGTTGTCGGTGAAAAATGAAAAGCCGTTTCCTGGGAAAAACCAAAAATCCATGGATTAAAACAAAAACTAAATATCACTAAACAGTTAATGCATCATCTAGAATGAATGAAAATAATATTTTTTCGTTCACTCACAAACGTCAAACTCGAATTCGAATCGCGAACTTGGAACGTTTTTGAAAATGCTCTGCGCGTATTAAACACCCGATAGCAACCGTCTGTACCGGCCGACTGAACGCTGAGGCTGAATGGTTCGAGGCCCTCTGTTCGTGTTCCGTTCTACGGCGCGCAGTTCGCGCGCATTTCTCAAGTGCCGCTGCGCATGCGTCACTTACGTCAAACTTTTCGGAAACAGTTTTGAAAACATAAAATTTCCCGACGCGGAACCATTTTCTCAAGTTTGTCGGGAGTTACGATTTGAATTATTTTGAATTTAGGGTGCAAGTTGTGTAGCTGTTTTTGAAGCGTGAACTAACCTTTGATGAAGTTTGTTTGAGGGAATTTATTGATACGGAATGGGTGGAATGTGTTTTTTTTGGAGGGAGATTTAATAGAAATCAGTTTGTAACTTTGGCTATTGGCTGTTCTATGTATGTTGAACACGGCCTTCTTGGATTTATTTGATTTTATTTTTGATTATGTTATTATTTAAACGCCCTCTAGTACGTCATTTTTAAATCACATAGAAAAATAGAAAACATGCACAAAGGTTAATTACACTTGTAATAAGAAAAAAGGTGAAAACTGCACAAAAGCTGAAAATACACAGGAATATAAAGGAACAGAAAAAATAAATAATGCAATATCCACAAAGTCAATATTAACATTAATAACAAATAAGTAAATAATGTAAAAAGTTGTACTTAACAATAATTTATATGCTAAGTAGAACTAAATCGTTCATACTTCTTTTGAAATTTGCCAAGTTTAGATTATTGTAAAATACATCCATATCATATAAGTATTTGTTACCAAGACTGTGTTAGCGATGAATGCAAACTGTAGTTGGAAAGGGATAAATGTTAATGTTTGTCTTGTAGATCGATTAGGTATAATAATAATATTCGGATGATTTTTATAGCGCCGTTTTTGTGAAAAATCACCTCAAGGGCGCATATCAGGTATGTATAGGTTGATTAAATACAGTAGTTCAGAACAATCGAATTTACAATTTAATCATTTTAATAAAAGGGTTAGGTCGTTTTCTAAAGTTGGAATATTAAAAATATTAATTAACGATGGGTAATTTATGTGCTCTAAAGGCATGTTAACTATAAAATTTATGAAATGTAAAAATTTTCTTTTCTACATTATGAATATGAATTTTCTAGAAGGGCGACCACACTATGGAATTATGTTCTATTTGACTTCTAAGAGGGATATGTACAATAATTTTATTACGTGTAACGATTCTAAAAAAATATTGTTCTTAATATAAATCGTCAAGTTTTCATACCAAAAAATATAGCAGGAAACCAAACTGTCAACGATAATGAAACTATACAAATCCTGATACAGAAAATAAATATATAACCCATACATACACACACAGATTTCATTAAAACGTTACAAGTACACGCACTTTACACGACAGCGTAATAACATACATTTAAGCACCATAAACATACGATATGTCGAGCAATCCATTAGCTAAGAGGAGGAGCAATTTATATAATTGTCTTGCAGACGACATTAAAAAAAGAAGCATAGGTATATTTAAAAAAAGTTGTTCCTTCTGAAGTCAATGAATGTGTTTAATATTTTTTATTGTTCAGGTAAGCATTTTGTGTTTACTAAGGGTCGGTATTTCAGTTGCTTTTGCTATCGGATGGATTTCCGCACAAGATTAAGCTTGAAAACAAATTCAAAGAATATCTCAAATACCGGCTGTAAATTTGATGGACCTTAAAAAATAGCATTGTATTATAATTATATAGCTGTTATGAGATTTATTTTATTTAAATAGATTTTTTCGGATACAGAATTTCGAGATATGTTGTTTATTTTCACCTCGCTCCAGAGTGGGAAATTATATCTGTGGCGTTCAATTTTTCCGTAGTGAAGAAAATAACTAAGATCAACAGTTTTCTCACGATTTCCAGTGATTTTATTATTTGGAAATTCGGTACAGAAACATTTTAAGGAGTCTCACTGCGAAACCAAATAATATCTATGTGTTAAAAAAACATGCAACGTAAGAAGAAAGATTAGAGGCGCAAACATCGCGACGTAATTTTCCATTAACGTAGTAAGAGGCGTATGAAAAATATTTAACCAAATGAAGAGACTTTTTTTTGGTATCTAAAATAATAGTTTTAAACACTTAGAATTTAGGGTCAAATAGTACCATAATAAATAATCATTATCACTGTAATAACTTAGGATGGGATGTTTCTAATTACATTTGACGGTCATCAAATTGACTGTTACGTTCTGAAATGATAATGTGTTGATTTCCTAACTTAATTGTTATTTATCCAGTCCTTACCTTCCCAAATCAAAAACAACGTTTTGAAAAATGGAACACTTAGTGACCAGCGATCTGACAGTAATTTTTTGGAGTGCTCTTTTGTTCGGAGAAGAAAAAACTACTTTCGAGGAGCATGTTCGGTTCCTACATTACTTGGCAAGTGTTTGGTTATCCTAGCGCCTTTTTTGAAAACGTAAAACTATCCCTTATTACAATCAACCAAAGCCATCATTATTATTGTCGTTATTTACAGTCCGTAAACGGTTTTTTTAACATGCGAAACCCCACAATTTCAGATAGATAATATTATATAACATTGACAATCAACACAATTTTTTTTCTTCATATATTTGATTAGTCCCCGTTAAACATCGGCCCGCTTGAGCTTTTGATCAAATAGTGATCAGCTGACAAGAATGACAATATGAGCGTAATTCTTGACCATTAATTTGATAGTTGAAAACAATTTTACCAAAAATTGAAACGGGCCAAGAATCGACGTTTAAGAGGAATGGCTACGCGGCATACAAAACTTAATTTAGGATTTTAGGTCAAAATACTCACCTAAAACTAATGACACATATTGTTTAATTAAAGGTTTAGTAAATATCTAGTACGCATGAGAAGTATTTTATTTATTTTTGTTTTAGATTATGAATTGATTTTTTGCGATTTTAGAGGCACCTTTAACAATTGGGGGGTAACAGTGATTAAAAAAAAAGTTTTACCCCATCTGCTTTGAAAATATGATGAAACATAAAGTTAAAAAAATTAAAAAATATTAATATAAGCATTATGGTGGATTTTAAATTAAATTAAAAACCACCAATTTACGTTGGAACACAAATTCGCCTTACATAATTTAAAATATCGACCCGATAAAACGTTTTTTTGAATGCTTTGTTTTTATATTTTTATATACATAATCATATTTTCATAGCAAACACGACGATATATATATATATATATATTTTAAATATAGTAAAGCCTCAAATAATTTTCTAAGTTGTTTCTAAAATTACGAAAAAAAAATTTCATGGCCTATACGATATCAAACAAAAATAAATAAAATACTTCTCATCCGTACTAGATATTTACTAAACCTTTCATTAAAAAAAAATCATTCAGTTTAGAAGGGTATTTTGGCCTCAAATCCAAAATTAAGTTATGTATGAAACAGCAGCGCAGCCGTTCCTCATAATGGGGAACTTTCAAATAAGGAAAATTCAGAATGGCGTTGATCGTCGACTTGACGAACATCAAATGTATTGGAGTTTGACGCATGTTTGGCAGATAAATGTATTCCATATCCCTTTTCTTATCAACTAAAGCCACTACCCAAATAAATCCTAGTTATTTATTTAGACAGAAATAACAGGTTGGTTGGAGCTCTCCATAGGGTGAACACTGACACCGACGCTAAATCAAACCAGGCTCCTTAGGAATTTCCCCTCTGATAGATTGCGGGCCGTGATGCCTCCCGAGGCGATACTGCCTCCGGCCGACCTGCCGCCGTATGCCTGCTGCCTGCTGCCTATGGAGGGGTATAAAAGCTACCTTCGCGACTTGCGACGAATAGAGAAAGATTGGGAAACTAACAACCAACGCTGGGAAAATATTTTTTTATCGATAAAACCCGTCTTCAAATGATTTATACTTTAACCATTATTGAAGATTCGGCATATATTTTTAAGTTACACGATATTATAGCGCCCTCAGCGGGCAATGTCCATCAGTAATTGTGTAAGGGATAATCTGGTTTTAGCATATCTCTCGAAGGCTGTTAATTATTAACTGTTTCGGTGAAGATTTATTTATCAACCTGAATTTTATAAAAAAAATGACCCCTAAGTTTAAAGCACAGTTTCATGATGCTTTATTTAAATTAAAAATTAATTAATAATCACTTTTTTCATTCAATTTAAAAAAACGGCCACCAATAGACGATATATTTACATTATTTCTATACATGTACTTATAATGAAACTCATAAAATTTTTCACCGATATTGAAATAATATAAAAGATCAACTGTAAATGGCTTCCCGACAGTTTGATAATGCCTTCGGAAGGCAAAACAGCTGTTATGCGTAATAATAATTATGTGGCAGAACTTTTTTTTTAAATTGGACAATAAGGTTTTTTAAATTTACTATAATTACAAAATTTTAAAACTATTAAATATAAATGGAGTTCTGCAAACTAAACTAGAACACAATAAATAAGATAACTTTAAAGTAAGATAATAGAATTATTTTTGCAAACAAACAAACAAAAAAAAGTTTAAATTAAAAAAAAATTCAACTTGTGTTATTATTAATTTTTTCATTTAATTTTTTGGGCTAATTTTAGATTTTTTGTTAAATATTTAGTTTCGATGGTTTCGAAATCGTTGCCTTCCCCTGCCTTGTGAAGTGTCCACTATATCTACCCCCCGAGGGGGGAAGAAGGGATCAATGCCTTTTTTCGCTCATGGAAAACTATGCATAATTGTTCGCAGGGTGATTAACAAGAAAGCTTTCGTCGTCGGTTAAATACATCAAATGTAAAGCGATTAATTCAATACAAATTATGCACATTACCAGTAGCGATATATACAATATCTTATTATAACCTGTTGCCTTAAGTTTTAGAAGTGATTTGTTAAAAGATTGGGAAGATTTGATAAAGGGAAATGGAAAGTGATTTGGGTTATGGGTCACAATTTGTGGCATATTGTTTTGTGAACCCATTAATGACGGTCTCCGTGGTTAAGTAAGGAAGTACGTGGTTATATTTTATTTAAATCTAGTTGAGGAAGCTCTTCCCTTCTGCCCGATATGAGTAGCATTGCAGTCGGCGTGGTCACACTTAAATTTTTTTTTTTAAAAGAAAAAAAAAAGGAAAAGAATATTGCAAACATCCTCAAAAATTATAAAGATATATGTCTAGAGTATAAGTATCAGTGAATGTTTAGTATGCTTTTTATATTAGCCTCTGTTTATTTGAATTTGAAATTATTTGAAATGGTACTTACACTATGTTATTGCTGTACGTATTCGTGAGTCAAATTAAATATGTAGTTATTGTATTTCGTGAAGGTAGACTATTGAAATTAACAAAATATGTAACAGCCCATATAGGGCGAATGTGATATAATAAATAAATGGTTTTAGCCGTGTTTAGTGACCAGATCTGAATAGCTAGGTGTTTCCCCATCTTCTTCTGCCCCATATCCTTCCCCTCCTCCGTACATTCAGCCTCACTACATTCCCCAATTGAGGATGCCATAGTCTCACTAGTCTCACTAGCTCTAGACGGTTGGAAGACACATAAATAAATATAATTTTAAAATATTATAGCTCTTTTCTTAAGGTATAAAAAATATTTGATGAGATAAAATTGTTTGCAGAATTTGCTGGTTGCTGCTACCCAGGAAGCTATTCATTTTGTGTGACATTGACGACACTGGGCGACTGGACCATTGAAATTATTTTTTGTTATGCTCCCGATACGAATATATTCATCGACTTCAAAGTTTTATCGTTTGATGAAATAATACTTTTCGATATAAAAAAAATTGTATTTTAGCGATTGATTTTAGGGGTATTATGCCGTGTAGTCAAGGTATTTTCCTTTATCCAACGTTTTGGACGGCTTTGCAGCGTCCATCGTAAAATTTAAATTTCAAAAGCTGTGGAAAGTTCTGAATCTTTCCATCCTAGGAAGATGAAATCAATCAGGAGATGTCTGACTTCCCTCTGATGGAGCAAAATCACTCATAAATTCCTGGACTATTGTAATAGTGCTTATGCTGGCCTCCCTCAAAAACTATTCAATAGAATCTAGTCCGTCTTCAATGCTGCGGCGAGAATGATATTTGGTGAATCTAAATATTGTCTCATAACCCCACTTCTAAGGGATCGCCTTCATTGGCTTCGATGCCCTGAAAGGATAAAGTTCAAGATCTGCTTACTGACCTTCAAAGCATTGCAGGGAATGGCGTCAGCCTATATATGTGAACTATGTATCCGACAGGACTTAAGCGATGAACAGCTTACTCTGCGGTCAGCAGGTCTAGATGCTACTAATCATCTATTTAAACTTTCAAGGTCAAATCGAGCCGTCTACAGTGATCGCTCTTTTCGGGTAAATGGCCCGCTCATTTGGAATAAACTTCCCCCAGAAAATCCAGAAATTGACTGAATTTAAACGGGCTTTAGAAACAAAATTATTTAAAAATCCTGTTGTCGATAAATTTTGACTTCTCTTCAATTTATTCTAAAAAGCCATTTTATCAAGCCTCCGGTAGTTTTTTGGGTTCGGTATCCTACGTATTTATATTTATTTTTATGTAAAGTCAGTTATTGCTGAACGTAACCCGACTCCTGTCATAAAATGTTGCTATTTTTGCATCATTATTGTAATATGTATCGTATTATAAAATGTTTGTGTAAAGTGCCAGGGAAAATTTCTCCTTCTTCCTGTGTTAACTGTGGTTAGGGGTGCATACACGTGGAGATAATCTTCTCTACCCAGTGAGCGTGCTGCCTATTCCTACTGAAGGGATTTTTTATTTATTTTTAATTAAAAGAATTGTAAACTCTGTTTTGTGCTAGTGTTCTTTTGTTATTTTTGTAACGCTGTGCAATGCGAGGTATTTTGTAATTTTATTAGATGAATTTGTACCCAAGGAGTATTGCAGGAGTAATATTAAGAATAAGTAAGGATATATGTAATATGTTAAGAATGTAAAAATATAATATGAAAGGAGCACTATAGAAACACCACTGGGATTAGTTAATAATTATTTTTAAGTCTATATGCGCTACATAAATGCTTAGTTATTATTATTATGATGGACACTGAAGTTGAGTAAAGCGGGATAAAGTAGCGCATCACTGCATAATATCACAAAAAGCAATCGCGATAGTACTTTTGACGGTTAAAATCCCAAATCAGAAAATATATTGTCGATTTTTTGTTCCGTTTAACAAAGTGTAATCCTTACCGATGTGACATATTGCTGCAAGCTCTTGATCCGACATCCTACCTCACTGGTTTCTTACCTGCAATGAATAAAATAAACGGCATGAGAATCACAAACGTATAAATTATTTATAATTTCCTTAACAGATTAGTATTCACTTTGTGGCTTCATTATCAATAAATGTATTAAAAATTACTTAATTAGTATTCTATATATTCTTGATGAGGAAATCATCGCTTTCGAAACATGTTGATATGTATATATCGTATATATTAATAAAGCAGTTAATACAAAATTTTTAATTCATTTTGTTATAAATTATTTTTTTCAATAAGTGGAAATTCACTTCAGATAAATTTCACTTAAATTAAATTTGACATTAATACCTGTATTCAGAATTATTATTGTTTTTTGGTGACTTAGTTATACCTTGATTTTGTTTGAATTTCTAGTTTCGAATATAAATCTGTCTGTCCTCGATTTTCTCACAAATAACTAGACTGGTTTCGCAGAAAATATTACAGTTTGTTCTTATTAGTGACGGGAAGGTTTAGAGTTGAGTTGCTATAAAATTAATATGAAAAACATCGAACCCAATATTTTATTTAGGTTAGCCCATAGATTACATATTCAATAGAAGAAGATTAGTTGGGGTAGAATATTTTTAAAATTGAAAACACAAGTAGGTACATACTTAAGAATTTTTTTATTTAAATATATTTTGGAGAAAAATATGTTTGGAATGAAATAAAAATTTTGAAAATATTGTTTTTTTTTGTTTCTTTGTTTAGATATAGTAATAGTCATCACAAGACATAACTTTCGCTGTCAAATCAATTATAGCACCCAAAACGACAAGCAAGAATTTAGAACATTATAACATTATTCCAAAAACAATAATAATCCCGAGCATAGCTGGGTACACATTAGATTGTATTTTATAAAATTTCTTCGAGTGATGTGTAATTATTTTGTGGCGATATTATTAATATATTTAATAAAAAGTACTTTGTTTACACCACTGTTATTAATGAATAAATAAAAAAATTATAATATGTTTTTATTATTTAATTTTTCTACAATACCCAATTGGAAATTCCTTCTCTCATCGTTAGTTTTTGATCATAATTTGTCATTATTATTAAGATTTTATTTTATTTTTAACCAGTATTCATTGTATCCTGACATAGGAACCATTTAAAAAAAATTATTTCCGTTTAACAAAAAAAAATACGACGCCAAAAATCCAGATAAACTACTTTTTTGTATCATTGAAGAAGATAATATTAACACATCCCAAATGAACCACGAAACCGAAAAAACAACAGAACGCAATGGGATTTATAAAAAATGGAGGATAATATTAACAAGTCTTGAACTTGAAGTATGATACCGGTGTAAATGGCGTAAATTGAACTGGTCTCATTAGCTAAGTTGGTTAAGCGGTTACCCCGGATCCTGGGTTCGATTCCCAGATGCGTCTGAAAATTAATTTCTGTTGTTTTTTCGGTTTCGTGGTTCATTTGGGATGTGTTAATATTATCTTCTTCAATGATTAAATATTAAAATGAGGTTTACAAACTTCAATAAGTTATTAAAAAAAAAATTGAATAATTTTTTTGTAGTTTATCACTTATAATACTCGTTTTAATTTTAATGAAGTATTAATGATTCCTAAGCATACAAACAGATATGTACAAATATGTTTAGATAACATGATTCCTAGTTGTTTAAATATGTAAATATGTTACCCGGTGGAATAAAAATACTGTGTTAAAACAAAACAGTTAATAAATATATAGTAAACTAGGCTACCTGAAAAAAAAATAGTTGTATTAGATAATAGGGAAATGTTATTTAATGTACTACATATTGTTGTCGTTTATGATCTAAAGATATGATATAAAGATGATATAAAGATAAAGATCTTAATAAAATATTTTATACTGAGGACATTCCTGATTGTTTTAAAAATGTAAATTAATAACACTAATACTTGAGGTACGACGTATTTCATCCGATGAAAAAATGTCACGGTGTCTTAACATCTTTTTCATAATTCTGAGTAATAAATTCTATTCGATCTCAGAATAATTTAATGTTTTTAACAATGTGCAATCATCGTATAATATTCACAATTCAAATACCTCGCTGCAAAGTTTTATTCGAGGAATGTTTCTTATTGCTTTTGCAACTTGAAGTTCGCTGAAAACTTTGCCGTAATTTAATGAGGATACGAAATATTACTTCTGATGAACTCACGTAATAAATTTGTCACGTATGTTGCTTGATACGGTACCCATTGTTACACTGGAATTAAATAAGCAAAGTA
Source organism: Halesus radiatus (assembly GCA_022606495.2). Classification (NCBI taxonomy): domain Eukaryota; kingdom Metazoa; phylum Arthropoda; class Insecta; order Trichoptera; family Limnephilidae; genus Halesus; species Halesus radiatus. The sequence continues at coordinate 96,393 of JAHDVE020011076.1, forward strand.
TTTATTGCGAACACCTTTGAAACTCCAAATTTATAATTGTCAGGTTCTACATTTTCTCACATTTCCTTAATAATTCGGATTAATTGTGAAAAGAACAAGGAAATAACTGTAATCTATCACCATCCCATTAATAAAATTTAAACCGTATTACGACCGTTAAGTAATAAAATTTTGACGTGTTCGTAATTTTATATTAATCAGATTAATTATTTAAAAAGCTCTGATTTTAAATTAATAAAAATAGAAATATTGATGATAATGTGAACTATTAATTTATTTAATATCAACCGAATAAATATACCATAAGCAATAATTACATGTCACAGTTAACTACAAGCATAATAATTTAGCACAAATAATTTTAAAATGTAACTATTAAATGTGCTATTATGTCGAACAATGACATCAGAGAGTATATAAAGAATAAACATTCACGAAGGATATAAAAGTAAAAGATATTTGTACATATAAAACATACAGTAAACTTAAGGGATATTAATATTGATGGAAAGGATATAGCCTTCTTGTACTTCCTCCTTCCGCGCAAATCTGTGCTTACTTCGTAACCAAATAAAATAATCCTATATTCCGGTTTTAAAAAATGTTTCCTGTGAATCCTTCCACATCCTACTAATTATTAACTTCCTATACCTGTGTCATGTTGCTTCACTAACCTAGTAAATTACAATTATTTAATCAATTAGTCTATTGTCCACTGATAATGGCTTTTTCTTTTATAAATCACTTAAGAAAGTTTTAAAAGTTATAAATTTAATTATAGTATAATAGATAACGGATAAGCGAAACCAGTTGGTGATAGTTTAAAAATAAATTAGTGGTTTTAAAGAAAATGTTTATAAAATTTTCATTGTGTACTTTCATGGTGATTTTTTCACATTAATCATAAATTCTACAAACCTACTTATAAATTAATTTGTTTTGTATTTTAGCTCTACTTATAATTAGTAAAGTGTTATATTACTAAAATATTTCATATTGATCCTATTAAATAGAATCAACGGCGATTCACCCGACTGTCACTTCATATATCTTATACGAGGCAATATAGATTTTCTCTATTCACTTTTTCACAAATTTCTCTTTTCAATATTTATCTTTCACTTTTCAGGATGTATTTTTAATCCTTACCGCTTTTATAAATATTATAGTTTGACTGTATTCCAGATGACATTTAATTTGTATTACTTACACACAAATATGAGTATTCAATACTTTAATAATAATAATAATATTTGGATGATGTTTTTGTGAAAAATCACCTCACAGGCGCTTTACAAATATTATTTTTCAATTCCCTAACTATTTAATACAATCTATTATAAGAACGTATGGCCAACAGATTGCACCACTGTATGAATAGTGCATTTTACCAATGAACGCGATGCTGCGTTAAAATGCACATATTATTATTTATATCATTTCCTGACAGATAATATACAAGACCATGCTTACCTGGCAGGTCACTTGAGAGTAATACTGTTTATGCGACAATTTTAGATACAGGTTTGCATGCAAAGGACATAATATTGGAAACCCATATTATTGGAGATGATATTTAACAGCCCTACCCATACGAGCGTACACTAAAACGTGCGTAAAAACTATACCCGAAACCCACAAAATATTTGTAAACGTCAAGTTTGTTCCTGCGTCATCTCTATTAGTATTTCGAAGTCAGTCAAAGCTAACGGATGTGTTCGGATATTTTCGTCCCTTCCATACAAGTTGGAATATTGTAAACACGTATTGTTGAAAAATGAAAAAAAAACGATGTTTTTTTACCTATGTTTTGAATAATAACCCAAAGGACGGGCGGGGTATTTATGTTAATAATTTAGGTTCTTTAATGTTCACTTTTAGGAAAGGAGAAGCAAATTTTATGATGGGCGGTACAGTACAGGGAAATTATTAGAATTCATCCTCCTAAATGCGATTCTTCCCTCGATAAGAAACAGATTGAGGTGTAGGGCTTCGAGTAGGTAATTTTAATCCAATAAGAACATGTAAAATTTAGGGCAACACAAAACGGTTTTCAATACATGAAAATACTTTTATATATTAATATTATTATCATACTTTCCTTATCACAGCTCAGTGATGAGAAAAGCTGAGTTAAGTATCGAGACGAAGTTAGCATTATACAAATCAGTGGATCGCACCACGCTTACTTATGGTCTGCAGATCTGGATGTTGAACGAGCGTACACGTTCTAGGGTCCAAGCTGCCGAAATGAGATTTTTGAGAGGAGTTGCAGGAGTCACGAGATGGGATAGAATAAGAAGCGCTATGATCCGGGAGGAGCTTAACATCGAACCACTAATACTCTTCATAGAAAAGGCGCAACTGAGGCGGCTTGGGCATGTTCTAAGAATGCCAGAAGGTCGAATTCCACTGAAAATTCTTGAGTGCTATTCCAGAGGGAAGACGTCCAGTGGGCCGCCCCAGACACAGGTGGGAGAAGCAACTTATGAGGCTGTGCGAGAAGAGGCTGGACCTACTCTGGACGGATACCGTAAACGTATCACAGGACAGGGACGCCTGCAGGCATCTTTGACCCGTGTAGGACAAAGGGAGGAAGATGTATGTATTTACAAAATGGTACTCACAGGTATATTGAACTTTATAATTTAAATTATTATAAATGTATGATTTAAAAAAATTATATGTATTAAACGGTATCTTATAAAAAGAGTATACCTAGAGAATAGAGGGTAAGAGTAGAAAGCATAGAGTAAATAGGTTGAATAACACGTATGGCATAGAATAAATACTGCGATATGGCTTTGCAGGACTACTTTCCTTTGTTACAAATATCATACTTCCCAATCAACTGCCTCGCCTTACTTTTCGTTTTATTTGTTTTTAGATGATTTCCACAATTTCCTCAATTTCACCGTTCGAGATTTTGATTCGAAGAATTTGTCAGCACGATATAATTGTTTATCTCATAGTTTTTACGTCAACTTATAGGGGATCACCTTGCTCTGTGGATTTAGACTTGAATTAGAAAACTCGTTTTTATGCTACCGACGTCTACTGAATACGGTTGTCACGATCTTATCCGCAGAGTTTAAAAATTGCGATGAAAATGTGTGTTCAGTTTTCGTGTAGCATTAGTAATCTGCATTTTGTTCCGAAGCGAACGATATTTTGTATTTTTATCAATTTAAGACACACTACAAAAAATAAAAAGATGAAAACATATGTAACAAACGTAAAGTATAAATATTTCTACAAAAATATTTAAAATAATAAAATAAAAACATAAACGACAACAATAAATATTTCCTTATAATCTAATACAAAAGTTTCTTTCAGCTAGCCAAGTTTTCAATATATTTATCAACTATTTAGTTTTAATACAGTTTTTTTCGTTTTTTTTTTGTTATTTCTGCGGAAAATATATTTAAATAGCTAGAAATCATGTGATCTAAAGTTCTTTGTCCATATTTGTTTGTATGCTGTTACATAACGTAAATAACCCATAAAAACTAGCCGCTCGTTAGACAACAGCGCCCCTAGCGGCAAGAAATCAACACTCTCGTACGCGGGTCCGTTTCCGCCCGTGCACTCTCGACTCCACCATTCTCCCCGCGGACCTGCCCTTGAAAGCATCATTCTCCCCGCGGATCTGGCCTTGGACGCACCTTTCTCCCCGCGGATCTGGCCTTGGACGCACCATTCTCCCCGCGGATCTGGCCTTGGAAGCATTCTCCCCGCGGACCTGCCCTGGAAACATGAAACGCCGCCCGGAACCCGCCTAACGACTGAAGATGGCTTCCTGCCCGTCCACGCTACCAGCAATTGCCTTCACCGAACACTTCTCGCCTCTACACGAAAAACCGTGAGCCGTATCTTGCTTTTCCCCTTCCGTTGTGTTGTATTCTATTCAAATCACATTTAACCATGCCCGTTGAAGAGAATTTCCAGAGAGAGAGTTTACCTGTAGCATTATTGTGAGTTTTAGGTTAGCCTGTTCCCCTTGTGTAAATTAACTATGTCAGTACCTTTCCCCAAGTAAACTACTGAGTTTGAAAGCATCTGAGTGTTTCATTTGATAAAGTATTGAGTCGAATTCCCAACTATAAGACCGCCTGTCGATTCACGATCCTGCAGAAGAGCTCCGAGGCCTGCCGATTCTGAGCTAGTCGAAGGTCCCGAGCCGAGCTCCCTGGAAGAAACCTCTCACAGGGTAAGACCACACACTGTCTCCCGTAAATATACCTACCTAACCTTTCTTCTCTCCTTCTCCCGCATTCCCGCATTTCCCCGGTCAAATCCGCAAGTTAACAATGCTTAGGAACCATTAACCAATCATTCATTAAAATTGAGACGAGTATTGTTAGTGTGCTCTAGTCTATTTGTATTATATATAGGGTTATTAATGTGCTGAAATATATATTTTTTACTACAGAATTAATGTTACTAAAAGAATTTTGAGACTGATAAAAGTACGAAATATTATGCCTTTGTTCGTATAAACTTTTATAAGGTAATAATTTAACCAATGAATATATACTCTTATAAGTTGCTGTAGTAAGTCCCCTTCCTCCCTCATTTCGTTAAGACTACTTCGTGAGCCTTCTAGCGTCCAGCTTTGGACATGGGCCTCCCTCAATTGTACAATCGTCGCAGTTCTTTCTGCAGTTTTCTTCAAATCATTGATCATTTAAAAAAAATGTTTATAGATATATTTGAAACACTCATTATTTAACAATAAAAAGTAAGACAGCTTTGACCGCCCAACTGGGAACAAATCCCTTTTAGGACAGTCAAATTGACAAGTTTAGTTAATATTAAGTGCCATTATACAAAAATATAAAGGAAAAAAGCTAGCATTGCCATAGTATGGTAATATTATCATATTAACAAAGAGATAAGAAAAAAAAGATAATTTGAGTATAGTATAATAGTTAAGTACTAATGAAGAGGTGAAAAAAACAAGTATTATAGAGTAAACAGTTATATATTTGTGTTTGATAGTTACTGGTTAGTGCTATGAGAAAAAAAAGCATTTAAAATTGAGTACTGAAAAAAGATAATAGTATTGAGTAACATTTATAAGATTGAGTTACGATCACTCAGCTTTATGAGCCGACAACGAAACTCAGGGACGCAGCCGGAAGAGGGTGCAGCAAATAGTTAATAACATATAGTACGTACGAAAAGTAACTTCACTAAATTGTTTATAACCAAATGTTTGTCCTTTTTCCTTTCCTTGGTTAGGGTTTTTAATCCAGTTAAGATCTTTTCCCAAAGCGCACAAATAATGTAACATAAATTCAGTCAAGTAAATCAAACCTTGAGGTGGTAATAGTAATAAGGCCAAAGCGCTACTAATGTTTGTAATTATTTTTAAAAAAGTCAGTAAATGTTCGCTTTTGACTTTCCCTAAACCAAGAAGCCAATCATAGGAAAATTTGCGCAGAACAATTGTACTTTCCGATTTCCCTGTATCGGGTGATGTTGAATATTTTTGGACGCAAGTATGAAAATTGTCTTTGAGCAAGGGATATCAATAAACTTAATATATTTGGTACCCATAGTGTCTAGGTTACCTACGATCGGTGTTGCGTACCTTCTCAAATTAATACATTTCTCCCTTCTTCAACGAGTTTGAGTCCAGCCAACCACTTAATTCCGTAATAATATAGATACATTATACATTACTTAAACTTCACTGGGCGGCAATTAGGCTTTGCTTTGGGCGGAAGCACATGAACAATCAGCCCATGGGCATGAGTGAAGCCAGCCCGTGTAGCGTACGTACACGTAACTTAAATACACGTACATACTGTTTGTACACCATACCGGTAGATCTTTCATTCTAGGTCCATAATATTAATACGGTATTTCGCTCAAACCCAAATATGTATTTTTGTTCTCACATCTATATACTATACAGCCCACATACAAACGAACAATGTTTTCACCCGTTCATAAGAGAAATGTTTAAAATGTGTTAAATATGTGTATTTTTAAATAATTTTATCTAAGCTTAAAACCCGCAGCCATGGGTTTCGGGTCTAGGTTCTGCAGGGGACTTATGTTGCGCTCCACCCTTGTTCTGTTAATACTGCCAAAATGGCTTAGCTTAAATCGGTAAACAAATCAAAATAACATTAACATTTGCTAGTATATCATTACAGATGCCTCCCTTTGCAAACATGTCAATATTCTACTAATAAAGTAGTTAAAAATTGCTTGTATTAACCTTTCATTAATATATACATAAAAATATGTTTCAAAAGCGATGCTTTCTTCAGTAGGAATATATAGAATACTAAAAAAAATATTAATGTCAAGTATGGACAAATGAAAATAGAACATAATAATAATAATATTGTGTTCTATGTTTATCATTTGTCTATACTTGATATTGTGATTTTTTAGTATTCTCTATATTCTTGATAAAGAAAGCATCGATTTTGAAACATGTTGTTATGTATATATTAATAAACTGGTGAATACAAAGTAATTTTTAATTTCTCTATTAATAATGACGCCACAAAGCGAATAACAATCTTTTAAAGAAATTACACTCTAATAAAAAAAAATTCAGTGTGATATATCAAACAGTGTGCAGGGACTAAAGGAAAAATGGGATCATCGCTTAGCACAAAAAACTCCGGGTAGAAGATGCTTCATAAGAGGCTGTATTTCCGTAATAATGAGAATTGTCCACGGAAAAATGTAGTTCTTTATGATCGGGTTCTTTATTTGATTTTGCAGAGGCAGATTTTTAAAATGCGAGAAATTTGAATACCACCTTATTTGTCGTGAATACTTGACGATGATCAGTCTGTACTGCAGTGGTGCAGTCGGGCAATGTCAGCCCATTTAGAAAATGTGATTGTAAAGGGCTTGGCTCTTCTCATGACTTTAAATATGCAGCTAAAAAAACAATTATTTTCGATTCCGATTAATGGTCTCTTACCAGGAATACATAGAAAGTCTCTCCCTCACTGAACGAAGCGTAAAATAATAAATTGATCATAATTGTATGTTTAAAGCAGTCTAATAGATTTATTCGATTTTTATTTGACGTTTTGAACCCACGACCACTGAGATATTAACTACAGCCTGGAGCTAAATATATCACGTACTCTATAGCTCCACTACGAAGTGTGCTCAGATGATGTTAACTTTCTCACTGTTTGCAGGGGATACAGCAACGTGCCCTAGTGGGATAGCAGTGATCTGAAAAACTTTCTTAAATTAATTACAACACATATTTAGTTTACCATGGGACACACACGTCAAATACATCTACAGAAACTGCCAAATACTTCCATTTAACACCATTCCCACCTGTGAAATTACAAATACTATCTTGCGTGTAATTCAACACTTGGCACATACTAACACCACACTCAATTACAATCACGACGTACACCAACACAACACAAGAAACCACAACAAACTACATATACCAAAAATACACTTAACAAAATATGGACTGAAATTTTTAGAATATATAGCTTACACACAATACAATAAAATACCATTACTAATAAGTATAACTATATAATGTACCAGTATTGTGTTTCTTTATAATAAATGTCTCTGTACACTTATATTATAATGTACCAGTGATAAAGATGGTTTGGGCATGTAGAGCGAATGAACGAAGAAAGGAGTGTAAGAAGAATATATGACGCGAATGTGAACGGAAAAAGAAGCCGGGGACGCCCGAGGAAGACATGGCACGACCAAGCGAAGCAAACACTTGAGTTGTGCCATGTCAGAAGTCGAAATAATAGAAGATAATGTATGAGACGATGAATGAATACAAATGAACCAAAAAGTTTATGCCAAGATCGAGTTGTTTGGCGGTCCGTCCTCTCTAAAAAAGAAGATAATAAAACATTTTTATTATTATTATCAACATTACTTAAGTACGGCAATCCTGAAAATATTTAAAGTAAAACAAAAATATGGTTGAAAGTAATTAGGTACCTACATAATATTTTACCAAAAAAATGGATGATTTTTTATATTATTACTGTATCTTTTGTGTTGCTAGTGTTAAAAAGCATAATAACATTATTTTGAACAACCATTACCTAAGTTTACTAGCAATCCCATTAATATTGTCATAATATGGAAGATAAAATTTTCCTAAAAGCTAGGGATCATAGTTTCCCTAGATTTTGTGGTGATTTCGCTTCTCACTGAGAAATTTTTTTCTCCCCCAGATCTAAGAAAACTTCCCCAGACATACCATCACTGGAGCGGACTGAATAGTCCATTGCCGAACATCTAGTGTACTACACATTTTCGCGATATTACCAAGCTACAATCATGCCATTAAGTATTTTCAGTTTTTATTACTGTGACAAATTAATAAACGAACGAATGATCCTTAAATAACATTAATTAAAAACTAAGGAAAATAATGTATTCACCACTTCTAAGTATGTTCACATTATCAAAACAATATAACACATTAAATAAATCGAATAAGAAAACATTATCATTTAAATAGGGGGAAACGCATTATAAATGTAAAAAACCTCACAGAATAGAGAATTTTAATTATTTTCTAACTAATTCGGTTTTAGAGATAATACTTTTTTTTAAACCCGTCCAATTTAGAATGGGATGGGAGTAAATAAAACCATATAAATAAGTCGTCACAATTTGGATTAACCACAGTGTGAAAATGGCCTTGAACGCCGAAACAGATGTCATAACAATAAAAACAAAAAATACTCGCAGAACTTAATAATAACATTATTAAATTTGATTTATCGATAAAATTAACAAAAACATAAATTAAGTTCTACGAATTAAACACAAAAACAATTAATATATTATGTTCTACACTAAATTTTAAAATTTTGAAAACCATTTAATTCGGATTTTTATTTTACTAATTCCGTCCAAAGTGCGTCGTGAGTAGAGTGGAATATGAAATATAACATCGGCAGTATGGAAGCTTATTCGAAACACACATTCTACCTACTTATAACCGTTATTTATTTTCTTCCGTGTTATTCCAAGTAAGTAAAATAATGCTTGCGCTCAACCGCGCACCTTGTACAATAATAATTATTCTCCTTCGGTGTATCAACAACCTGTCTAGCGCCTGCCTATCAGCTATCAGGATATCGTAATTAGCTCCGGGGTAATATCATGCATTCCCCGCCGAGCCTAGGCCGGCTCACCGCTCTCCGCTCTCCGCTGATCGCTGATCGCTGATCGCTGCGAATGCAAACAACATACCTTCAGGTTCGGAACCGGGACCCGGTGCAATTCTCTCCATCTTTCTAGTCTAATGTTCATAATCATTAGTATGGTATTGTACCGTATCGCCGAAGGGGTTGCTAGTTCTAGTTGCCAGGGGAGTGCCGTCACTTTTCCCGATTTTTGTGATTTTCAAGAATCAAGAATAAATAAATTGTATTAGTATAATAGATAGTAAGGCTGTTGCTGACATTGTTAAATATTTACTAAAATCATTGATATGTCTATTTAACGAAGATGTGAAATTTTTAAATGATAATTATTTCGATAGAATTCCTCCACGATTCAACAGTACCTATCCTTTAACATAAAATTAGCACCTCTAAAAGGGTTTAACTTGATAATAACATTATTAAAATTCATTTACTTTCAATTAAAAATAATAGTAATAACGATTAAGTTTAAGCGAATGATACCCGTGTTACAATGTATGATTAAAAAATAATATACAGTATATTTGGCGGCACGTTCCAGAGTTCCAGAAGTCCACCATACAGAATCGAAACGTTGCTTGAAATGGATTTAGCCGTATTTGGTGACCAAATATTAATAGCCAGGTACTACTTCCTCACCTTCCTCTTTCCCATATCCTTCCTCTCCCCACTACCGTCAGCCTCACAATATACTCCAATTGAGGATGTTATTGTCTCACTGGCTTCAGACGGTTAGGAGCAGTTGGGACTCTTGCTCTACTGCTTTTTACTTAAATTTTCCTTTCCTTATTTTTGTTCTGCATTAATTGCACGTGAAATTCATAAATTTAATTACTCTTAAAATATGAAAATTTGAATAAGCTCTCACTTGCGTATTGTTCCTTGATTCATTTTTTTATAAATCGGCATTGATATGTAGCAACATATAAAATATATCACATTAATACATTTTTTTAAATAAACCCTATTCTTACATCACTACAGCACTACATTGTAGACCATTAATTATCACATTATTTCAAACAATCATAGTTTTTTTTAAAATACGGGGGTCAATATTCTTCATATTAATAGTAAAGATAAACGCTTTGATAATTTAGAAGACTTAATAATAATTAAGAAATACGTTAATAATAATGAGTCTATCTTACAGCCCCATTTTAAATATGTTTCCTTTCACCCCTCCCCCAATCCCTATATATTTTTACTAATCCTTAGTCACGTCACCACTGTGACATTTATTATGTATGTTCAGCCATAATTTAATAATATTTTTAGTATTTAATTTGCCCTGACGATGGAATGGTTGTTCCGAAACCGGTAGGCGTGAAAAATGAATCTGGTTAAAACAAAGTTTAATTGTTTCATTTGATCATGAAATAAATCGGTTGCGAAAATATAATTTTATTTAAAAAAAAAACAATTCACGCCCCTGGCGGTTATATTTATGGTAAAGGGCGATTTGATAATAATATTACGTTTCCTTTTTTTACAAATCAATATTTTCTGTCTTCTTCCTCTATCGTAACGTATCACAAAATTATTAATCTTTCTTCATTAGGGATATCTCTTGGTGTTCGACCCCATGTTAGATTAATTTTCTTTCATTTTACTGCATTTAGTCAAAATCCACCGGCGCTCCTGCTGTAAAACATATATTTTATAAAAACATTATCTCATATAGATACTTACAAACTAATACATCCGTCCGGAGTTTATGATCTCACTTTCATAAACTGATCTCGATTGTTACTACCATCGCAAGATTAGTCGAACGTTTACAACCAGATCGGGTAGGAAACCAGCATTGAAACTAATGACAACCAAATGGGTTTCGAAAAGCAGGCCTCTACCGATGCGCCATAATTACAGTGATAAGAACACTAGAATACTATAGAAATAAGAAAACCACCTCATTTGCATGTTTCTTTGACCCGAGTAAGGCCTTCGACAGGGGTTCTCACCCGTTGTTATGGGCTAAATTCAGGGATAGAGGAATATCATCGGAGGTGATACGCATCCTCGACTAGTGGCGCAGACAGCAGGAAAACCTAGTAAAGTGGAAAGATGGTCCTTTCGAACCTTTCCTCCTAAAGAGCGGCGTCAGACAGGGTGGATGCATGTCCCGATATTGTTTAACATTTACATGGACGAAGTAACCGAAAGGCTAAACAATGCTAGGGTAGGATGCCACATCGGAGGACAGTGTCTGAACATCACTTATGCGGACGACATGGTACTGATGGCACCGTCCATAAGGGGGATACACATTCTCCTGCAGATATATTTTTTTAAATTTGTATGTGAATACCGCACAAAAGTCCCAACTGCTCCCAACCGTCTGGAGCCAGTAAGACTATGGCATCCCCAATTGGAGAATGTTGTGAGGCTGATGGTAGTGGGGAGGGAAAGGAGAAGGGGCAGAGGAAGGTGAGAAAATACCTGGCTATTCAGATCTGGTCACCAAACATGGCTAAAAGCCATTTCAAGCAACGTTTCAATTCGGAAGAGTGGTCTTTTACCAGGGCGATCTGAGAGTATCTTCCACTCTGGAACATGCATAAATATACCATATATTATTTTTAATTAATTATTTTTGAAACAACACAAATTAATTAAACAAAAATTACTTGCGCACGCCGGGATTTGAACCCGTGACCTTCGGATTCATAGTCAAGAGCCTTACCCCTCGACCATGGAGGCCGTCCTATCTGCGGAGAGTTTGCTGAATAAACAAAATGTCTTATAACCCCAATAAAACAGTTCTGTTGGTTATAAGATATGGACAAGGCCCGACTAGTATTCCTGCAGCTACACTGATGTGATCTTTAAGGTGACTGCAGGAACTAAATACCTAGGACACATAATCACCAGTAATCTGATGGATGATGATGATATTGATAGGCAAAGACGAGCTCTCATCGTAACATCGAACATGCTCAGCAGAATTTCGCCTTTGTAGTACCGCTGTGAAAAGGACTCCCCTCCTTGCCTTCTGCGCAACGTTGTACACGTGCGAACTCTGGCAAACTTTAAAAAGAGTAGTATGGAAAGACTTCGTGTACAGTACAATAATGCCTTCTGCATAATACACAGATACTGCAGCGCTTCCAGTATGTTCACGAAAGAGAGAGTTTCTGGGTTTGCACCCCTTATAAGATCCAGGTAGGCTGGAATGAGGGAAATAATAAACAGCTCCGGGAATATCCTCATCATGGATGCCCACCTCAGTCCAGCCTCCAGCATTGACGCATACTGGAGAAAGATATTGGCCCCTCACAATAGAAAGCATCGTTTTCGAAACATATTGATAAGTGTATATTAAATAAAGTAGTGAATACAAAGTAATTTTTAATTAATTAATTTATTATTATTATTATTATTATAAATCTTCTTAAAAAAATGCCTGTGAAGATTCCGTAGAATTCAATGATAAATAAACAAATTAATCCGAAAAACAAAGCGTGCTGTCAGTAAATAACGTAAAAGGGCCAGCAACGAAAACTTTCACATATTGTCATTTCAATCATTGTGTGCTTAACAAGACTAATGTAATATTAAATAAAGTTTTCTCCTTGGAGAGTGGATTGAACGCAGTGCATGTGTTCAGTCTCTCCCAAATATATGTTTCTTGTAAAACACGTTTCACGTGAATTAGTTTCTGACCGAATGTAAATTATTATACCGATCATAAAGCGATCTCAAAACATTCGGGTCCGTATGAGAAGTAATCCCATATTAAAAATACAGTGGCGTAGCAAACATCTGGTCAGCTTCCAGGGAGACGTGTTCAAATGCACAAAAATATTAATATGAGTAAGTATGAATTCTTATGTGGGGTTTCTACATCACATTTATATATCACGTAAGGCGTTAAAATAATGCAGATAGTAGATTGTTAAGTTTTTCTAAACATTAGAAATTTATTAAACATTCCGGGTGATTACTGCGAATAAATTATTATTTCAAAATAGTGGATGAATACTTCACAAAAAAAAAAAAATAATTAAAATTTGATTTTTAATTATTAATTATTTTTATTGAGATTTAAAAACCTCATTTTAATATTTAATCTTTGTAGATAATAATATTAACATAACCTAAATGAAACATGAAAACGGAAAAAAACGACAGAAAATAAAAAGATTTTAGTCGCATCTGGGACTCGAATCCAGGACCTCTGCCTATAAGTAAGTTTACTGTGCTAAGTTGGTTAAGCGGTTGCCCCGGATAAATTTTATTCGATTTATTTGTGTTATTTCACAAAACATCTTTTTTTAATACATACATATATTCAAACCATATAGAACATATTTACGGTACGTTCCAGAGTGGTAGATAAAATCAGTATCGCCGTGGTGAAAGACCACCATTCAGAATTGAAACGCAGATTGAAATGGCTTTATCCGCATTTGGTGACCAAATCTGAATAGCCGGGAACATCGTCACCTTTTCCTTTCCCATCTCTTCCTCACCCCATGACCTTCAGCCTAACATTATACCCCGATAGGGGATGCCATAGTCTCACTGGATCCAGACGGTTGGAAGCAGTTGGGACTCTTGTGTGGTACTGGTAAAAATGTGTAATTTATATAACCCAAAAATATGATACACCAAAGTGTTAAATTTGAAAATTGCACTAAAACGATCACACAAATAATATTATAACAATTAACACCAACCTAAAAATCAACCATAAAATTAAAATTTCATTAAAGAACAAACTTATTCAATGTACCTACGTGCCGAACGAATAAAGAATGCCAGAATATTGAATAATAATAATCTTCCTTTTATTATATTCACGCGCTAAAAGTGTGTCGGCCGTCGGGTTAAGTCGTCAGTCACCAGCTTTTTCAGCTTTTTGAGTCACTCTCGCGGCTCGTGACTCAAAAAGCTTGCGGGTGAAACCCTCACGGCTCGCGACGTGTGGGCATCATATGATCGAGTCTGTGTGAACGAGTCCGAAACTCTCGGGAATCGTGTGTGAAAGCTTCTTGAAAAGATGAACGATTGATATTCGTTAACCAGTATGATGCATGACTTGCAATATTGTGTTCCAGGGGATACCTTAAAGCCGTAGTCAACCCGTTTCTCTTACGATAAAAGTATATTATTCATCATTTTGGTGGAATTCCAAGCCATTCACACGCTTGCCCATCGGCCAGAGAAAATTTACCTCCGCCACTGATAAAATTCAAGGTCAGTTGAATCCAAGTACATTATTTATTAACGGTAAATAGATAAGAATGCAATATTATTAAGACATCGAGTCCACTTAAGCCATATATAATACATGTTAAGATAAAGGCAGTTTTATAGCAACGGGGGGCAGTATCGTTCATTGATAGGAAAATCAAATAAATTCATAAACAATCCGAGAGGCTAACGTGAGAAAGTTATTTCTCCATTACGACCCAATAACAGTGTTCGATACAGACGTAAGTTTACAACGATGGCGCATTTACGAACAGGGCAAGGGCACTTTGATCTATTTCATTGCCTGGCGTTTGTTGTTGCATTATTCAACATCCAATTAGTTTTCTTCCAAAAATAGGTGTTTTTAGATCGTTTTGCTCACAAATAGCTTTTACGGACCAAACGTTTTATAGGAAAGATAATAATGACGTCGGGACTGGGTGAATCTATTTCTATCAAGTACCCGATTCATTACAGAAATGGAAATACAGTTGGCTTTTACAAAATACCACTTGAGTTATACCATTTCATCCAAACATAAAGCTTGATTCAGAAGGGGGTAAAATATTCAATGCGGAGGCTTTGTTGCATGGATGGCGCGTTGTTTTTATTTATTTGTACATTTTTGGTTTTTATAATTTCTTCAAAAGATTGGTATTCACTTTGAGGCATCATTATTAATAAATGAATAGAAAATTATTTTGTATTCACCACTTTATTAATATGCACATCTGCACATGTTATTGTTATTATTCTGAATTTGCACACCATATTTGAGAAACCAATCATGCTTTTGATATAAATAAAGGTTTAATTTTTTAATATACACATACAACCGGATCTAATTTACAATTAGGCAAATTTTAAATTTTAGAAATCAATAAAAGCGTTAATAGTGAACTAAATTTAATTAATAGTCAAATACATTTTTTTTTAAATAGCTATCTCTTGAATTTATTTTCATATTAATATTAATAATATTTTATTTGTATCTAATTTATAATATAAATTTGTTAATCAATGTTTAATAATATTTTTTTATTGACATTTTTAATTATTTACTTACCTACTTTAATCAATTTTTGTTTATGTTTACTATGTATCTATGCTTACATTATTGTGTTCTATGTATATCATTTGTCTATACTTGACATTATTATTTTTTAGTATTCTATGTACTCCTGATGAAGAAAGCATCGCTTTCGAAATATGAAGATATGTGTATATTAATAATATGGTGAATAGAAAATAATTTACAATTTATTTATTTATGGCTTTATTTGATTGGTTATCTGTAGTTTTACTGCTTTGGTAAAAACCTTTAATGCCAAATGTTTGTCAAAATTGACTTTAGGAAGCGTCACTTACCAAAGCCAAAATTTGGTTTTTGACACAAACGCGGCCTCTTACAAAGAAGGCGAGAGAAATGTTTGATGGCGATCGATGCGCTGAGAAAAGCAATTAAGCAAGTACCAATACATCTAAGAAAATGCACGGACACGATCCTCAATAATGAAGGAATGACTGAAGATGAAGAAGGATAGACAGAACTCGAACTCGAACCGCTAACATATTATTCTGTAAAAAAGTTTATTTATTCGATAATCACCATTGCTTGATACCAAAAGTGATTAATCGAATCGAAATAAAACTGAAACCGCTAATCTTTCTAACGCCAGTAAATAGTAACCGCGGATTTACCAAAACTAGAGCATAAACCATGATTTATCTATAACGGCGATCACAGTTTCTTGGTAAAATGATGACTTCTTACCAGTGATTCACAATAATGTGTTATGCGGTAGATTAAATATATCCATTTGACAGGATATACTACTACAATATAGGTACATAATATTTTTTGGATTAAATTTATAGAGAAAACATTTTTAAAATAACGGTTTAAAAAAAAACGCTTTATTTTGTGACTTAATTTGAAATTTCTTCAAAAGATTGGTATTCACTTTGTGGCCTCAATATTAATACATGATTTAAAAAACTACTTTGTATTCACCACTTTATTAATATACGCAGATAACAACATGTTTCGAAAGCGATGCTTTCTTCATCAGGAATATATAAAAAGTATAAACCTAAATAAAGTTTATAATTTGTCCATTCTTACATTAGTATATTCTATGTTTATCATTTGTCTATAATTGACATTATTAATTTTTAGTATTCTATATATTCCTGATGAAGAAAGCATCGCTTTCGAAACACGTTGATATCTGTATATATTAATATTAGTACAGAGTATTTTTAAAATTTATTTCTTAATTTGAAGTTTAGGAGGGAACTAGAATTTTCCTCTCTGGACCGACTGGACTAATTTATTATTCCGAAATAATGATAATATTATCAAGCAATTCGATAAACATGATGTTTATGAAGAGAAAAATATGCCTTACATAATTTACATAGGTTTAGCATTCATCGAATCAAATTAGAAATATAATATTTTTCTGACCGTTCTACGTATGTTTTACAAAATATTTGAATATCTTCAAAAAATCCTTTGAACGTTTTTCTTCAACATCCTGTCATAAAAATTCAAATAAAAAACAAATGTTGGGTGCAGTTTTAGTTTTTTATGAATACTAACTTTCATGTTTTTTTTAATGCGGATCATAAAAGTTTCGTAAAGTTTATTAAAAAAAACTCAACCGGAGATGATGGCAATTATTTTTCTCCAGTTTTTGAAAGTATTTTGAGATTTTTAAGCCACCATTTAATTCGGAAAAGGTGGTTTATATATCAATTAATTATTTGGCCGTTAAGTGCTTCTAACATTCCATGCGGTACGAATTCGAACTAGATTTTTTTTTAAATACGACCGATGTCGACAAATAATTTTTTGGATGTTACGCCAATTTTGTTCGAAAATGGTTTACCTATGGGTATATCTATTATCTATGCTACTGTCATTTCGTGTAGTTTGCTTTGCCCGAATTATGACTATATTTTTTCCGATGTCTCTCCACGTGCGATGCAACTATTGTTTAGTACTTATGTGTACAAATACTACAAGGAAAACTCCAAATAAGATATTTTTATGCTTTCCAAGGGACAAGGAAAGGAGAAAAAATGATGTAATGCTATGAAAAGAGGTCCGATCAAATATCGAATCATTTCTTTGAAAAAGTCGCCTTTATTGCTCTGAAAACTATTGAAATGTAAGTAATATTCTAAACAATATTTATTTCCTACAATTTACGATTAATTCGGTATATTCGATGTAAAAATTTGTGAGCATGACAGTTGTTTTTCAATTTTTTTGCTTTGCAAATAATAAGAATCTGTACATCTGCCATAGTGTACATACGTCTTCTAATGTTAATTTTTTTTATATTTCAGCTTGAAGAAGACGTTGACAACTATATCAAGTTCAGAATTTGATATGTGCAAAAATGCATGCATCTATACACCACAACCATATCCCTATCATGGATCATATTATAAGGACAGTATACGATTTAATTAATCTATAAAATGTTTTAATTAAAGCGTAGACAGTAGTTGAATTTCAACAACTGTATGTTGGAAAATCGTGCTCAATAGGCAGTTGCTAAATAAATAAATAATCTATGTGCATCCATTATATTTTATAGCACTCAAATAATTACTTTCAACTTATTATATAAAATGTAATAAATAATTTATGTAACCTACAAGACTATTCATTGGTTTCTATTCTTTTAAATCTCTCATTCAGTAATTAACCATTATTATTAATAATTTATAGATGGAAACGGTATTACATCATTTTTATACAGTTTGTAAGGCGGATATCTACACAATAGTGATGAAATCTTTAAGAATGGCCAATTTTCTATAGATAATCGTATGACAGGGAGGTTAGGTGGCGAACTGTCACTTGTTGGTTTATTTCAATTTAATTAATTCTATTTTGGTGCCTTTAATAATGCAGTAATAATAACAATAACCTTTTTGTGTGAAATATTATATACTCATTGTTACATAAAAATGGTCATTTACAACCTAAAAATGAAATACAAATTGTAACTGGATGAATCCTTACAGGGGGATGGGTTAATTCGAATTGAATTGGCAGTACAAACGGCTCTTTTTAAAATGTTCTTTGTCGAAACATGCACATATCAGCTTTTCGAGTAAAATTTTTTGCGAAGTTCACTCGCATTGCATGTTCGTTTCTGGGCGTATTTGACAGTTTCAAGCGTTTTTCGATAATTTTGCGTATGATAGACACGAGACGTTTCGATAATATTTCCGGGAATAACCATTGCCATCTGACGATTTATGAGCAAACCTGTTGACCACAGACTTATCACGAAATTCCTACTATAAACTATTGTAATTAACAGGTGTCGTTAATTTCCTTTCGTATCACATTTCAGGGCCATTTAAACCAGCTTAACATAAAATAGATATCAATAATGAGCGTGTTTTTCTTTTTTTGATGAGTTACTTCTTATGGGAGTTAGGACCATCCAAAAATCATTAAAATTTCCTGGTCTGAACGCCATCAACAGACGTTCAGTATTCAAAGCAGACATTTTTTTTTAAAAAGCAAAACGTTCAGACATAGAATATTCTTTTTTAATACAATTAGCAAAAAAAATCTTAAAAATCGGTCCAGTTTTACAGAGGTAAATGGTGAATACAAAACCTCGAATTAGAATATTTTATTTATGTATTATGAGCCCGATGGGCAGTTGTCCCTTTCGCTAAGTATTCAGTGGGGCGAGGGTTTTGATAAATACGTATACAGTCAGCGAAGTGATTTGGCGTAGTCAAAAATTATATCGATACCCTACTGTTGTCTTTTCCCGAGTTATCAAAGTTTCCCGAATTATCGATGCCAATCGCAGCCCGGTAAAACGGATAGCCAGGTAACGTTTAATATTTCCGTAGCAAATCCTGAATAAACCTAGAAATAGCAAACAGAAATTAAGTTGATTTTCATTTGAGGACGTGTACAGAAAGCATATTCAATACTGGTTAAATTCTTATTACTTAGGTACTAATAAGATTTTATTTGACAGGAAGTGTCCTCCTATAAATTCTTCACGACGAAATTAATTTATAACTATTTTAGTTAAATGAAGCGTGGATAAGGTCCATTGTTCAATAAACGGTTTGCTATTAAACACACGGTCGTTAAATTGCTGCGAGGGTTTGATTGATAAACAAATTACGGCCTTAATGACATTCCGATTCGGCAAAAATCATTTTTCACAAAGACATCCCAATGTATTTGATTGGAATCGAGTTATTTCCATACATGTACCTACATTTCAATATTCTAGATATTTGCTAAAACAATAAAGAGCTAAATGGGTATTCTTGGTTTGTTCAAGCGAAACAAATTAACTGGAAGTTAATGGTAACTAGCCAATGTGTAATAACAGATTTAAGTCTGGTGAATAAATAACTATTCTAACTGGAAATGCTAGTTTTATATCCTTCACAAATGTTAAGCACGCGCGTCGGAGAAACAAAATACTCCATTATCATTTTACCTGAAAATAGGATTAGTAAAACAGTTTGTTACTTTTTATAATATTCTCACGGGAAACCGTTTCGAAGATCGCAATATTGAGACTCAAGAAATCCATATAATGAAATCTCGGTAGCATTTCCATAGAACATGAGTAGTGTTCAGTAGAGATCTTCAGATTTTTGTATTTTATTTGTATGTTGATTATTCTAATGATTGCGATTGTGTCGGATGTCTTCGCCTCTTTCGCAATGTTTGGTGCGGCGATAGTTATAAGAATTATATTTTAAATTAATTATTTTGTCCGCACTTGTACGGGGCTGGGTCCAAGCCGAAAATAAATATTTGAATTTCGTTACTGGTCCGGCCCCCTAGAAAAAGAAAGGTTTTCCTTTTGTGCAAACTTATGCAAATATATTGTGCAGGTGGTGGGGAGTGTATCGTCACTGCTAGAATACTATAAATGACAAAATAAAATGAAAGAACGAGGCAACGCAGTGCGGCTACCGGATGTATTTGAAATATACTCGTATGTAAGTTTTTTTTTTACAGTCATTTTACATCGGTAAAACAAGCCGTAATTTCGACATTAGAATCAAAGAACACGTAAGATGTTTAAAAAGCACTAATTTTTCTGAATTCGATAATCACATTATTTCAAACAATCATAATTTTGATAAAAATACAGGGATATCAATATATGTTTTTTAATATATTTTTTTAAATTTTTTATTATATTTTATTTTATTATTATTTTTTAAATTTAATGTAAATCAAATTTAATGATGTTATTATTAAGTTCTTCAACTATTTTTAGTTTTTATTATTGTGACAGCTGTTTCGGAGTTTAAGGCCATTTTCAAACTGTCAGTTTAATGGAGTTCTACGAATTAAACACAAAAATAATTAATAGATATCAATATTGTTCACATTAATATTAAAAATAAACGCTTAGATAATTTAGAAGCCTTAGAAATTAACAAATCCCTACATACTCGTATGAGTCTATTATAAACAATAAAAAAAATCTATCTTACATCGCATTTTAAATGTTTTTTTCACCCCTCCTTCAATCTCTATCTCTTAGCCCACTGTGACACCTAATAAAAATTTTCTGGCATATTTTTGTAATATTGTTAAGTTAGTTTATATTTTTGGCCAAATGATCGGACGATTGTTCCGAAACCGGTGGGCGTAAACATAAAAAAGTGGTTAAAACAAAGTTTTATTGTTTCGTTTCGCTTTTTTATGTAAAACGATTGTTCAGTAATGGTTTTATATATTTCCATGAAATAAATTAATAAAAAAAATAAACTAAAATAGAGTATTTTTTCTATATCCCACAAAATAAAAACATACTTTCCTTTGGTTAGTTTTATATCCAGAAATAGAAGAAACCGGTAGATAATATTTTACTGCTCCATTTTATATTTCGTATTGGTTTGTTTCACGTATTTTTGGAGCAATGGTATTGAGCCTTTTTTCTGAAATTCTCGCACATAAAATTCCAATATTCAGTTCTCGTGACGGTATAATTGACGTTACTGCTTTTAACAGGCTTTAATTTGTTTGTATTTTGTGTGTAAAGAAAAATTTTAATGAAAATGATTTATTCTTCTTTTCGTTTGGGTGCCATAATTGATTTGACAGCGAAATTAATGCCTTGTGACGACTATCTTTAAACAAAGAAACAAAAACAAAAATTTACAAACCTTTGTTTTTTAGAATTTGCCACACTGAATTTTTCGGTTTATTTTTTAATATTTTAATTGTAAAATTATTTCACTAGTAAAAATACTTGCGTAGTTAACGTTACAAAACAGCTTCAACTTATTGCGATATAAAGCAAGAAAGTAATGACTGGACTAAATCTACAAGGAAGCTTCACCTCTTTGTAGGTACCTTAACTTAACTGTGTATACTATGCTATATTATTATTAGGTATCTACGCGTGTAGCTTTATAATTTTAAAATATAATTTGAAAGCATTGTAATCATTACAAACAAAAGCCATATTTATAACTATTAATCGGTCGTATTATTTTGTTTCAAGAGCCTGGACTGGCTTCTAAATGAATAGATAATATAATAATAAGAACATCTCAAATTAATTTAAAATATATACATATATTCATATAGATCAGCAAACGCCGATTCTGAATATATAACTTTTATTGTACGTAGAATTTATAAATCGTTATTTAAGAGTGAATAAATACCATCTCACCAAAACACAATGTTCACTGTTATTTCAAATTATTGTAGTTTTTCAATTATAGTTTTAAAAAATGTTAGTTTAAACGGCACCTGCGCAAAATTTTCATGGCAAAGTGCAACAACTATAAGGTAGGTAAGTAAAGTGTAAATCAAAGAAAAATTATAAATATTATAACTACTATGCATATAATATAATAGGATTTTCCATGACAGTTGACCCCCCGACAGTTAGCCCCCCGACAGTTGGCCCCCCAGCAGTTGATCCCTCCGACAGTTGATCCCCTGGAGAGTCTTAGGAAAAATACTGCAAGGTTTCTACTTGCATGCAATATTACAAAATGTCTCCGAAGGGGTTAACAGAGAGGATATAGGTATAAAAAAGTTGATATACTTATATCTGCAGACGTTTTGAGTGGAAATCCGCTGTACAAAATATTTTTACTAATAATAATGCCGAGTCCCCGAAGGAGTGCGCAGTGATGATATACGGCCGAATAATAAAATACGACATACTTATATTTGTAGTCGACTTAGGACAAATACCCTATTGGTTCCTACCTGCATATAATATAACTAAATGTAGCCGAAGGGGTAAGCAGAGAGAATATAAGGCTATAAATATTAAAAAAGTCCGTATACTTATATCCACAAATGAGGACGTACAACAGAAATAATCCTTTAGGGGATCAACTATTGGAGGGACCAACTGTCGGGGGGATCAACTGTCGGAGTGATCAACTATCGGAAGACCAACTGTCAGGGGGGCAATGGTTGAGGGATCAACACAGGGAGTATACGGACATACCCGACAAACTTTCCAGCGATTGCCGAGTTTATTTGGAGTTCAATTTGGAGATACATCCTGTATACATTTGAATAGACGGTTTTCAATAAGTAGGCAGTAAACATTTGAGGCTACAACTTCATTAATTTGAAAGTGGTGATTAGGTGGAATGTAATTTCATCGCTAACATCTATAGACATATTTCAACGTTACAAGGGAATAATAAGGTTTCGCCCGTTCACTGAAACTTTATATTTACTCGAAGGTTTTAGTGTTTACCCTACTCACGAGAGAAGTCCTTTGATTCGTTTTTCATTGTTAATTAAGTTTGTATCAATAAACATTACACTAATAAGGACACGCGTAGCTTGGAATTTATTATAACCACAAGAAACGGATTCTAGCACGTGGAGGCATTGATGAGAGGTTCAATAGATTAGAGCTTTGCAAATAGGCTATTCATGGAAATATTGGAAATTAGGAACGGAATTTTTAAGTTCCTTTGTATAAGTTTAGGGCGAAATTTAGAGTGTTCCTAGCCCGAAAGGGGTATCATAGAACCTTACTTTAATTATTTGATCTAACGAAATAATAATATGCATTAAATAAAATGTTTTTTATATACTAGAAATGGAAACTTCCTTAAAGAGATTTCAAGATAACACGAATTGACTTCTTAATATCTACTCCCGCTGCGGGTTATATTTTGCAAATTATAATTTCGAGTCAAAAACATTATTTTTATCACGTTTTGCCAATATTTCTATAAGTCCTTATAAGGCGAAATATTTAAAAATGTCAGCTGTTTGTTCTAGAAAACACTTTCAGTAAAAGCTACACGTTGTTTTAGCGAAAAATTACACATTTTTGCATGTAATCAATGTTGCTTAAAATACCTAACTTACGGAGTTCGAGAAAGACTTTGAACGCACTTCATGGTGCCATTTTATGAAGTATTCCCTCATGCTGGAGAGAGTTCAGAAGACATTTTTGAGATTTCTCTACCGGATGGAGTATGGCTATTATTACCCGTGGCTCTATCCTACCGACTTTCTCCTAGGTATTCTTGGAATGCACCATTTGCGGGTCAGAAGGGATGTACACATTGTTACACATTTCTTCAGACTGATTCGCGTATGGTTCGAAAACTTGGCTATCATGGAGAGCATTAATTTCTGGGTTCCCGATGGTTATCTTCGTCACCGATAGCATAGACTGTTTTATCTCCGGTCCTGCATGACTAACTTGGGGTCATGCCGGTTGGGAGGGCTATCGTGCTATTAAATAGAATCACTTCGGGTATCGGCATATTTAACATAAATGAAGCTGCGTTTAAGCTTTATTGTTACTTGTATAATACCAGTATGTGTTGTATGCAACTTACTGAGATTATGTATTTTTATTATTTTTTATAAGTAATTATTTAGGATGTTTTACATCCTGTATTATCTAATAATATCTTTAAAAATGTCTCAAAATGTTAATTTTGTGGAATTTTAAAAAGGAATAAAGAATTGAATTGAATTGAATTTTAGTAAATAGAGGATTTAAATATATAATTCGTATACCATTTTACGGGATGTGGTCAATCTCAGAGTTTATCTTAATTAGCTGGTCGATCGCAACTCCTTGTGCTCGGAACACTTAGGAGCAATCTTGTCGTTCGTAAAAGAGGCCGTGAAAACAATAAGCATGTATTCAAATGACAAAACTACGTAATAAAAAACGGTGTAATGTTGAACCCATCGCCCAGTATTTGTCTAGACCAGTCTGGATTGTTATAATTTGACAAGTTAATGAAGTATGGTAGAATAAGAGATTTCCAGGAAGAAAATCAAATT
This sequence comes from Halesus radiatus, assembly GCA_022606495.2. Lineage (NCBI taxonomy): Eukaryota > Metazoa > Arthropoda > Insecta > Trichoptera > Limnephilidae > Halesus > Halesus radiatus. Next base: position 121,119 of record JAHDVE020011076.1, read on the forward strand.
CCACAAAGCGCGAATGTATTCTACACATTCAAATTAGCATACTGTGAAATTGTGCCTCGTACCATATATTGGGGGACAATGATTTTAATGAAATTAGTAGTAAATGTAGTCAAAATATAGTCTAAAAAACTCACAAAAACATTCATTCATTCCATGATTCATCGCCTACTTAATTTCCCAGTGTTAAATAATAATTTTCTATCGGAACTTTCAATAATTAAACATATAGCTGTAAATAACGGATATGAGCCAAATTTAATAGATAAATCTTATTTATAAAACTAAACAAAATTTAAAAGATAGGTATTTATACAATACAAATAATAATAATGATATAAACAATGGCGTAAAATTTAACATAATAATTTTTCAGTTCAACGCTCAAAAAAATCTCTCTTCTAATACTAAACCGGCTTTTTATAGAAGGAATCTTGGAAATTTTTTGAGGAACACTAAAGATAAATACCATAAATTGACTCACCCCGGTATATATAAACTAAATTGTAACGACTGCGCCTCATTCTGTATTGGAAAAACAAACCATAATTTCACTTAAGATGTCTTCAAAATAATAATTTTACTGAATTCGCTAACCATATTATCTCAAACAATCATAGTTTTGATAAAAATACAGGAATCAATATTCTTCATAATAATAGTAAAAGTAAACGCTTAGATAATTTAAAAGCCTTGGATATTAAGAAATCCTTCAATAATAATGAGTCTATTATTAATAATCAAATATCTTACAGCCCCTTTCTAAATATGTTTCCTTTCATCCCTCCCTCAATCTCTATCTCTTCCCCCACTCTTTACTAATCCCTAACCACACCCTCCACTCCTACTGTGCCATTTACTATGTATGTTCTTTCATAATTTTGTAATATTGTTCAGTATACTAGCACACTTGCCCTGACTATGGAACGGTTGTTCCGAAACCGGTAGACGTATAAAATACATGTGGTTAAAACAAGTTTGAGCGTTTCATTTGATTATAATGGATAACCACAAAGCTTCATACAATAGTATATTATTTTTTATTTTATTTAGTTTAATGCATATTTATTAATTGTGTTCGAGTCCTGCCGGCGACATTTATCTTTGCTCGGAAGGTTTTTTCAATTTGGATGAGTGTTTTAGATTAATAATTATTGTTTATAAAAATAATAATTGTTACCCTTTGCGCTATGCACAAAAATCTTGTCTTAAGTTTTAAGAACTTTAGTTTATCAATTAATAAATATTTGACAAGTCAAAGCAATTTTCACCAATAAAATGTAGACATAATTTGTCTCGACGCTATCTATTTGAGGGATTTAGCCGTTACAAGCCTTTCTCATACTAATAAAAAGTTGGTTGTTTACAGGTGAAAATATAATAAAAACAGTAATTATTGAATGAAACACTAGTATATATTGATTAACTTGGCGGGTTTGCGATAAGCCGACGTAGCTCAACGGTAGAGCATCTGACCGGACATTAGAAGGGTGCGGGTTCGAGTCCTGCCGGCAACATTTATCTTTGCTCGGAAGGTTTTTTCAATTTGGATGAGTGTTTTAGATTAATAATTATTGTTTATAAAAATAATAATTGTTACCCTTTGCGCTATGCACAAAATAATGCATATTTTTTCATTTAGCTATTAAAATTTTACAAACCTAATAAGACAATATGTGATGTTTTTCTCAGTCCTCCTCACTAGGGGTTCCTGTGCTGAGGTGGAACAGGTTTTATTTAAAAACTGATTGTAATAATGTCATTTTTGTTCGGTCTTGTGTGGTGAAAATTAAGTTTCGTTTTTTTTGAAGTTTTGAAATGTTTGAATAAAACATTCTTAGAATAGATATTTTATATATTAGGTACTGCAAAAGATTTGAAAATTTCTTTTGTTGGCGTTCTTAAAATGGTTTTTAAAGTACTTTTTTGGATTTTAGACATTTGTTTCATACGGTTAGTAGTTGCCGATTCCCGTCCTAGTTTACCATATTCGAGGCAGGAGTGGCATAGCGCATAGTAAACTTTTTTTACTTCATCTTGACATAAAATATTTTTGCTATTTAAGGCCATCCACCGGCTAAAATTTTAACGAAATCACGCGCTCCTTATGAAGGTGGCGACAAGGTTGAAAATCCCGCTGTACATCGGCGGCATGTTTCGATTTCAGCAAAAAAAACATCACCAAGTGTTTTATTCAATTCTGCAAAGCTCAGACCTAATTATTAAAATGTTTTACGGTCATATTCTAAAAAACTTTATTTACCACAATGAGCAATACGAAAATATGGGAGAAGGTGTTCATAAGTAGGAGATTTTGCGCTTCAAACATTTTTTTAATGTCCCATACTTCATTTTTTTTCTAAGCTTATAAAAGGACATACCAAAAAAGTGCACGGTTAAATGATAGGCCAAGATGTGATCTATTTGCAGTATTTAAATCAATTACCTATATTATATCTAGGCCAACAAATTCTCAAACCGAAAACACACGATTTTGCATTACTTCCCATTGCATCGCCTTAAAAAAATGTGTATTTTGTGAGTTTATGTAATCATTATATTATTATCTTGTCGTCCATTGACAAATAAATAATTTTAAAAAAGATTTGCCAGAAAACAAACAAATTCCTTGGAGACCATTCGCACGTCTCTGACATTGCCAAAAGGATGGGACAGCTGGGAATGGGCAGGGGACGTGACTAATTAATTGATCAGTGTGAGATTATGCTTGACCAGCGGTAAAGGTTCAACAAAAGAGCCGTCTGTTTCTTTCATCTTCCTCGATATACCAGATTATGAAGTAATACACCACACTGCCCAGGCGGATAGGCGTGTATCAACTTGCGTTGCATGAATTGAGTCAAGTCGAGCTTAGTGACTAGATCTGAACAGTCGGGTACTTCCTTCTTCACCGCTCTCCACTTCTTTTAAGGTTTTTAATGTTTGGTGGTTTTCAATTCTTTTTTTTAAATAAATCGGATTGAATAATGTCATTATTATCTATCTTCTATCATAAGTCTATCCATCTATTATGTCAGAGTCTTTAAATTATTTTTTCAACAACTCTCCCATTCAAAGATTGCACAGACTTGGTAATGAGTATAGTTCTATTGATGTTTACCGCTACAACACTGTGTCTAGGCTAAACATCGGTTTATTTGAATGTTTTTATTAAATTTATTTAGTTTTTTTCTGGTGGACCTTTTTTAATCGTTGTATTTATTATGTTGTTTCTGTAAAACACCCAATCGGGCGTAATAACGGTTTGCTGTATTGTAAACACGCATTACAACTGTTCATGTTTTACAACATGATAATAAGTATAAACCTATTACCCACCCGTTGCGCTGTAACTAGCTACTTACATAGTATCTACCTTCTTACTTCTTTTATACTTATGTTATTATATAATGTAGTAAGCCACTTGTTATACTGTTTTTGTACAAACTGCAGTTATAATGCAACCACAGATAAAACTGTTATTCTTTTCGTTGTAACTACTTACTTATATCGTACCTACTTAATTCTTTTACACCCTAATTATTATTGTATGCACTGTATTGTCATACTCATTTGTATACCATAACTATGTGATAAATGTATCAACATGTAAAAACCTTCTATGCGTGAATAAATAAATAAATAATATTAATTGTTATTGTGTTTATTTCGCAGAATTCAATGGAGAATTGTTTATAATGTTATTATATTATCAATGTCACTCCAAAATCCGATGACAGTCGCCGGGCGCCACCAGACGAAGCTCGCGCGTATCGTATTCACATTTTATTACGGCATTTACTTCACAGCCGACGTAATGACCAATAAACCACATGGGCGGGTGTGGGATGTGGGCAAGGCGGCGGGGCGGCGGGGCAGCGGGGCAGCGGGGCAGCGAGCAACAGACTTGTGACTTTGTGTAAATCTCAAATTCCACACACTTTTACAGTACCTACCTACATAATTCAACAGAGAACAAGTAAAGTGTAGGTAACCACTAAGCTTGCTTAATAATATGAAAATAGATTTAATGAATGAACCAGCTTACTTTAATTGTGTCTTTTTAATATTGCGTTTTTTTTTTCTTTTTTTTTAAATGATTTTAATATTACAATTTATTAGAAAGATTGGTACACGCTTGGTGGCGTCATTATTAATACATGAATTAAAAATTACTTTGTAATCACCACTTTATTAATATAAACATATCAACATGTTTATGGTTTCAAATTTTTACTTACAAACCAGTTTACAATTAAATATATTATTTAATATTATTTTATGTATAATTTACTGTTGTTGTTAATGTATTTTTTCCATATTTTTGTAGAAATATTTTTGTGTAAAGTTCTTGAGAAATATTTATGTTTTAAGTTTGTTACATGTGTTTTTAATTTATATAGATATAACTGTAAATTTTGAGTTTTAAATAAGAAGCTCCCGTTAGACAAACTACAAAAAAGTAATTAATCAGAACTTTTTGCATTGTATTTTTTTCTTTTCGAAAATGTAAAAATAAAAATAAAAATAAATAAATAAAAAATCACAATCATTCATTCTCTTCTATTATTCCGACTTCTGAGATGGCCCGACTCAAGTATTTGATTCACTTGATCGTGTCATGTCTTCTTCTGGGGTCCCCGGCTTCTTCTTCCATTTGCACTCGTGTCATATCGTCGCAGGAAAGCAATACTGCTGTAACCACCATTACCCACGAAAATGCTCTGTATACACCATTCCACAGGGTTTTTTTTCTGCGTCGATCTACGAGTATCTGGGTCTGTGTCCCGTGACTCTACAAAGAAAGATAAGACATGTATGGAAAAACTCTTTATTTTGCGAATATTGCGTTTTTTTATTGATATGATAAGCTTCAAAATCCTCCTTTTTTTACATGGCCGCTGTTACAGCAATATTGCTTCCTGAGACGAATATATTCTCCTTAAACTCCTTTCTTCGTTCATTCGCTCTACACGCCCAAAACATTAATTATAACGTAAGTTTATTAGAGGATAGACACTTGTCAAAAAATGTAATAAATAATATAATAATAATAATAATTTGATGATTTTCATACCGTCGTTTTGTGAAAAATCACCCGAAGAGCGCTGTATAAATATTACTTCATATTCTTTATCTAATTATGTACAAACAGATAGAGAAACATACTTACCTGGCAGGTCGCTTCAGACGAACACAGTTTTGTTAGAATATGTAAGCTCAGAGATGGTATGAATTTCAGAGTTGCTATTTTATCCTCCTTTTCTATTGATGTTACATTTATTAGAAGATTGGTGGCACGAGAAGACTTTATTTATTTGAAATATTTGTAATTTTTAGGACTGGAGAATATTTATAAAATGACCTTAAAAAGCGTAAGAAGTTTTTTTTTTATGTGTTTTGTTATTGACAGTGTTGAGAGCTGTGGACGCATCACACCGATGCATGAGTTTTATTTACTTATTGTATAAGTGACTTTACGTGTGCATTTCTTCAATTTATGGATATGATTGTCTGAAAAGACGAGTTTTAAGTTTAGTTCCGAAGTTCTTAGACGTTGCAATGATTAAATATCATCCATAAAAATTGAATAGAAATGATACTTAACTAAGGAAAATCGCTCTCCAGAAATCATTTTACAATATCCATTAACTCTGAACGGTCGCAAAATCATTGACGACTTCCTCGAGCGCTTTCAAAGATTGTTCATTTTACGAAAATAATTGGAACGAGCGTAAAAACTAATAATGATTTATTTCGTGTACAGCGGCTGCCTGTAATTAAATAGTCGCCCATTTATCTCCCACAATGGATGAAAGTGGGCAGAAGCGAAGAGCGAACAGTACAAGCGTATAAAAAACTTCAATTAGGTTAACGCAAATGAGTCAATTAATAAATTCTAAGAACTGCGCGAAGTACGTTTTCTTCTGATAATACAATTCAAGACGGAAAAAATACGGGATCCGTATTGAAATTGTGTATTAAATTTATGTCGTAAATGTCGTGGAAAGGACAAAAGTAATATTTCTAAATAAAGCGCCGTTCTATAATGAAATTGGAACAGAGATTTCTAATATTTGCACTTGGGAAACAATTATGTCGAAGTTAATATAAAATCTATCCACAAATCTGCTTCGTTGTTTCTCTTTAGATATAAGAGTTTCCGATGTTTTAAAGAGCCTTCTCTTGAATTCAATTTTCTCGGGTATATTGGGGGGAAGATTACGTCAGCAATAAGTTACAATAAGGAACTCCAGTGAAAAATTAAAAATATACACTCATGTAGATCAGTAAACGCCGATTCTGAATATATATCTATTACTCTATATAATTATACGTAGAATTGATAAATCGTTATTTAAAAGTAAATTAAAAATCATATCATCGAAACACCTTGTTAAGTTGGTACCATTACATTTGGGACATCTGACATCACGTGCGCATTCTGGTTTTTGATTAGTATAAACGTTTTTATTTTGTATTTTAAACATGAATTGTTTTAGATTTGGCGAAATTAAAACTTTTCAAAATAAAGAAACTATTATTAATGAAAGAAATTAGAGTATTCATGGCCAAACCAATTATCAACACGGATGTTATGATAATGTTAATCCACAATACTATTACTATTCTTCGAGTTAAAGTTTATAATAAGGAATTATTTTTCTTACTTATGTTTGGTTATGGTTTACTATGAACAAAATATAAAATTTTGTACGGTAAAGCTCATCCTTATTTTGACATTCTAACCTCAAAATTGATCAAAATCGAACGGCCATAGATTTGGATAGTTTTGGCGGGCTTTGAAAGATTGAAACTTTGAAAATTATTTTAACTTGAAACCTAACTTAAGAAAAAAAAACGAAACACACTGGTATTTAAGTTTGAACGTAATTATTGATTTAAAAACATTGGACTGGAGTTCCTTATTACCAATAAGGTTGCGTTCTTTTGGCCATCTCAGTTACTGTTTGTTTGGCGGTCCGGAAGTGTTGTACCTACCACCTTCATATCAACTAAAACCCAATGTTTGTGTGCCACTAATTTTTCACATTCAGTCTACCCTATATTTCAAATGGCTTTCTTCAAGCGCTATTGTTTCTTTTCGCACGTAAGCATAGTATTCCATTCTCTATTGTTACTTCCTTTTCCATATCATTTCACTTGAACGTTGCCGTTTTTCTGATTACTAACGATGTTTGCCACTACTCAATATCTTGCGATATTGGTACACCCACCCAAGTAAAAATAGATATTTTGCACTATTTCCTTGCCTGGGAATTGGTACATAGCCCCACTATAATACTCTCTATGACCTCTTGACCCCATTGATAACATCGCAATTTTTTATGAATAGTTATCAGAAATATTGTATGTGTAACCGACGTGATCGTAATTATCATGATTCTTAGGATTCTAATTTTGCGACATTATGTTGATACAAGCCATAAGTGCGGGAAACACCGATTTATTCTAATCCATAATACGGTACCCGAGGTCTGTTTACCTGAGGGTAATTTACAAACGCCCGGCTTTAAATCCCGGGAATTTCGCAGTCGCCAGAAAAAGGCAGTTACGGGGATTAACAGCGAACTAATTAAAAGCCACCGAGCCACAGTTCGTAGTTCACGAAGGAACCCGAAGAATAGTTCGGATGTGATTAAAAAGGGGGACTTTGGCCGAAGCAAAGTCAGTGGTGGACAGAGACGAGTGAGTAGAGACCGTCCGGCCAGTGGTCGTAGTCGAGACTCCCGTCTCCTACATAGCAAGCAGGCCACTTGCATCCCCAGCCTGAGACGCTGCGAGAAAACTCGGCAGGAACCGCCGAACCCCAACGCCCACCGTTCGAGTGCAGTCGAGTGCCCTTCGCCTCCTGCCCTCCAACGCCGTGATCCCATCAAGGCACATATCCACCACCGCAGGAGTCACACTCGGACGAGCAATCGTGACTCGTACCCAGTCACATCTTGTAACCATAGAACGTCTTTCACTTCTCCTGCCTCCCACCTGAAGGATTCCTGAACCTGCCTCAAGGACAGTCGGCCCCGTACCCCCAGAAGCATACAAAGTGACTTGACCAGCACCCTACATGTTTACAGTCTTGTAACGACAATGGTCGCTTACAGTATGTATCTAGTATGCGTAGCGCTACCCATTTTCGCTTTGATCACGCTCATAATTGGTAGGTGTCAACGGCCGACTAAAATGACACAGTAGTTTTCGCAACTGGCCAAGTGTCCGAATTTAACAATAAGAAAGACATCTGAATAGAACAGGCATCCACTGTCAATTGAGTGATTATGATATATTATTGTGATTGATCATTCCAATGATTATGGAGAAGTATCAGCTGGGCCCAGCGTATTTAGGTCATCACGCCACCGCCATCGCATCGCTGAGGCATATCGGTTAGGGATAGGCAGAGGTATACTGAATAATTTCATCACTGTTCATGCACATTTACTCGTACTTGTGATTAGATAATGATTAAACTATTATAATTTATCCCTGACAAATACAATTATGCGATCAAAAACGTAGTTAATATTAATAATAGGATGATTTGTACAGCGCCGTTTTTTGTAAAAAAAATACGCCAATAGCGATGTACAATTTTTTTCCAATGTTCTATCTTCTTACTGACTAGACAATCTATAATAATAATAAAAAACAGCACTAAAACGATACAGAAGACGTCTCCAATTATATGACATCAAAGTGAACAATTCTAGTCCGTCTCGGCATAGGACACAGGACTCCGCGTGAGGAGGACAAAGAAAAAAAAACAAATAATTCACAAAATATAATTAATGTTCATACCATTTTGCATGTAAACTGTTCTTCTCTAAATATGTCTGTACCTACACGCTTATTGATATAGTCGTTAATAAAAACAAAACTTATACCTCTAATTGTTCCTATAAGAATAATATAAAATATACGATAATTATTTTTTAAACCTTACGATTTGCAAACTGTTTGGGGTGTATTATGAGGGAGTGGGATGTGAAGAAGATTGGGACTGATCGCTAAAAGCAGGTAAAGCCATTTTAAAAGAAGTTTTACGCATGATTCAAAGAAAACAGACACAAATATTTTCAAAAGATTCAATGTTTGAAGAAATTATTTTATAAAATTATCGAATCACATGTGCACTATGCTAGCCAGAAAATCAAGGAAGTAGTAGATGTGCACTATGCTAGCCAGAAAACCAAGGAAATAGTAGATGTGCACTATGCTAGCCAGAAAACCAAGGAAATAGTAGATGTGCACTATGCTAGCCAGAAAACCAAGGAAGTAGTAGATGTGCACTATGCTAGTCAGAAAACCAAGGAAATAGGAAAATAACAAATCAGCCTCGACTGGCTGTAAAAGAGTCTTCCGATGCCTCGTCCGTAGAAGTGTGGGGGGTCTGATTCAGCAAATCACCGTAAATCGTTTGTGCCTTCTCGCATATGATGCCCTGTATTAAATTATCGCATTTAAGCTGCTTCTCCGTCTTTTCACGGAGAGAGCTCCGGAGCTTAGAAAGTATTGTAACGCCCTTAGCTGGCGGTATATCCTTTATCGACTCCTTCTGTTTACGCACAGTACATATTGTTGAAGTACTACGCCCGTACTATCTGGCTAAGTCAACTACTCGCACACGTTGCTCATTTTTTTCTATCATTTCACGCTTTAATTCAATAGACATGATCTTCTTCTGAGGTCAGTACCTTTCCACTCACTTTCTTCGGACCCATGGTTATAAAAAGAAATGTTATAGAAAGAATTACGAGTATGTAAATGCACAAAAAGCACAAAGCCCTAGAAAAACTTATCAAAGATGCTTCAACAGCGAGGTAAACAAGCACACTGGGGGGATGGATGGGATAATGCGAGACGCACGAGGCGCAGTAAACTGGTGGGTCGTGTGCAGCCGGTCGTTCATCGTATCTCAAATTTTGCTCTATTTCAAAGCAAAACTTCGCTCGCTCAACGGCTCGTATCTCAAATATCTCGTATGTTAGGGCACACGTATCTCAAGGTACCACTGTATTAATGAAGTACTGAGTACAAATTAATTTTTAATTAATTTATTAAATTCTAAAAAACTTAAGCCCCAAGGCCAAAAATAATGGAGCTTTTCACATGGACGGATTTAGACGTTAGTTTCTGATCAAGTGATCCAGCAAAACTTATTACATAGCTCAAAGCACTTACAGGTTACGACACTTAACTTTTTTTTTGCATTTTTGAATATGCCAGATATCAATTTAATTTCCATTAAATTCGAGACCTTTGATCTTAACAATTCGCAAAAGACACATTTTCCTCTCCCTCAGGCCATTCGACCCTTCAAAAAAAGATGTTGTTCTTTTAATTAGACCCTGATGAAAATATTGACATCCACCTTAACTACCCGCATATATAACCCTCATCCCACTGGAACATTTATTTACTCTTAAGGGTCTGTGCTAAGGCTTAAAAAACAAGTTTTCTACTGATTTTCACAGAAATTTCATTATTTTTTTACTTTTGAGAATAATCCGGGATACTTTAGGAACCTAATGAATTTCTGTTCACTTTCTGAGAATAATATGTACCACTTTAGAATAGCGAGTTCTAATCTTAATTATAAATACAAATACCATGCCAATCGTTAAACTAAGCCTGGGTAAAAGATCTTAACCATTTAATCATTGTAGAAAATAATATTATAATATTAAAACCTAAACGAAACATGAAAACGAAAAAAACGACAGAAAATAAAAAGATTTCAGTCGCATATGGGACTCTGCCTATCCGGGACAACCGCTTTCATTTAGGTTATGTTAATATTATTTTCTACAATGATTAAATATTAAAATTAGGTTTTTAAATCTCAATAAAAATAATAATAAAAAAATTGAGATCTTAACTAGATTAAAAACCGTAACCATGGAAAGGAAAAATTTTGTTATAAACAATTTAATAAAGTTACTTTTTGTACTTACTAAATAAAATATATTTAATACATTATTAACTGTTTGCTGCATCCTCTTCGGGCTGCATCCCTGAGTTTCGTCGTCGGCTTATAAAGCTGAGAGATACGTAACTCAATCTTATCAATATTACTCAATAATATTCCCTTTTTTTTTTGTACTCAATTTTAAACCAATTTTTTTTTCCTCATAGAACCGACTATTACCTATCAAACACATATCCATAATTGTTTACTCTATAATATTTCTTTTTTTCATCTCTTCATAAGTACTTAACTATTATACTATACTCAAATCTGGTATACACAATTGTTTTTTTTTCTGTATTATATTCTTCACATCGCTTTTTTATACTTAATTATTATACTTTTTTCTAGATATATTATATTAGCATACTATGTCAATACTAGCTTTATCGCTTCTATTTTTGTATAATGGCATATAATATGAACTAAACTTGTCCATTTGACTGTCCTAAAACGGGATTTATCCCTAAGTGGGCAGTCAAAGCTTTCTTAATTTTTGTTGTTTCAAATAAATAAGTATTATTATTATTATTAATAAGTATTTATCCACAATGAAATAAATTTCACAAATCAATAAAACCATCTAATATCTTATGTTTTCCGAAAAGAAGGAACTACTTACATTGATCACCCAAAAAATGAATTGCTTTCTGGCATAGCGCTAAAAACATATATGGCTGTTCAATCTTTGTAAAATATTAAATAATTTATTGAAAAATTATACTGACCAGAATCATTAGAAATGTATGCATCAAAAACGATACGTAAAGTTACTTCTGATTGGTTATTAATACAGCGTATTTCAGTTTTGTTTTATGGCTTGATAAATATAATGGTTTTGGATTTGAGTTGTTTTAAAATTAGGTGTTATGAATTGATTTCCACTACGTTTGTAATATTCCTGATTTTCTTTAAGATTTTTCTCTTTACACATTTTTATAATAGAAACTTGCTTAAATATGTCTTCAACATTTGGTACTGGAAATAGTGTGAAAAGTGATTTCGTTTAGAAGGTGGAATTTTTTTAAAGTATTACTTTTACGTTGATTTTTTGTGGAACTTTAACTGATTTTAAATTATTTTTATAAGATCCTCCCCAACCAATAATGCCGTAGATAAGCAAAGAGTGAACAAGGTACAAGTAACATATTTTTGATTATTTTCACATTTAAATATTTCTCAGCCTAAAGAATATATATAAATATACAATATGTCCTCATTCTCTTTACTAGCTCTGTGATGTGTCTATTCTATTTTGAGTTTTGATCAATGATCACACAGATTTATTTAATTTCGGAAGAAGAGTTGATTATAGTACACTTATCAGTTTGATTAAAGTTTTCATTGTAACATTTGTTACCATGAATTACGATATTAACGTTTTGTGTAGACATTTTAAATAAGGAGAATAAGACACATGTTCTTTTTTTGCGTTAAGTGTGAGTAGGTTGTTATCAAAACATGTTTTTGGTCAGTGGCTGAGTTGACATCGCGTTTGGGTCTCACCCAGGCGTCCTGAGTTCAATTCCTCGGCTGGCTAAGTCCTCCATTTACGACACAAGCAACATCTTCCGCTTACTGAGATGGTAGTAGGAGATTTTAAAATATTGTCAGGTTTTTAGTAACCAGGGAATATTTGACTTTTTTTTTAAAAAAAGAAGAAAAAAATGTTTACATCATTATCTGATAAATTGTTAATTAGTTCCTATATTAGAGCTTTTATCAATAATACAGTATCATCTTCATAAGATATTAGTTCACCATTAGTTTTTTTATTGGAAAATGTCATTTAAATATATTAGAAATTATCATGGCCCGGGAACCGCGCCTTGTTTTATAATACTTCAAAGTACATCGGCAAAGTAGTTTACTTGTTACAATAATCCACAAATAGACTTGTTACGTCAGACAAAAAACTAAATACGATAAAGTTGTATATATCGGTGTTAAAATGCAACTACATGCAATAGGAAACCAACACAAGATGTTTATAAACGAAACTTTGTATTAAATTTACAAGCAGAAGCTTTATACCTTTCCTGTTTCAGATTGTTTTATGCTTTTAAGGATGCGAGATTTGCAGTGACGTATTTACATTTAAAGGATGTTCAACATAAAAATGATCATTAGGAAAGGTTGTAATCCAACCCTTTAATTCTATGAGATATCAAAATCCCCCAGGCTCATTCCTGTCGATTACTACGTTTCTTTATTAAATATTTGCTAGTTCGCCAAATAGCGTGCTGTGAGCATGATTTTTTTACACAAAAGTTATAATATATATTATGAAATTATGTAGGTACCCACTTATTTAAAAAAACAACCCTTCCCATAAATTACAGATCAAACTGAACATTGCACCATTCGTGTAAAGTGCCACACATTCTTAGTACTTATATTATTTCGGCGTGATATTTGAATGCACTCCAACTGCCGTAAATAGCAGTGGAATGGAAATTACAACTGATCTCCCATAAATGCAACAGACTGCATTCTCTGTTTACACAAACATTATAAAAAATTTAACTAAAGTTAGTAATTATTAACGCAACGTTTCGATTATGAATGGTGATCTTTCACCAGGGTAATACCAGAACACATGTCATTCCGGTTATTTATTTATTTTATTTTAATGATGTTTTACAAAAGTTGGAAAAAATGTGACCTCACTGGGGTACCCCGTTCTAGGGTCACACTGTACGTGGTTTTATGTATGAATTATAAATTAGGTCAAGTTTTTTGTAAGTTTCTTAAATATTTTAGGTGAGTTTTTATAATTATGTTAAAATATTAGTAGAGGAAAATTATAATTCAATAAATTAATAAAAATTCTGAAATCTAGGATAAAACATACCGTGACCGTTAAACTCTCCGGTTGCAACATCATATCTATATTCTTCCTTCCCGTGTCCATAATCCATATCTTAATTCTTCTTTTGAAGTCTGTTAATTTTCTAATGGCTTTTTATTGCTAGCGGGAGGATATTAAACACTTCTACAGAGAAATATTCGAAATTTTTTTGTCCAAAACATGTTTTAGTTGTAGATTGGTGGAATGTAAGTTTTAATGGAGATCTTGTGAATCGACCCGAGTTTGTATGTGCAGAGTTATCCTGGTTTTTGAATGAGTAAATTAAATATTCATAATTATTATTAGAGATACAAAGTGCATTATAACATTTAGTACCTATGCTCACTCAACACAATATTTCATGGAAAATTTTAATTTGAGATATAAAATTAAACCGTTTAATATTAAAAATATTAATGAATTATCGGAAAGAATTGATTATTCACTGAATAAATCAACCCGATGGGAAAAATCGGGAAGAATTAAAACGTTTCCTTACAAATAGAGCTGACTTCATCTTGTTAACCTTTACGTACCTGAAGTACAAATTTAACGTACGATCCGATGGGGGGAGGGGGTTACTAGGGTCCCCCATAAAATGACAAGACTACCGTGACTCTTAATATTCCTTTTGCCATTTCCATTTACACTCAGATATTAGTTACTACCGTTTTAACTTCGGACAGCAGTCAATCATTAAATAATGGAGAATGGTAAAAGAGATAGTACAAAAGCGAGTGTGACCCAAATATATTATTGTAGCACTTTGGCTTGTCCATAGGCACATTTGCAAACATGGTGTTCTGGAACGTATTACATTTGACGTCCCCGATAATTTAATCAGAGCTAGGCAGGACAGGCTTTTTATTTTTCCAAGGGGCAGGACCAACCTACAAACAATCATGCCTTGGAAGGAATGACTGCAAGTCTGAACTATCTATCTTCTCAGGTAAACATTTTTCGTATAAACTAATTATTTCATAAATATTTTATTCAACACGAGGCCGTGTCCATAACTGAAGTTATTAATGTACCTAACATAATAATTAGATATTTTTGCTAAATGTTATTTATGTAATATGATAATTTGATATTTTGTGAAATGTTTTCACATACACTGTTTTTCACAATAATATTATTTAGTATCTTAAAAATCAGTAGACGGTTTTTTAAAAATTGTATTCGATTACCTAATAGCTTTTTATAGGATTAGCTAAATTATAGAGTATGTGATGTAAAAAATTACTTAGATATCGCACAAAACTCTCGTTTGGGGTAAGTATAATACCCTCATCGGAACAGAAGAGTTAATATGAGCAAATCCACGTGATTCCTGTTGTTATTTATTGATGTTATTACTAACTCACGAGGAAGAGGTTGAAATTTTACTATAACTCAAAAATTCTTTAATTTATTGACGTCTAATGAACGTAGATAACATAACGGCGAGATTCGGTAGTTCGCTAACTAGACGTGAGTAAGATGTAACCATTAATAATGTCAGACTAACAAGAACAGTACCAATTTATCGAGCCTAAAAAAACACGCCCAGATTCATAAGTTTTCCATGACAATCGTCGTTGATCATTCGCTAAGCTATTTATTTCGTCCAAATTCTCTCGATCACAAAAACTCAGAAAGTAATTATTGGTCTAAGAGTAGAAGAACGTAGAAGGCAATGTTTATTATTGCACCCTAAATTTTCACATAAATGGGTAACTGATATTGATGAAATGCTAAAGTACTGAGCTTACATTAGCACACATCAATAATTAACTATTCATGACATCACGAAAGACACTTATGATTCTAATTTATTGAGCTATTTTCTCATCAGAATGCGCCCGGATGGTAGAAAAGTGTAGGAGTAATAGTGAGTAGAGTTCTAGTTGCTGCCAGACCATGTCGTAAATCAAATTGCAATTAGGCCTGCAATATTGACAAAGGAAGAATGAATCACGTCTTGTCCCAACATTGGAGCTGGAACTGGTGTTATGCGCGTATGACCGAGTGCTCAGTACTAAACTAGTACAGGGTGTCTACTGTTCATTGCGCAAAAGCCCTTTATAATATAATGTACATTAATTATGAATACGTAATACGTAACCAAACTAGGAAAGCTCTAACTTTATCTATGGGTACAAACAAACCGATATTTATGGAGAAAAAATATAAATTACCTAATCTTCAAACAATACTCAAAATGTTTTTATGTGCCATTATTCAAAAATGAAAAGGGAAAAAGCTAGTATTATCATTGTATGGTAATACAATATATCTTGAAAAAAGTATTATAATTAAGTATAAAAAAGCGACGTGAAGAATATAATACAGAAAAAATAATTGTGTATACAAGATAATTTGAGTATAGTATAATAATTAATATAGAATAATTGTTTTAAGTTCAAATCAATAAGAAAAAAAAAATAGAGTAATCTTTTACGTATACCAGATAATTTTAGTAGAGTATAATAGTTAAGTACTTATGAAGAGAAAAACAAATGTTACAGAGTAAACGATTATGTAATATGTGTTTGATAGGAACTGGTTGATGCCATGATGAAAAAAAAACGTTTAAAATTGAGTACTAAAAAACAAGATAATATTATTGAGTAAAATTGATAAGATTGAGTTGCGTATCACTCAGGTTTATGAGCCTACGACGAAACGGGTTGCATCCCTGAAGAGAAGTTTAGTTTGATACTTTCCCGAAAATATCCACCAATAAAGAAGGGATGAAATTCGAATGATTTGGTTATATAATTATCGTAATCAAACTATGTTCCCGCTTACTAGAAGATTGTATTCGAATTAAAGTGTCTTTTAAAGAATGGCTCGTTGAAAGAAAGTAAAATATTAAATTTATAAAATAAATAAACGAACCCCTAAAAACCATTTGCCTCGTTTCAGGATAATAAAACCATCTGGTAATTTTCGATGTTAAAGATACTTTTTTTCGATATAAAATCTAATTTAATAATTATATTATGAAAGTTCTGCAAGTATTTTAGTTTTTTATTATTGTAACAGCTGTTTCAGCGTTATAAACTATAAACAGCTGTTAATCCACATTGCGACTACTTATTTATATGATTTTATTTACTCCCACCCAATTCTCACAATAAAAATAAAATAATTATTTATTACCGATAAATCCTTGATTTAGTTAGAATATAATTAAAATTCTCTGTTCTGTGAGGTTTTTAAATTTGTAATGTGTTTTCCCCGTATTTAAATGACAGTATTTTGTTAATTGATTTATTTAAATGTGTTATATTGTTTTGGTAGAGTGAACATACTGAGAAGTGGTGAATAAATAATTGTCCTTACTTTATTAATTAATGTTATGTTAGGATCGTTCTTTCGTTAATTGATTGTTCTTTCTTTATGTAAGGGTTTAGGCTCATTGTTGTCAAGCGGGACGTGATTAATCACTAAGAGATGTTGAATTTTGAATAAGTTCTTTCATTATCACAACACCGTATATGTTCTTCGAATCTAGTTGAGAAAGCCATTCCCATCTGGCGTGGTCACATTTTAATTCATATATGCCACTATTATCAAGTTTGAGATATTTAGTTTTTGAGTTTTTTAGGCTTGTTTCTATATTATTATTGGTTCTAAAAGCTATATTTCAACCACAATTTTGCGTATTAATTTAATATGAAGGATTCGAACCAAGAACTGATTAAGATAATAATTCTTGGACACCCAGTATGTTAAAATTATACATATTGACCGTGAGAATATTAACCAGTAATTTTTGTATGCATAACAACACAACGCTTGGTCATTTTCTGGGTGAATGTGTGACATTATACCAGGAAAGTCGAAGAAGTAGTGGAAAATTCCGCTGTCTACTAATTAATAGTAATTCTGCGAAGGTCTAAGCCCGAGTTGGGGTCACGCCGCTGCACTACTGCAACAATGAACAAAAGCGTACAGGGGAGACACAAAGCAGAGCAGTAAAGTTGTCAATACTGTTGGGCTAAATTACTGCAACTTCTTAACGAACTACTTGTAGTCGTTTCTTATACATAATAAACTAGCCCTTCCAATACTTTGAAAACATTTAACAAACACTTGCTAGCCGATTACTAACATTTATTACTGGCTAGCTTATGTGTATCCGGCCTTGCTCGGGATTGGTATTTACATAGGAATAATGTTAGGACTGACTCCTGACATCGATGTTATATACTTGTATACCGTAGATTCAGTTTTAATTATGCCAGTCAGACGATGCCCGTGATAGGGTGAAACCGGTTCAATCGAAAATAAATAAGTGGAAAAAGGTTACAATGGTTTTTTAATAAAAAAAATACCTTTCATATGAAATTACATCATTAATTGATAGTTCCGGAATTAGAAATAAGTATAAGCTTTTCTAAAGCTACTGATCAAGTAGGTGCCAGTGGAACATCTGTTTAATAATATACTGTGTCATTATCAGCTTTAAGGGTTTAGATAAGATTTCTGATTTTCAATAGCACGGCGCCTGAAGAATTCCGATAGAATGTGAAAACTTCAGTCGATAAATAAAAATGCGTATAATTCACAGAGATCCCGAGTATTTTAATATCGAAATTCCATAAGTTAGAATGCTGCTCCTCTAAATATACGGCGGTAATTATTATCCAGTTGGAATGTAGCCGTTGGCAGGCCGGGGAATCTACTCTAATTCTGATGGACCTTAATCTTGTAGTGACGTAATACGGAAAACAAGCGTTTATTTTGACTTCGTCCTCATAAAATCGTTCATTGGAAGTTTAATTAGGTTCAGATTTCACGATGCTTCTTTAACTGTGCCCACACTACCCGCAGAAAACGGAACTTGTGTTAAGCTTTCAGACGAAACTGGTATAAGTTGTTCAATATTCCATACATCCTCAACAATTAAAATTAATAATATATGTGTCTAGAGTATTCGCCTATGTAGCTAATTATTTGGAAATGTACTTACACTATGTTATTCCTGTATTTGTTCGCGATACAAATTAAATATTTTGTTGATGTATTTCATGAAGGATATCTATTTTATCTATGTACGAGTACCTACTATGATGTGTTTTGTACCTGTGTGACTATTATAACTAACTAAATATGTAAAAGCCCATATAGGGCGTATATAATATAATAAATAAATGAATTAACAAATATTTAACCAGTTACCAATCAAACTCATTGTAATGTCAGTGGTTGAGTTTGCAATTGCGTAGGGTTCCCACCCACGCGTCGTGAGTTCAATCTCTGGACTGGCAAATCATTGCACTAGCAACATTTAAAAAAAAATAAATTATTTTATATAATAAACAACATTGTTTACATGGTAATAATATTAGGAATGTGAGTAATAAAAATGTGTTTTTATTTATTTGTATAATCTTTGTACTTTATTTTTTTTTTAAATGAGTACCTTCCTAATTGAGAAATTCTCGTATTTATATAGGGAATACTATTATGGTTTGTTATACATATAATTCATTCCAAGAGTATTACCATGAACATGGTATTCTGGTGTCTATACACTAATTGCAAAACAAAAACAAATTAAAAGGAAAATTTTTAGAAATAAAATGTATGTATATAAACATTACATTTTTCCGAGAGAACTTATAATATACAACTAAAATTAGTTTCTTGTAAAATGTATTTAAATTTTTTTTTCAGTTTGTATTTCTTTAGGAATTTCGTTAAAATATTTTATGGCTGTTGTATTAAGTTTAGGGATTATTATTTGTCCCGTGGTTCTCGACCTGGTGCTCAATTACTCTAATTTTAGGTTTTCTTTGTGAATTTGAAGTAACGATTTTTTTTGTTATACATTATATTTAAATCTAAAATCTGGAAAATTTGTCTTTATTTTTTAAAATTAAAATTTTAATTAAGATGTCTTATTGTACTCAGTCCCAAGTCCCATCCTCAACCCAATATGTAAATAATTTGGTGTATATATATAGAGTTTAAGGCAAAATAAATAAATTCAGTTATTATAATATATAGTGTGAGAAGAAATAATCCATGGTACCAGCAGATATATGCACGGAGAAGAACGAAATCCCAGCGCCGAGCAATTCATAACAAAATAATAATAATTGAATGATTGGTATAGCGCCGTTTTTGTGAAAAATCACCTCAAGGGCGCTGTACAAATATTACTTCATATTCTCTATCTATGTACAAACAGATATAGAAAAATAAACAAACCTCTCAGGTCGCTTCAGATGAACACAGTTTTATTTGGCAATTTGAGTTTAGAGAAGATATGATTTTCACGGTTGCTATTTTATCCTCCTTTTTATATTGATATTACATTTATTAGAAGATTGGTGGCAAAAGAAGAGTTGGTATTTATTTGAAATATATATATAATTTTTAGGACTGAAGAATATTTACAAAATAACGTATAGTATAAAACTATTGAGTTTTTAATTTTTAGGTTTGATTTTAAAAAACAATCATATTATTATTTTAATTTGTTTTTTGCGAGTTAAAATGTACAGTTATGTTTATACATATTCAAATATCTGCACTTGAAGACACTCTTGTCTCTAAAACTATTTTATTCATATGAAAATATTTTAAATGTTTTCGTAAATTCCATATCGTATTTTCCATTAAAGCCTTAATTATTTTGTTATTGGAAAAATCTCTACGAAAATTATCAGGAATATGTGTTTTTTTTTCATTTTATGTTGCCTAGCATTCGTAGCAGTCCTAGTAGTCCTAGGAGTCGTAGTCCCGATGATCCTGTTTGGCAAAATCCGCTATACTGAAATGTCACTTAATAAACGAGGCGTTTCACCCATCATACCGCGGAAATTATAGAAATCAGTGGGCAATATAGTTCGTTAGAATTCACGCGGCGGAAAATTGCGCGTCATTCCTATTTCTTTTAGTGTCGGTCGGTGCGTATAGATGGCGTCTGCTTCCTGCTCTCGTAATGCTCTAATCTATGGATGCTCTCATCTATGGATGATCTCATCTATGGCACGTTAAGCTCACAATGTGCAATTCAGTTGCACAGCATACAATTCTCACAGATAAGTTAAGTAAACAGAAATGAGCGCTGCATTTTAAGAGCAAACTCTGTATTCGAATCTGTCTAAATACTAAATGAAGTAAAGGCAAAACATTTCAATGTTTTCATTGCGCAAGAAAAACTAAAACAATATTTTTACCATTCATAACAGTAGGTAATGTGTAAAGAAGAAAATGCACAGTTATAAATTGAAATTTCGCATAACCCGCCTCATTAGGCTAGCCTGTGTTGAGGCAGTAATTTTAAGATATCTTCCGTAAATGGTTAAATCAATAACTTCGAATTTGGGTGAGTGCACAGGTAAATGCCTAAACATTACTTTTAATCCATTTTTTTTAAATTGCACTTGAATTTTTCGTGACTCAGCTTTTTTGATGCTAACTGGATAAATGTTGAAAATTCTTATCGCAAAGTACCTAAAATTCCGTTTTCCTAAAGTAGCATGAGTTACAGGAATATGGAGTAAGTTTTGTTAGTATTTCTAGTAATGCGAGTGTTTAGTCTTTTTCACAGTATTTACGTTTGTTTGCATAAAGATGAGTGAGGATTATTTTAGCGTATATCTGTCGAACGTCAAATACTCTCATTATATTAAAGATTGAGTTATGGTCTGCAATTAGAAGTAGCTTAAGGATTATTTTTATACTAGTTTTCCGTGCCTTTATGATTGCGTCTAGTGTAGATGAAGTACTACCTCCGTACTAAGAGACTATCAGAATATGGCAAGCAATCCATTAGCTACGAGGAAGGATATTTATATTGTTCCTTCTGAAGTTAAATGAACAAAACAATAAAAGTGTTTAATATTTTGAATGTTTAGGTAACCATTCTAGTTAAATAAGTGAAAATTGAACTGAGCTGATTCTTGAAAATTGCTTTGGCTGTCTTTAGTGACCAGATCTGAATAGCCAGGGAAATCCAAAATTCATCTTACCCATCTCCTTCCATTCCCCACCCCCTTCAGTCTGATAGTATATCCCAATTGGAGATGCCACTGATTCCAGACAGCCGGGAGCAGGTGACTATTATGCGGTAATAAAAAATAATAAGAAATTGAACACTTGAGCTAGTACTAGTGTGTTATAAATAATAAGAAAACAGCTTATCCAGCTTGTGTTCAACGCAGATTGTTAATGATATACTTGATCCTTAAATACCGACATCAACATCGAAAAGCAATACGGTATTATAGCGAATTTGTAAAAAAGCTACAGCGCTACGCTCACTTACTCCCTTTTAAATGTCCCGTTCGACGATCCGAGGCAGTGCACTTTTGACAGAATGCCCCCCTTGACAGGGCACTCGGCGCGGTCAAACAAATGAAAGTAGGAAAGGGGCACTCAAAGGACTGCAACTGTAGCGCCGTAATTACATCCGTGTGAAAACTTGATCGTCTGAGAAACTGGCAGCGTGGAAGATGGGATACATGCAGGGCCGGAGCGGATTTTGGAGAGACAAAGTGCGAAACAGCCTTAAATTATTTAGATGCTACTATTATATTAAGTCTATCCTTACTGTAACAAAACTGTACAAGTGTACTTTTTTTAATTTCTCAATTGGTTTAATAATTGCGGATATTTCGATATGTTTATAATATTATTTAAATCGATATTATGTAATTGGAGTCTACTATCTCTATAACAAAACTGTTATGCTGTTTTCATATTTTTTCTTCAATTTGTGTACATTATATTGTTCTATTATCGCGCTACATTTGTATGATGATTGTTATTTATTGTTGCATTATATAATATTGTTGAACTAAACTCCTGCTGAAAAGCTACTTGCAGTGGCTTAACGGGTACAAGTTCCC
This sequence comes from Halesus radiatus, assembly GCA_022606495.2. Classification (NCBI taxonomy): domain Eukaryota; kingdom Metazoa; phylum Arthropoda; class Insecta; order Trichoptera; family Limnephilidae; genus Halesus; species Halesus radiatus. Next base: position 143,812 of record JAHDVE020011076.1, read on the forward strand.
ATTGCATGTAATTAATATTATATAATAATTTGTTTATTTTTTTAAACGGAGAATCCCAACGAGCAATGCCGGATGTTATTTTGATTTTAAAATATTATATAATTAATTAATTCTTTTCATATAAATAAGGGTTAAAATTTTACATACAAATACACCCGGTTTACAATTAAACAAATTCGAAATTTTAGAAATTAAAAAAAAAGTGTTAATAGTGAATTAAATATAATAAATAATCAAAAAAAATTTAAATAGCTATCTCTTCAATTCATTTTCATATTAATATTAACAATAAAAATAATTTCTAATATAAATTTGTTATTCAATATTTTATATATTTTTTTAATTAACAGTTTTGATTAATTACTTAGCTACTTTAAACAATTTTTGTTTATGCCTATAATTTGTCTATTCTTACATTATTGTATTCCATGTTTATCATTAGTCTATACTCGACATAATTATTAATAAAATGGTGAATACAGAGTAATTTTTAATTCATTTATTAATAATGATGCCACAAAGTGCCACGACTTTTGAAGAAATTTTAAATTTCTATACAGAAATACAATGCAATGATTATCCCGGATAATGCCAAAGAATACGGTGAAATACGGGATAGTACAGTAGGACTATGATCTGATTGCTCACTGAAGCAATGGGCACAACTTTCCCATACGTCCCTCACTTTCTCAATGCGACGCCTCCTCTCTGGGAAGTAATAGGCTACGTTCAATGGAGACTGTGGAGAGAAGGGAGAGACGGGATAGGCTTGCTAGTGGATAGTGGCGCCTTCCTCGTCTTATTATATTATCATAAGCGATCATACAGCACTACTTGTACTGGTACAGTACTCTGCACCCGGCACCCGGCACCCGGTACTAGACACACACTGCGGACTAAAGTTCTTACCCACTGACTGGAAACATTCAATCCGGATCGCGGAATCGCTATCAACAGACCTTGATGATCTTCTCTAAGTATTATGAACAATAACAAACTATCACGAAGAGCAATTATAAATACCGCTTATGTTCATATATCTGACACAAGTACATACTTAAATTCAACCTATTATTTCATGAAATAAATTTGTGGTCGGTAGAGACAAAGTCAGAAAAAACCACAAATCTCTCATCGATTCAAGTTCTCCTAAGAGGTGTCTACCTCTAGGTAGGCAAATAGTTCTACCCGCAGAAACTTAGACATTTTATGAACCATAGGTACCTATAATCTATTAATTATTTATTAAAAATGGTTACTCGGAATATTTGTCTGTCTGTTCATGCACAGATTTGTAAAGTAATCAGTACAGGTGGCAAAATGGTTACAAATACCGCGACTGCACAGATTAGTTCGTACATCTGTAACTAATTATGTTTGAGCGTTGCATTTTTTTAAATAATTTCAAAATTTGGGAGTACAGACGCACTTTATGCACTGGTGAAATTGCCTCGTCACGCTGGCATCCCACCTTTACGCAAAAAATCGCTAAAAACCGTTTTTTATTTTATTCTGAAAACTCAGGTCCCAATTTTTATGTTTTTATTAATTAAATTTAAAAATATATATACAAAAAAAAAACAATAAAACCACTTATTATTTTGATATGAATAAAGGTTTTAAAATTTTAAATACAAATACAACCGGCTAGCAATTAGACAAATTTGAAATATTAGAAATCAGTAAAAGCGTTAATAATGAAATAAATTTAATTAATAATCATATATTTTTTTTAATATCTACATCTTGAATTTATTTTAACATTAATATTAATAATAAAAACGTTTTTTATTTATTTTTATTTCTAACATCAATTTGTTATTTAATGTTTTACAATAAATTTTTAAGAATGTTTATTATTTATTTTATTTTTTATTTCTAATATCAATTTGTTATTTAATGTTTTACAATAAAAAATTTTTAAATGTTTATTATTTATTTTATTTTTTATTTCTAATATCAATTTGTTATTTAATGTTTTACAATAAAATTTTTAATAACATCTTTGATTTAGTAAATATCTAGTACGGATTAGACGTAATTTATTTGTTTTTGTATTATATTATTAAATACAGGCCTTATAAGTGAATTGTTCGGTGATGTAAAAAAAAGTTTTACCCCATTTACTTTGAAAATATAATGAAATATATAATAAAATTTTAAAAAAATAAATAAAAAAATTATGGTGGACTGTAAATTAAATTGAAAACGACCAATTTACTTTGGATCACAAATTTGCCGTACATAATTTAAAATATCGAAAGAGGTTTTTATTTTAAATGTTTTGTTTTCATATTTTGTTTACGTATTAAATATTTACATAGCAAATATGATTTTTTTTTAAATACTGTAAACCCGCAAATAATTTTCTCGGTTGTCTCTAAAATTATGAAAAAAAAATTTTTTTGGCCTATACTTCATAATTTAAAACAAAAATAAATAAAAAATATCATATATACTAGAAATTAACTAAATCTTCAATTAAAATAATACATCATTCAGTTTGGATGGGTGTTTTGGCCACAAATCCAAAATTAAGTTATGTATGAAACAGGCAGCTGTTCCTCTTAACTCCTTCCCAGTTTCCATCGGGAATCTAACCCGTCACAAAATCCCAACTCAGTGTATTTGTCCTATTAGGTAACTAGGAAACAAAATATAGCAATGTTGACAAAGAAAGCTGCTTAACAACCATCATCAAAGTGATTATTTATTTTTGAAAATAACTCATTAAAACCTTTAAACCTCACTGTTATATTAAATTATTAAGAAGATAATATTACCAAATCTCAATGAAACTAGGACTTTTACCTTTTTATTTTCAGTATCTTTTTCGGTTTCATGTTTCATTGGATTGGATTGCAAAGATCCAGGAACTAATCGTGAAGGTTATTCTTAAAGTTCCATTAAGGACCTATCTGAACAACCACCCATGTAAGTTTTTTACCTAGTGAGATGGGTAATACGTCAGCCGATAACAAATATTCATACATATATATATAATAAATAATATATGAATAAAAAAAATATAAAAAAATCAAGAATGGTAATTTTTAAACTTTATTTCCATCTTCAATAAACCGATAGAAGTGTGTCGTAAGTCTATTCGTGTGCCCAAAGTAAGCCCAATTTATCGTTTGGTTCTTCCTATTTTTAACATTATTTTCATCTTCAATAAACCAATAGAAGTGTGACGTAGGCGTATTCGTGTGCCCAAAGTGAGCCCAGTTTTTCCTTTGGTACTTCCTATTTTTAACATTATTTTCATCTTCAATAAACCGATAGAAGTGTGACGTAGGCGTATTCGTGTGCCTAAAGTGAGCCCAGTTTTTCCTTTGGTACTTCCTATTTTTAACATTATTTTCATCTTCAATAAACCGATAGAAGTGTGACGTAGGCGTATTCGTGTGCCCAAAGTGAGCCCAGTTTTTCCTTTCGTATTTCCTATTTGCAAAATTTATAACACATTTTCAATTACCGAAAATCTTTCTTGATCAAATAAAAACTGACCTGTATGGGGTTTAGGAGTCGAAAGTTCTTGGCGATATTAGATTTCCTTCAAATTGGTACAAATCACACTTCTGGGGATTATTTGTTCAGCGGGTATATCCCCATAAATGAAGTACGCATCTTCATATTATTTTGCAAAAAATACTTGCCTTTCAGTGAAGAGAGGGATTTCAAAGAAATGGGGTTTCGACGCACATACACGGGCTGTCATAAATAAACGTAAATTCACACGAAAAATACCTAAATGAACCATATTATCGTAAGTTAACATTACGTAAATTCGCAAAAATAACACGCACTTTATGCGAGTCGTGAAGTTGCAAAACTGGCTCAGGAAATATCTGCTGGTTTTGATACATTCCTAAAAAGTTTTATCAAGTGTTCAAATACATTGATAGTTAAAAAAAATTTTTTTCGCTAAATATCAAAGGAATTAAGTATTTTCATTTAGATACTAGCTGACGTGCACCCGGCCTCGCTCGGTTTTTTTTTTGTTGGAATAATGTTATGAAGTTGTGAATTTTCGTTTGTCGTTTGGGTGCTATAATTAATTTGACAACGAAAGTAATGCCTTGTGACGACTATTACTATCTCTAAATAAAGAAACTTCTTGCTTCATTCACATTCATACATCGTCCCATACATTCTCTTCTATTATTCCGACTTCTGACATGGTCAAACACAAGTATTTTTTAAATTGATAAACTAAAGTTTTTAAGACAAGATTTTTGTGCATAGCGCAAAGGGTAACAATTATTTTTATAAACAATAATTATTAGCCTGAAACACTCATCCAAATTGAAAAAACCTTCCGAGAAAAGATAAATGTCGCCGGCAGGACGACGACATTTGCGAGGTTTTTTTCAATTTGGATGAGTGTTTCAGGCTAATAATTATTGTTTATAAAAATAATTGTTACAAGTATTTTTATTCACTTGATCATGCCATGTTTTCCTCGGGCGTCCCCGGCTTCTTCTTCCATTCACATTCGCGTCATATATTATTCTTAGACTCCTTTCTTCGTTCATTCGCTCTACATTTTCTCAATATTTTCCAACCGATCATACATGGTTTCACCACACATTCGCCTCAGAGATCTCATATCTACAGCATTCAGTTTACTTTCATCTGTCCTCTGACAATTCCGTGCCTCACTGCCATACATCAGGGTTAAGTTTATTTATTTATTTAATTTATTATCGCCTTACTAGGTTTTTACACGGAACAGTAGGCACCATTATGTAAATGTAATAGTATTTGACTGTATTATAATGTGAACAGATATCAATGCATGTTCTCCTAATCTCAGCGCGGAAAGCGGTTGTTTGTTGAAACAAATAATAATGCGATATATGAATAATTTAACGACATTTTCAATGATAAACAATAACATCGGTTTATTGTGTCATATCTATTATTAGTATTATTACCTATGCAAGCATGACCCAAAGTTCAAACATATTTGTTTTAGTCTGATTACTACATTACTTATCCAATGCAATATAATTAAGGGCATATTAAAATGACAGGTGAATGGCTGTTTTTTTCATTAGATTTTTAAAACATCATTTTGTCCATCGCATTTCTATCGTATCGTTGAACGTGAACACCAAAATCGCACGTTTATAGCGATTAATAATAATAATTGGATTACTTCTACTTCTATTGCGCCGTTTTCATGGGAAAATCACCTCAATGGAGCTTTATTAATTATTATTATTAAAAAGTGTACAATATATTATGCATTGTATTCCCAAGAGTTAAGAAACTCATTGTGAGGTCACATACAGAACCTGCGGTACAGTTTTTTGAAACCAACATACTTAATATTTAAGATACATAATTAACATGCACAGTACAATAACAATATTTACAACACATAATTTGCATTTGTAATAAAGACATATCACTGGTACATTACATAGTTATACTTATTACAGAGACACATCACACCATTAATCCTTAAGGTAGTCTTTCAAATAATTGCCAAAACAATTTTGGACCCCCTGGCTAAAGCGCAGAAATCCCTAATAAGAGTCATCCTTAAAAAACCCTTCAGGTACCCCAGTGATGAATTATTTAAAAAAAAGCAAGTTCTTGATGTCAGACAACTGTATATGAGAAAAATTGTATTACACACACATAAACAACGTCACCACTACCCATCTATCGAGAACTATCACGACACCAGACACTCAAGAAGTAATCCTATAGTTTCAATAAAAACCATGACATCCCTTGCTCAAAGACAATTTTCACACTTAGGACCAAAATTGTTCAACATCATACCCGATGGAAAACGAAAAGTAGAAACGTCTTGCGTAAACTTATTTATTTATTTAATTTCATCAATCATTTCTCCATTTAGGGAGGGTCAAAAGCAAACATATGCTTATCAACAGATATGTACAGTTTTAATAAAACCTTCATATGTAATTCATTATTACTAAAATGTATATCATACTTTAAACTTTTTTACATTAATCTTTTTATACGTTATACTTTAAACATTTACATCTCATATGTAATTCATTCATACTATACACTAAATTTAAAAAAATGCATATCATACTTTTATCTTTTATAATTTAAACTTTTATACTTTGAGCTTTTATACTTTAAACTTTTATATTTCATTCAGAATTCATTATTACTCTACAATAACTTTAAAAAAATGCATCATACTTTAAAAACAAAAATAAAAAAACAACAATTTTTTTTTTTTTTTTTAATTTACTTTATGGATTTTTTAATATTTTTTATTAATTTGAACTAAAATTATCAAATTGACTGTCCTTAAGTGATTTTTCCTAGTTGGACAGTAAAAGCCTTCTTAAATATTTTTGTAAAATAATGGGTGTTTCAAATAAATATCATTATTTTTATTATAATTGAGTTGAAGCATATTACTTTGTGGCCTTTCACATTGGCTTGTATTTTTAACATCGTTGGGTAATTTATTGTATTGTGTGTAAGCTAATATATTCTAAAGATTTTAGTCCATATTTTGTTGAGCGTATTTTTGGTACATGTATTTTGTTGTGGTTGCTTATGTTGTGTTGGTGTACGGCGTGATTTTAATTGAGTGTGGTGTTAGTACGTGCCAACTGTTGAATTACATGCAAGATAGTATTAGCATATATTCCAATCGAATCGCCGCTATGTATAAAGTTGTTAATTGAGATACTCGCAGCGAATAGCTTATCAGAAGATACGATTTTGTCGCTGTTATTCAAATAGCAGCGACGAAATCTCTACGTATGATGATGGTTTAAGAGTGAAAAAAAAAACATTTAAAATTACAGGAAAAAAAGGGTACGAATTTTAGATAAAAACCATGAAATTGAAGAAAGTCAAATAAAGAACTTTCCAAGAAAAAAAAAAGATCGGTGCTTGTATTATTACCTCGTGCGGTCCAAGAAAACTTTTATTTGTTTAACAAATAATTATGCTTTACGCATTTATTTGACAACAAATTAAAACTTCGAGGTCCAACAAAACAGCTATGAGTGCGTTTGAAAAAGCTTTGTCTTTATTTGAGGGATACAATAGATATTGAATTGCTTCCACCTAATCTACTAACATTGTTTATACTGACTTTCGTGTTTGCCCGTTGCAAATAACCCAAATGGAAAGTCATAATTTAATGCTTGCAAATTGATTATTATTCCCCAATTTTAAATCATATTGGAAACTAGGTACTTCATTAAAAAGTAAAGTGAAGTGTAGTATACTAAAAAGTGTAATACAATGTAGAATGTACCATAGCTACTGTAAGGTGTGGGGTACTGAAAAGTCAAGCGTTTTGCTCATAGTATCGTACACACCTCAGTTAATTAATTACATTTTACTATTTTTTCACAAATTTAATTTCACAACCCAACTTAACCAAATCTAACCTATCATAACCTATCATAACCTAACCTAACCTAACTACCCTTGAGGTTATCATTAACTAAAACATAATGTTATGGAATGCGAGTTCCGTAACCGCACCCACACACTTATGAATCGAACCTAACCTAACCATCATCCCTATCCTATAGAAATATACTAGTGTAAAAATCTTTGCGCTATTTTAAAGGTTTGTATCAAGCCCAGAAATGTTTCATGCTCTATTCTGCCCTAATTTACTTCAGATAATGAACATTCATGTACCGGCCAGAAGAACAAGATTATCGATACGATGCAAACACGTTCTCACGAACTCATTTATCTACTCTTAGGTACTCACTGTGTTTGTTCTTCTGTAAATTTATTACTTACAACACATTATACATGTTACTATTATTATTTATTATTTAGTTTATGTCTTCCACCAATTGAAAGATATAAAAAAAAACATATTTTTCCTTCGATCTTAGGTTCAAACTGTGAATCAGATTTTATTAAGACATCTAACTGTCTGTTTGTATCTTTCCAACATATGAGGATATCATCCACATATCTGAAATAGTATATTATGTATTTAGCTATGAATTATGTTTTCAATATAATCTATAAATATCTCCCCTAAAAGTGGACTTAACGGTGATCCCATGGGAAGACCATTATTTTGTTGATAGTAGGTATTATTGAAAAGAAAATAATTTGTTTCTACGCAAATTTTTATGAGTTTTTAATAACTCTTTTTTTATCACATATATGAACCAAAATGTGACCACGCCGACTGTAACGCTACCTATATCGGGTAGACGGGAAGAGTTTTCTCAATTAAATTCAAAGAACATAGGCGATGTTATAATAATACAAGCACATTTTCAAAATTCGCAGATCATCTCTTTGTGAATAATCACGTCTCGCTTCACAACAGAAGCCTAAACCATTACATATAGAAAGAACAATTGGAAATTAATAAACAAACGAATGATCCTATGATAACACTAATTAATAAAGTAAGAAAAATTATTTATTCCCCACTTCTCAGTATGTTCACACGACTAAAACAATATAACACATTTAAATAGATCAACTAAGAAAACATTGTCATTTGAATAAGGGGTGAACGCAGGGTAAATGTAAGTACCTCCCAGAAAAGAGAATTTCAATTATTTTCTAACCAAATCGGTTATACCGGTATTAGATCATTTTAATTAGAATTAGAATTGGGTGGGAGTAATAATTTGAAAATGGGCTTGAACACCGAAACAGCTGTCGCAATAATAAAAACTAAAAATACTACAGAACTAAATAAAAACATTATTAAATTTGATTTACATAATTATTTTTTAAATGTACCTTCATATCCGTGGCTTTGCGTACTAATTAATGGTATCGCATTTCTCACTAGCAGCGTGGGTACATATTTGTACATCAAACAATATTAGTGAATTCATCGAGAGAGTAAATAGTGAAACGCGAATGTGTGTTTCAGGGGGTGCAAATAATTACAATAAGAATGGTAAACATTCATCATTTCCATCGGATCCGTCGCGTTGAATTCTATGCATAATTTTGGTAAAACGAGTATAATCATGCGTTCACCAGTATAAAGCGTCCTTGTTAGCTCGTACATTTAATAATATGTACCTATTAATGTAAACACCTACTTAATTAAATTTAGGGTAAAGGAACAAACACAATGGGACATTTTCAACGAACAGGTTCTTGCGAATTCATTATTTGGCGGTACAAGAAAATAGCGGCACGAACAAATAATTCGTTTGGTTGTGTTATGTTTTATTTCATTCCCATTTGTTTCATTTTTAAGCGTATTTTATTCAGTTTGTTTTATTTTGTTCGTTTTTATTTAGATGTAATAATAATAATAAAAGTAAACTGTACGTTGTAGAAATGAGATCCTGTGGCGAATGTGTGGTAAAACCATGTATGATCGTGTGAAAAATATTGAGATTCGTAAAGAATACAAGGCTGGTGTAAGCGTAATGAGTAAGATAAAGAAAGGCACGCTTAGATTATTTGGGTATGTAGAGAAAGAAAGGAGTGTAAGAAGAATATATGACGCGAATGTGAATGGAAAAAGAAGCCGGATATGCCCGAGGAAGGCATGGCACGATCAAGTGAATTAAATACTTGAGTCGGGCCATGTCAGAAGTCGGAATAATAGAAGAGAATGTATGAGACGATGTATGAATGTGAATGAAGCAAGAAGTGTATGCGAAGATCGAATTGTTTGGCGGTCCGTCCTCTCTGCCTACCCCTGCGGAGAAACGGCCAGATGGTTAGTTAATAATAATAATAATAAAATTATATTATTTTTACATATAATATAACTTTCAGTGGCGTGTAATGATCAAAGGTAGGCTGTATGTAGTTTTTAAAGTTCATGTATGAATATTACAAAATGGCTATATTATCATCTTCCAACGATTGGTTGGTGGACAAGTTACTACATATTTGTCGCATTTTTAAATTTCTCTTCATGGTTTGTTGTTTTTCTTAAGGTGGGCACAGCTATTCGGCCTTTGTGCATGCCACTGATCATTTTAGTAATTGACATAAAGATCGATGCTCTTTTTTGTATTTCTTGGGCATAAACTATGTAACAATTCCTAGACATTTCGTTTGAAGAGTTTTATCCACTACGTACAATTATTACTTAATTTTATTACTGCGCTACCGGTTTTGACACATCCGTGTCATTCACTAGCGTTCTTAAAACTAAATTAAATTAAACAAGTACAGAAATAATTACACATTATTAGGTGAGGGTAATTTAAGTTAGTTTTAAGAAGGCTAGTGAATGGATGTGTCGAAACCGGTAGCGCAGTAATAAAATTAAGTAACAAAAGTACATAGTGATTAAAACTCTTCAAACAAAATGTCAATGCTCAGCTATACATTCAGCAGTCCCTCTAGGAATGAGATAAACTTAAAATTACATAAAATCTTTACACTTAAATAAAATAACACTAAATGAATTAAAAAAAAATTATATCTAAAAACACAAAATAATGTACGAGTATACATATATTATACGCTTATTTTGTTTTTTATTTTGGATTTCTTCCGTTTTGATCAGTTTATTTTGTTTTTTTTTCGGATTTCTTCCATTTTGATCCGTTTATTCATAAAGCTGAATGATGTGTAATTTAATCTTATCAATATATATATTTTTTTAGTACTAAATTTTAAATGCTTTTTTTCCTCTTAACATCAAACATATATACATAATCTATTTATACTTAATTATTATGGTTTTTTATAGATATATTATATAACAATACTATGTCAATACTAGCTTTTTCCCTTCTCTTTTTTGTATAATGTTATTTAATTAAAGTAAAATTAGTATTAACTAAACTTGTCAATTTGACTGTCCTAAAATGGGATTTTTTCCTAGTTGGGCAGTCAAAGCTTTCTCAAATGTTGACGTTAAATAATGGGTGGTTCAAATAAATAAATACGATTATTATGGTAGATAGATAGATAGATGATAGACAGATGTAATATAAGAATAGGAAGTAATATTTGTACAGTACCCTTGAGGTGATTTTTCACAAAAGCGGCGCTATAAAAATCATCGGATTATTATTATTATTATTATCAAATATGTCTTCTAAAACACATGAAGAAATGCTGTTTTAAATGCTTCTAAATATTCTGCAGCATTTTTCAATTAGCAACTCAGCCGTCTCAATTAATTTATTTAAATTGATTAAATATATTAACATATGCATTGTCCATAATAACGACAGTATGCACATTATGTTATTGTTATTATTGAGAGATAAAAATAATATGTTTTGCAATGTCTTAATAAAGCGATGAAAAGAGGCCGATACGGAATAATAGAGCAATAAAAGAGAGTGGTACGAAATGATATGTGGATAAACGTGTTTTTTTTTCTAAAATATGTAATAAATATCATGTCTTTACGACTGGGGGCAAGATACACATACGTCAAGTGGCGCCTGATCACCGGTGGATAATTAGAAACAACGGTCTGTCAGCTGTGTGCCGTGTGCTGTGGTGCTGCGTGGCGAAGTTTTAAATTCCTAAATAACTGCCTGGAGCCAGTGGCAGTATGCAGGGCCGCCGAGGGGATCGCCGCCTGTGTGAAAATCAAAAATGCCGCCCCTGTCATGTGTTTTCATAATTATGTATTTTGGGGTTTTCGTATTAAAGGAGTGGGGAGAATACATTTATAATTATCATCACTGGAATCAGTGTATTTTCCCCATTTATGAACGACAACAAAGAATTATATCAAACATTCAGTGATTCACAACCTTTTTAGCCGAACGGCCAATATATAACATATTAAGTGGATGGAACATATTGTGCAAAACGTTAAACGAATACGAAAACTATACTACATATTCCACAAATTAAGAAATATTTTACGAAAATCAATGCTACTGAAAGTTTACTATGCTTTAGCACAATCAATTCTACGATACGTAATAATAGGCTGGGGAGGAGCGTGTAAAACAAAATTAGCCCCATTGAAAATAGTCCAAAGAAGACTCATTAAAAGAATTCTATAAAAACCATCTTATTTTTCAACCCGTGAGTAAAGTCTCGATTTAAAAATTATATAACAAAAAAATTCATTAATTCAAATCCACAAAGAAAACCTAAAATCAGAGTCATCGAACACCAGGCCGAAAACCACACCACAAATAATAATCCCTAAACTTAATACAACAACAGACCAGCACCATTACACATTATTCAACCATGAAATGTTTTAACAAACTTCCTAAAGAAATACAAGCTGAAAAAAATTATGAAATTTTTAAGAAAAAACTTTAAATACGTTTTACAAGAAACTAATTTTGGTTGTTTATTATAAGTTCACTTGGAAAGATGTATATATTTTTATATACATACATTATGTACATATATTTTTTTTCAAAAAATTTCATTATAATTTATTTTTTGAAATTAGTGGATAGACGCCAGAATATCATTTTCATGGGAGTACTCTTGGAATGGATTAAATATATAACAAACCACAATAGTACTCCCTATCTAAACACGAGAATTTCTCAATAAAGGAAGTATTAATAAAAAAAAAATTTAAAAAAACTAAATGGATCATATAAGTAAATAAAAAATATATTTTTAGTACTTAAATACCCAATATTATTACTATGTAAGCAATGTTGTTAATTATTTCTAATAAATATCTTTAAAAATAACAACTAAAATCTATTTTTTTTCTATGAAACAAACATCAATTTTCAATAATATTTTAGTTGGCCGCAGGGGGTAGGGTAGGTACTTACAGATTGACATAGTTAACTTCGAAAAATGTTTTTGAAAATGGCAAGTATATTATCACCCGAAAGTGAAATCAACAAATTATTTCTGTTGTTTTTTATTCATTTGTATATGGCTATTCCAGCTATTTTTTTTAATGACTACCGGAAAACTGTAAATTTTTTTGTTCAGACATGTTGAATTAGGATTAAATATTATTTAAGCGGGTATTAAGAATATATCGTAATTTACAGGAAAATTTTATTCATTACTAAATAAGTAATTTTCACTAAATTCTGTCGTAAGTTTTTGGTCAGGTGCTCTACTGAAATGTATTATGCTAAAATCTGTTTTTATTTTTAAATCCTCACAAAACCGAAGCATCGCTTTATAGTCTAGTAGATAATAAGGAACTCCAGAACAACTTTTATTATTTTTTTAATCAATAATGGCGTTAAAATTTAAATGGCAGAATATTTAGTTTTTTTTTTCGTAAGTTAGTTTTCATACATAATTTTATATTCTATTCATCAGCTTTACCGTACATAATTTTATATTCTATTCATGGTAAACCATCACTAAACCATAAGTAATAAAATTATGTACCCTTTTCGAACTTTAACTAGAAGAATAATAATAGTATTAAAATTATCGGAATATCCGTATTGCTAATTGGTTTGTCATGAATACTCTAATTTATTTCATTAATAATAGTTGTTTATATTGAACAACAATTATAGAGCTTAAAGTCTTAAAAATTAAGTTTAAATTTCCCAAAAACTAAAAAAATTACATATTTAAAATTCAAAACAAAATCGAAAAATATTAATGTCCATACTAATCCAAAAACAGAATGCGCACATGAAGTCATATGTTCCAAATGCAACGATACCAATATAACAAGGAATTTTGATAAGGTGATTTTTTATTCGCTCTTATATAACGATTTATAAATTCTACGTACAATTCTATATAATGAAAGTTATATACTCAGAATCGGCGTTTGCTGATCTATATGAATATATATTTTTAAAGCCATCATATTTTTCACAGGAGTTCCTTATTACCACGTTCATCTCGACATCCACAAATATAACTTCCCGTAGAATATAGCTCCGTTTCGAATACTGAATGGAAAATCATCATGTCTGTTTGTGTATTTGAAAAAAATTCGGACGATCGCGACGGTCGGCTACCTGCATGCCCGCACACACTGCTCCTATAGGCGTGGCGGCCCTGGTTTTACGGCGTCCTCAATCGGGGTATATTGTGAGACTGAATAGATTGGGAGGAGAAGGAGATGGATAAGATGAAGATTGAAACTACTTGCTAATTCATATCTGGTCACTAAACACGGTTAAGTCAGTTAGAAGCAAAGGAAAGATTCTTAGTGTCGGTCTTTTATCAATACTGTGAGTATTTTGCAACAACTAAAGCGAAAAAGCTGTTTTCGGGGGGCATGTCACGGTAAAGCATACGTAATCTTTTTTAAATAATTCCTAGAAAGCCGTAAAAATGACTCAGGTAGAAAAAAGGGTATGTCCCTCAATGAAGCCCTTTTCAAACATTTTTTTCTAACACAAGCTGTTACTAACGGCAGTTTTTTCCAACCCTGCTGAGCAACTACTGAGCCGAAATTTTGGCTAAAAACTATTCAATTGCGCAATTGCGCTCTTCCGAACGAAATTCTCGATCAAATTTACGATCAATTTAGGATATCGACTTTTGTGGATTAAGTTCCCCTCAACAGAGGACTAGTTACAAAAAGTGTCAACAGAGTGAAAAAATGTCAGTGAAATATCAAACGTCATTAGTGGTTCGCGATGTATTTATCGCTCTTCAAATATTGAATGACAAATAGTTATTTACGTTTTCGAATGTCAAAACATGTTTTTCGTATGTTTTATATGAAACTGAATAGAACCTAACTTATTTTACTCATTAAAGGCTACATTTTGTCTTGTTTTTTCACGAAAGAGAAATGTCAAATGTCAAATTTACGTCGTTAAAAATAGGCGGGCACCATATTATTTTCTATGAAAGTGGACGGGCACTATTTTAGGGTCTACGAAAGTGGGCGGGCACCTGCATAGACAATTTATGATAAAAATCCTTGGAAACAGGCAAACAGAGCGAATGCTCAACAAAGCACTTGGCTGATGAGTGCCCCAGATTAAAATAAACATCATATTATAGGTCTGGTACCCCTGATGTTAAATTAAGGAAGATCATCAACGTGAGTTTTTTTTGCATTCCAGGAAGTGGGTTATTCTATATCTCCATTAAAAGACTAACCGTGAAAAGGGTATCCGAGTTATTGTAGTCGGTGGTTTTCTATATCAATATTCTAGATATCTGCTGTATTTACGCTATTCTGCTCTTTCTTACATTGTCAATTGAACAAATATAATAGTATCCTTGATATCTGTGGGTGTCTTAAGATTATTTAGGTGCGACTATTATATTAAATTTAAGTAAATTATAATTAAACTTATATAAATAAATCCCAACCGTAACAAAACTGTACTACTGTTTTTTTTTTTTTTTTTAATTTTCATTTTCAATTTGCTTAATAAGTGCTGACATTTCGATATTTTTATATTATTCAAATATACATTATGTAATTGGAGTCTAGTATCTCTAAAAGAAAACTGTTATGCTGTTTTCATATTTTAAAAAATATATTTTTTAAAACTAGTGTATATTGATCACAATACTCGTATGCACGCACCTATATTGTTCTATTATTGCGCTACATTTGTATGAAGATGTTATTTATTGTTTTATTATATAAATTTGTTGAACTACTAAACTCCTGCTGACAAGCTACTACCAGCGGCTTAACAGGTACAAGTTCCCAATGTATGTAATTAATATTATCCAATAAATAAATACCGACCCACTCCGTCCCCGCCCAAATTCTATCTTATACCCTCCATTACTTTAGTGAGCCGGCTTAAATATAAGACTGCCATCAGCAAGTGCCGCTAGCACATACAACACAGTTTACAATTCCTTAAAATAAAAATAAATAAAAGCCCTCCAGTAGCAATAGGCAACCCGCTCAGTGGGTAGAGAAGATTATCTCCACATTTATGCACTTCTAACCACAGTTGACACAGGAAGAGGGAGAAATGTTCCCTAGCACTGTACACAAAAAAATATTAAAAAAATAGATTCTCTGATTCAAATTTGAAAGGTTCATAACGATGGAATGCTTTATTTTTGTATTGACTACGTTTAACTCGCCAACAAAGACATGACAAAACATGAGTTTATGTCAGTAATTATTCACCGCTGTGATGTCGAACTAATCTACTCGTATTATGTTATAATAGGTGATATGGCACATACAGCCAGAATTTAGCTTACTTACAGTATACAGATTAAAGGCGAGAGGTAGATATTTATTTTTGTGAAAGTTTTATTTAAACCAATAACTTTTTATTGACTTACGAAACTTCTTCTCGCCAATAATAATAATAATATTATAATTGACTTGCGATTTTCGCAGCAGCATGATTAATGTTAATGTATTTTAATTGGATTGTATTTGAAAAGTTCAGGCAACCCTTTCAGTGCCTTATCCGACTTTAAATAAATAAAACCGACTGCGAGGACTAATTTAATGCGAAGGATTCAAATTTGCATAGTGCTCAAGGTGTTGATGCGGTACATTTGCATAAGAGAAGATCGCATGTCACTCGGTAATTATTTTCTTATTAAAATTTACTTTTGCTTGGCATTTTTAATTAATGCATATATCATTATATTATAAAAGTGAATGAAAATATGGTAATTTATTGCATGTTAACATTTACATAATGATATATCGACAGGTGGTATAAATAAATTAAAAACTGTGTGATGTGTACCCGGCCTTGCTCGGGATTATTTATTTATTTTGGCATAAAGTTGTGAATTATTGCTTGTCGTTTGGGTAGCAGAATTGATTTGACAACGAAAGTAATGTCTGACTATCACTATCTCTAAACAATGAAACAAAGAAATTAAACATTTTATTTCATTCCAAACATTTATTTTTTTCAAAATATATCTAAATAATGAAGTTCTTTATTAGGTACCTTGTGTATTCCATTTTGAAAATATTCTATCTAAACAAACCTTCTTATTTTGAATATGTAATCTATGGCTAACCAGAGTGGTATATCTACATGGCGGCTGAATGTTTTTCATACTAATTTTAAAACGTTGTGGCAACCGTATTACATATTAGTGTATTACGAATTTCATTCACTCTCTAAACCTTTCTTTCACTAATAGAAATAAACTGTGCTATTTTCAGCGAAATCGGTCCAGTAATTTTCGAGAAAATCGAGGATAGATAGACAGACAAACATTCATTTTTATATATAAAGATGAAGATTATGTAAAGCAAAAAAAAAAAAGAGTTATTGCTCAAATTCAAATTTGTCAGCTTATCAACTATAGTCTGTTTCAGATAGTTACACTTTTTTAATGTTATTCTATGATTACAGTTATTAAAATAAACTGGGACGTTTAAATTATCAAACGTTAAAAACAAATAAATTGTAATATGTATTTATTAATAGAAACTGGGACATTTTACCAATCGTAAACATATCAAACGTTAAAAACAAAACTGGAGCTGCAAATAATTTAACCTTTCTATCAATATGTAATTGTAATTATTGTTTATGGTATATTTATACCGTTGATATAAAATATATTTTGGATATAATTTGTTAAAAATATGAAACGTTTATTACTTTGCAGATTAGGATAACGATTAAAGCTCGTTATCTGGTTCTAAGATAAATCAACACACGTATAAATCGGCACACTTTTTTAAAGTAAGATTTGTACGTGGGTTGATTTATACAGGAAACGTGTTTTATTCATAAAAAAACGGTTTCATTGGAATGAAGTGTAGTGTTATGAAATTACAAAATAAACTAAATTGGTGATAAAAACAGTTATTGAAATCGTTCCATTCGTTATTTCAGTTTCAATTTCAGTGCCGATAAATCGACGTTTATTGAGAGAACGTTATACAGATTTATACAAGACGGCGTGTTTAAATATAAGTTAGATAATTATGACATACGAAGAGAAGAGTGTAAGGAGAATATATGACGCGAATGTGAATGGAAGAAGAAACCGGGGACGCCCGAGGAAGACATGGCACGATCAAGTGAATCAAATACTCGAGACGGGCCATGTCAGAAGTCGGAATAACAGAAGAGAATGTATGAGGCGTTGTATAAATGTGAATGAAGCAAGAAGTGTATGCCAAGATCGAGTTGTTTGGCGGTCCGTCCTCTCTGCGAGATGGTTAGTTAGTTTGTTAGTTAGATAATTATATTATTGTTTGGCTTAAATTACCTGCCTCACTAGGTGAAACCTATTCTGAGGTATACAGCAATGTGCATTTTTTGGCTATTTACCTAAAAACTCATAATTCACTCGAAAACTTTCTAAAAAATGTCCGACAAAGTTCTACGATTTTTTTAAATGCTAATGTACCGTATGGTATTTTTTATTAAATAGTGAAAACGGCCTTTCCGTTCTATGTGAAAAATATATTTTTTTAAAATGGTATAATTTTTAAAAAGAGTTTCAGTGAACATCGAAGAAGCAAATATTCTTGTATGAATAATCGTAATGAAATCGGTTATTACGGTAATCTGAGATATTCTTACTTACGATTATGATGCAATAAAATTCCTATTAAATATGTTTTACTATATGCTTATTACTGTTTACTGATTATTATTAAATTTTTATTGTTTGTTTATTATTATTTACTTAATAATATTTGTTTATTTTTATTCACGTATTATTATTTACTTATTATTATTTACCTACTATTATTTACTCAATACTTCTTGTTACCAATGGTTTACAAAATTTAAAAGTTTATACCCCTTTTTGAATTTTAAACTTTTTTCTGTTTTAACATTTTAATGCTTACACAGCATTTTAAGTATTATTTTATTTTCAGCTTATTTAAATTTAATATTCTAACTAGTCTATCTAAAAATTTTATTTTATTGTAACAATAATTTCAGGACTGAGTCATTCAAAAATTCTCTTGTACCTAGACTTCACGCATAAGGTAATACATTTTCAGATATAGTAGATATGTTCAACTGCTCGGCATACAAATACAAACAGATGATTATCGTATACATCATCAATAACTAGAGTGTAAGTATCAGTGAATATGAGGTAAGTGTTGAATATTCGCATATGTGCCTAATTATTTGGAATGGTACTTATACTATGTTATTCCTGTATTTGTTCGTGAGACAAATTAAATATTTAGTTGCTGTATTTCATAAAGGCTATCTATATTACCTATGTACCTACTGTGATGTGTTTTGCACCTATGTGACTATTGTAATTAACTAAATATTTAAAAGCCCATATAGGCCGTACATAACATAATAAATAATATTTTTCAGATACTTATTTATACAGCGCCACTATAGAGATTTACATACCTCAAGGCTCGCATACCTACAATGAAATTTTATAAACTTAATGTTTTCGGTACCTAAATAGCCATATTTCACAAATAATAAATTACCTGCTCATATAAGTCAGCTTTTGCAAAGAGAAGCGAGTATTTGTCCTCCTTTGTCTGGCATTGAAAGGACGGCATGGACATTAACACCTGTCCTCCTATACAAAGTGGCAAGTTAATGTGTTCAAGGATCAAGAGACTAATAAATCTAGGAAATGGGACGTAATCGCCACGTGACGAGTTATAGTGATCCTCCGGTGGAAGGTGGGAAAGGGAAGACAGTGGGGTGAGATTAGTGCGGGAGGGGGGAACTGGACAGTTTCCACATTCAAGACAATGTAGAAGACACTGCTTAACGAAGGAATAATTACACTAATAATATCTGAAAAAGAAATAAACCCTTTCGACGCGTCTTATATACAGAGTTTCGACTGTTTTTTCGTAGAACTAATACCAACCCATAAGCAACGATTTACTATAAGTGGACTATATATAAATAAATGTTGAATATGATTTTTCTAAAATTAGTTAATGTTCACAGTTTCAATTTTTCAAAGCCCGCCAAAATGCTCCAAATCTATGGCCGGTCGGCTTTGATCAGTTTTGAGGTTAGAATGTCAAATGTCAAAACAAGGATCAGCTTTACCGCACATAATTTTATATTCTATTCATAGTAAACCAAAACTAAATATAAGTAATAATATTATGTACCCTTTTAGAAACTATAACTCGAAGAATAATAATAGTATTGAGCATTAACATTATCACAATATCCGTATTGATAATTGGTTTGCTCATGAATACTCTAATTTCTTCCTTCAATAATATTTTTTTTGTATGTTCAATAATAATTATAGAGCTTAAAGTCACCTTAATTAAGATTCAATTTCTCCAAAACTAAAAAAAAACACACATTTAAAAGGAAATAAAAATTTCCATTCTTATCTAAAAACAGAATCCACATGTGACGTCAGATGCTTCAAATGCAAAGGTACCAACATAACAAGGTGTTTGACGAGATAATTTTTTTTAAAATAATGATTTATAAATTCTACTTAAAAAAAATATGTATTAATATTTGTTTGGTATTTAATATTTTTAATTTAATATTATTCTTTGTTTCAATCATTTTAATTTATGTGACCGCACTCTTATACTAGATATCAGTTCTGAACTCAGTGCAGCAAACGTAGCAAAACTAGATAATTTCGCAAATTCAAGTCATTGTATCTTTTATGGTTTAAAATGTTAACGTTATAAATAACATCAACTGCACAATTCATTCTTCTTTTCTCACGAAATTAATATATTTATATCTCTTTATCTTAAAAAAATGATAATCAACTTAAATCCACCTCGCCTAATCAATCATAATGTATCGAGGAACATACAAGTCAAAAATATTAGTATGATCTGTGTGTCTTATTTCTTCACTAATATGTAACAGGCACACAAATCGCTTGGCAAGTGGAGTCTACAAGTGTTTGATGTAAATGAAAAAAATCGGTTTTTATTTATTTTGTGAATAATTTTGTAAGAGAGGAAAAAAAATCTTTTCAATGGAAATTATCACAAATAATCTAAATAAACTATAAATCAGTATTTTTTTCACACTTATTTTTTATGTGCGTTCATAATTTACTAATAAAAAAAAAAGGTATTTTTTTTCCAGTTGGGACTCGTAGAAAAATACATGATTTAAAAAAAAGAAGAAAAATAGTTTCAGGTTCATCAAAATTAATAAAAAACATTTGCTTACGCGGCGGTCCAAAATTTTTTTTTACTTTCTTTATATAAAAATGTATACACATTGAAGAAGAATTGACGCCATTTTCAATGTCAGCATGAAACGACATTTGTCAAATGTGCGAACCGTATAAAATGTTTAAAAAAGAAAAAACCCATACTAAGAACCTAGGACATTTTCTTTTATTTCCGCATATGCAAATATTTTGAATTTATTTTATTAATTTACAATATTTTTAATTTTTAAAAATTGTGCGTTTTTCAACTGAGTCCCAACTGGAAAATATTACCAAAATAAAGTATGTATTAGTTTGCGATTATATTTTAAAAAACGTATTTAATAATTTATTTCAATACCAATCAAAAGTATGGAAAAAAGCTTCAGTTTATCCAGAGCATATTATTTCGGTTTTCATACATTTATTTACACAATGTAAACCGATTCGGAGCGTAGACTAATCTAATAGTGATATCACTGATAGCTTCGCCTTAAATCCATTCAAATATTTTTAAGGAAACTAAATTTTTTTTATTTGAATCGAACTTATCTAATTGATTAAATTGGTCACGGATGGCGCTCTACGTGAGCCGGTCACTCGAGTCACAAAAATAGGTATCATTCGAGTGAGAGATAATTTTTTTGTTTTTTTTTTTAATGTGAGTACCGCACAAGAGTCTCAACTGCTCCCAACCGTCTGGAGCCAGTGAGACTATGGCATCCCCAATTGGGGTATCTTTTGAGACTGAAAGTTGCGGGGAGGGAAAGAAGATGGGAAATAAGAAGATGGGGAAGTACCTGGCTATTCATATCTGGTCTCCAAATACGGCTAAAGCCATTTCAAACAACGTTTCTAATCTGACTGGCGGTCTTTCACTAGGGCGATACTGAAAGTATCTACCACTCTGGAACGTGCTGCAAATATACTATATATTATTTTTAATTTACAAATTGTACAAATTAACATTATTAATATTTTTTCTTCTCATAAGAATCACTTTGTGGTTTGACATCATATTAAATAAAATATATTATATTTGTTTCTATATTTGCCCTGACGAAGCTTGAGATGAACGAAACCGGTTGGTGAAAAATAAAATATATTGATGGCTTATAACAAAGTGTTCGTTTTATTTGACAATAAAATTAACTTGCGAACGCCGGGATTTGAACTACTAACAAAGCCATTTCGAGGCGGGTCGTGCGATAGAAAAAAATGCAGAGTGGCGATCGAATACCGTCTACTCGTATATGTTCAAATGAACAAATTGAATCAGATGTTCGATTTATTGATATAATATCGAATTTCATACCACTAAAAGTTACACTCAAATAATTATATATTATCGAGTAAATACCGTGCACGATGTGAAATGACCAAATGAACTAAACGTAAGTTTTCGGAAAGATAATCGTATTAAAAAAGTCTTCAAATTATCTACCATGCAAATAAATAGCGAACCCTTTCGAAAGAAACTCAAATATCATCAAATAATTTCATGGCTAATAAAATTCACCAGAAATACTCAGTGAATACTTAAAATGTTCAATGTGTAAAATGTGTAAACCTACATGGGGGGGGGGTAATGGGTAGCTTCAATGGAATTAATATAAAAATTAATTGAAAATCCTACAAAGCCCTTTCCATCGGCATGCGAATTATTAAATTCTTCGATGATGAAAATAATTTACCCAATATTATGAAATACAAGAGCTCTGGAGGGATGATTAGGACATCGGTTTTTACATTATTACCGAACCGAGTTATTGATCATGAAAGATAGTTGATTAGTGGAGTTATAAACCTTTTCCAGACTTAGTTATTATTTTTTTTAAAGAAAAAAAGATTTCTTCAAAAGATTGGTATTTACTTTGTGGCGTCATTATTAATAATCGAATTAAAAATTACTTTGTTTTCACTACTTTATTAATATATACAAGTCAACATGCTTCAAAAGACGTGCTTTCCTCATCAGTAATATACAGAATAATAAAAATAATATTGTCTAGTAAAAGAACAAAATTTTAGCACTTATTTCTTAGACTTAAATATTTCTATTGTTAGTAATAAATTTTAAATTAATATATATCTCGTAAAGATACTTTTACAGATATCATTATACATAATACTTCTAATCATATTTTTGCTCTAAATCGATCAGCTTTTCATTCCATGCTTAGTAGATTAGTTAATGCACCTTTATCAAATAATAATTTTAATAAATAATCAAATATAATTAAATAGATTGCAATAAACAACGGTTATATATAACTGATATTTGTAAACCTGATAGAAAAACAAACAGAAAAAGAATTTTGTTTTTAAATTTTAGAAACCAATAATTATTTTGACATAAATAAAGTAAATTTAACGTACAAATAGAACCGGTTTACAATTAGACAAATTTGAAGTTTTAGAAATCAGAAAAAGCTTTAATAGTGAATTAAATATAATTAATAATAATTTTTTTAAACATCTATCTCTTGAATTTATTTTCATATTAATATTAATAATAGAAATAATTTATTTTTAACTTCTAATGTAAATCTGTTATTCAATGTTTTACAGTATTTTTTTATTAACATTTTTGATTAATTACTTACCTACTTTAATTAATTTTTGTTTATGTTTATTATTTGTCTATTCTTACATTCTATGTTTATCATTTGTCAATACTTGACATTATTATTTTTCACTATTCTATATATTCCTGATGAAGAGGGCATCGCTTTCGAAACATGTTGATATGTATATATTAATAAAGTGGTGAATACAAAGTAATTTTTAATTCATTTATTACTTAATTATTATTTGAAAAACATGTAACTAGG
Organism: Halesus radiatus; assembly: GCA_022606495.2. Taxonomy (NCBI): domain Eukaryota; kingdom Metazoa; phylum Arthropoda; class Insecta; order Trichoptera; family Limnephilidae; genus Halesus; species Halesus radiatus. Next base: position 167,577 of record JAHDVE020011076.1, read on the forward strand.
TGGTGTGTTACATTAGACAACCCACTCCCCACCCTTATTCTGGTATCTCCTTTCCCTTTCCACTTACTTCAACCCCTTGACATTCCCGAAATTGTGGAAGGTATGTAAGTCCAAGGGCACCGGGCAGTTGGAACTTTTAAACGAATTTTGAACAATTAATCAGCAAAGGCCCACAACATTAAGTAGGTATTTCATAATCTTGTATAATTATTTGTTTACAAATTTTGGTATATAATTAAAGTTTAAATCATTTCCTATTAACGAGATGCTTGAAGATATCAAGAGAAATAAACTGACTCAAAACAAAAATAAAAATCATTTAAATTATAATGTCAAGTCACAAATTGATTGTTTCTTTCAATAAATCAACAGTTAAAGTTTAAAAGTCAATTATTTATTTTATTTTTTGGGCATTAACTATGTAAAAAAAATTTAAACATCTTGTTTGAAAAGTTTTAACCACTATGTATTTTTGTTACTTAATTTTATTACTGCGGTAGTGTTCTCGACACATCCATTCACTAGCCTTCTTAAAAGGTGGTAGGTGGTAGGTGGTAGGTGGTAGGTGGTAGGTGGTAGGTGGTAGGTGGTAGGTGGTAGGTGGTAGGTGGTAGGTGGTAGGTGGTAGGTGGTAGGTGGTAGGTGGTAGGTGGTAGGTGGTAGGTGGTAGGTGGTAGGTGGTAGGTGGTTGGTGGTAGGTGGTAGGTGGTAGGTGGTAGGTGGTAGGTGGTAGGTGGTAGGTGGTAGGTGGTAGGTGGTAGGTGGTAGGTGGTAGGTGGTAGGTGGTAGGTGGTAGGTGGTAGGTGGTAGGTGGTAGGTGGTAGGTGGTAGGTGGTAGGTGGTAGGTGGTAGGTGAGCAGGTGGTAGGTGGTAGAGTGTAGGTGGTAGGTGAGGTGGTAGGTGGTAGGTGGTAGGTGGTGGGTGGTAGGTGGTAGGTGGTAAGGTGGTAGGTGGTAGGTGGTAGGTGGTAGGTGGTAGGTGGTAAGGTGGTAGGTGGTAGGTGAGGTAGGTAGTAGGTGGTAGGTGGTAGGTGGTAGGAGGCCAAAGGTGGTGGTAGGTGGTAGGTGGTAGGTGGTAGGTGGTAGGTGGTAGGTGGTAGGTGGTAGGTGTTAGGTGTTAGGTGGTAGGTGGTAGGTGGTAGGTGGTAGGTGGTAGGTGGTAGGTGGTAGGTGGTAGGTGGTAGGTGGTAGGTGGTAGGTGGTAGGTGGTAGGTGCCTACATATTATAGTTGATTAACGAGGTGCAGTAGCATGAATGTAGTAAATAGAAGTAAATGGTAGGTGCCAGGTGTAATAAAGACATCACTGGTACATTATATAGTTATACTTATTACATAGACACGTCACAGCATTAATCCTCAAGGTATTCTTTCAAATAATAGAGTTTAAGCATCTTTCTTGGAGACCTTTCACATTGCCTTGCATTTCTAATATCGTTGAATAATTTATTGTATTGTGTGTAAGCTATATATTTTAAAGATTTTAGTCCGTATTTCGTCGAGTGTATTTTTGGTATATGTGGTTTCTTGTGTTGTGTTGGTGCACGTCGTGATTGTAATTGAGTGTGGTGTTAGTATGTGCCGAGTGTTGAATTACATCCAAAATAGTATTTGTAATTTCACAGGTGGGAATAGTGTTAAATGGAAGTATTTGGGAATTTATTTTAAATTACTTTGATCTCTGAAATCATTTTTTTGGTGTAAAATCCCCAGATCTGTTATAATTGTTATTTGCTGCGAGCTACCGTTTAGATACAGGGCACAGGGTAAAGGAACAAAACAGTTTAATGCGGGCTGCAGGAACTCCAGTCATGCTAAAATGCACACCTGTGAATAGGAGGTCTATTTTTGGAATACATGGTTGGAAAATTTCAGATTTATAAATATCGACAACATTTATTGATTTGGCTTTGGAGATGGAAAAAAAATTCCATTTTTTGTGCGTGCTATGGTTGTTTTATTAACACCTCGACTCCGGTGATGGGTCTGATTTGACCCAGTGTTTTTTAAATAAAAGATTTTGCCGCACATATTTCGTTTAGGCTAATTTCCTCTTGTCTATTCTTTTATCAAATATTTACCCACATCTCGACTCAAAAATGATTAAAATCGGACACGGTTTAAATAAGTTATAAGAATAATTGTGTATAAAAACACGCAAAAACTTCATCTCTTCTCAGTTGAATTTGAGCAGCCGAAGAAACAGTATATCTCTCGCTCTATCCTTCCGTCTTTGTCTCTCGCAGTCCTTAACACGCAGATGTTGTCAACCATTCGGGAACATTTCTAGTATTGTGATTATATTTTTATAACTTTGTTTTAATTTTTTTATTTCGTACCGTACTAACGCAATGGCAAGGCTGATGATGGCGACTTGGAATTCGAAGCATTGGATCCAGAATTTGAAAGTGATCCGGGAGACATATTACTAGAGGAAATATCTGAAAGTGAAAATGGAAGTGATAATGCAGTTAGTGTAGGAAATCTGAGTGAATCCGTTGCAGATCGACTTGTCAAATTCCGGATTCCTTTAATTTTTTATTGAAAAATGTTCATTTAAATTTTTTTTGTTGAAAAATAAAGGTTTTAGTATTTTTAACTAAAATGTATGTCATTCAATAGTTTTAATTGTGACAAATAAATGTGTGAGAAAATTAAATACTCAAATAAAAACGCCATTATATAATATTTTCTAATATTTGCATAAGCAATCATCATATAATATGGCTATAAATTTAATTTATTTTCTTTTTACACATCTTTCTATTAGAGGTACAGCAACAAGGAAGAATTAAATAAGTGATTTTATTTCTGGTATTTTAAATAAAACATGATATACTTGTAAATACACACCATCGATTTTCCGAAAATGTTAATAAATATACAAACAAAAATGTTCGCTTCCACTGACTTCCTGGGCCGAGTTCTTATACCCCCTCCCGCACTGCCCTCCTCATTCTCCTGACCTATGGCAGCGGTTGTCTCAAGACGCGACCGATTTAGTCGTGGTTTTGCTCTCGCGTGCTATCCCCGCGCTGCTGCATATCGAAGAACCGCAACATTTACGGAATACTAATTTCTAAAACATCTATCTTCATACAAGAAACACAAGGGATATGTTATGAGTTTATGAGAAATTACATAATATCATATAAAAGTAAGGATATGAACGAAAAATGAATAAAAAAGCATTTTAATTTCATCATTTCAGCCGGGTCTATCTGGACCCACCATCGCCGAATGTGTTTTATTTTGAACCTCCGGGTATTACGTGTTAAATGATTAAGGTTTTGCAAAACACAAAACGGTTACCCGACCAAATTTTATTTGAACTACCGGGCTAATAATTTTTATTTAAATTTTGCTATGGCTTCTAAAAATTTTACAGAAGTTATTTTAAAATGGGATATTTTAAGGAGGTAGGTTTTTTTAGTTTATAATAGATATATACCTACTGTATCCGGATGTTTGTATGGTAATCATATAAAAACAAATAAAAAACTGGCGACGACTTCGCCAACTACAAATGTAACCACGTCAGGCTGTATGTATCCTACCCCTGTGGCCTTCGAACATATTGAAAATGTACAAATTGAGCTGTATCAATTGTTTAGGTTACGCTTAACAATTAACGCCACAATCCTCAAACTGACAAAGATCATTTTGTAAATGGAAAAATCCGAATCATACCTTCAAAATAAACTATTGTTTTTTATGACGCGCGATCGAAGTCGTAACTTCCCGGCTAAAAAACAACGTCACCATTACCCATTCATAGACCACTATCACGACACCCGTCATTTTAAAAGTAATCCAATAGTTCCACCTACTACCATGACATCCCTTGCTCAAAGACAATTTTCATACTTAAGTTCAAAAATAGTCCGATACATGGAAATCGAAAAGTACAATTGTTCTGCGCAAATTGGTCTATGATTGGCTTCTCGATTTAGGGAGAGTCAAAAGCGAATATATGCTGATTGACAGTTAATTCCTTAATTTATTTTTTTTAAATAATTACAAACATATACTTTATTGGCGCTTTGGCCTTATTACTATTACCATTTCATAATTGATTTACCTGACTGAATTTATGTTGTACTATTTCTGCTCTTTGGGAAAAGATCTTAACTAGATTCAAAACCCCAACCAACGAAAGGAAAAAAGGAATAACATTTGGTCATAAACAATTTACTAAAGTTACTTTTTGTACATACTGAACAAAATATATTTAATACGTTATTAACTATTTGCTGCACCCTCTTCGGGCTGTATCCATGAGTTTCGCCGTCGGTTCATAAAGCTGAGTGATACGTAACTCAATCTTATCAATATTACTCAATAATATTATCTTTTTTTAGCACTCAATTTTAAACGCATTTTTTTTCTTCATTGCACCAACCAGTACACCTATCAAACACATATACTTAATTGTTTACTGAATAATATTTATTTTTCTCATCTCTTCATAAGTACGTTCTTAAGTTTTTTTTCTGTATTATTCTTCACATCTCTTTATACTAATTTTTTTTTCTAGATATAGTATAGTATAATATAGTACCATACTATGTCAATATTAGATTTTTTTCCCTTCTTTTTTTGCATAATGGCACTTAATATGGAACGAAACTTGTCAATTTAACTGTCCTAAAACGGGATTTGTTCCTAGTTGTGCAGTCAAAGCTTTTATTTAATAATGTGTGTGTTTCAAACAAATAAATAAATTCACATCCCTAGTCCACGCGCCTCGCCCCTCGGTCCCCAACCTCTAGCACCATGCTAAATCGCTCCAATTAGAGGCGGGTATTTATTCAGAACTAGTAGCACAATGCAAATTGCATGCAAATATTCCCGAGCGGCGTTCTTTGAGGGCTACTCTCTCCTATCTTACTCTGATACTCTAGTACTAGACTGGAGTTTGTTAGCCCTTTGCTGTGGGAGGTGGGGTCTGATTGCACCACTAAAAGTTAATTACGTATATTCCTACTTACATAACCTTTACAAGTCAACAATAAGGCCTCAACTAACATAATTGAAACCTATCTTGACACACGCTTCCGAACGCTTAAAAATATTACCAAAAAATCAAATTAAAACCGTCTGTTTAGCCCCAAGAGCACCAAAATGGATTAGGGTTTCTCCATTACAGCGATATTCGGAAATTCTGCTCTTAACCCTAGAATGGAAGCGTTCTTCCTTAACTCATTAATGGAAGTGGGAAATATATTTTACACCCATTGTAAATTAAGCGTTTTTTTCTGTCTTTGAGTAATCCTAGTATTTTAGGGTCATAAGTATTGCGATCACTCATAAAAAAACACATCTCTTGCATAAATTGATCAAAAATATGCAAAATACACTTCGTTTATTATGTCTGAAAAGAGATAAATTTCACTTAATAGTTCCCACCATACAAAGAGAAAATATTCTTACCTAAAAGAAAAGGTCGCATCCTTCTACTATGGGAACAAACACATTGCCGAGGAAAGAACTCAAGAAAAGCGTATCTTAAAGGAAGCTAGCACGATCGGTCCTACGTCAGTGAAAAAATCATTTAAACTTGGACTAAATAAATGTTTCTCCTCGCTTTCATTCTAGGGTTAAAAAAATAGATCTTAATTCTTGCGGAATACTCACTGAATCCACAGAAAATAGGCAACAAAAATTGCCTCTACCGGTATGATGAATGTGTCTCTAAATGCACAAACCAAAAGTAACCCCCCGAGAGGATTAGCACGTGCAGCAACTCCCGCTATTTCGTATGTAATATTTGACCATGGAAATAATCTATTTACGACAACCCATTATAATTCACCATTTTGGAAGAGCGGGAGAAAAATATTTACAGAACCTAGCCCAACCCAGCAAAGAACCCTTTAGTAAGGACTGTATCGAACGTAACGGCGCATCTCTCATATGATCAAGATGACGCTGTTTTACGCCGTATTTACAGACCATCCTCTCCACGGCGCACGCTAGACTGGCAGAGGCGGAGCACGAGGCGCAGTATTTACGTGGTATCCCCTCCCCGCCGTCCAAGCAACAAGACGGAACGTGATTGGTCAAACCCATCAAATGCACGAGGGGATTTGCAAATGCCCCGGTAAAAACGCAAACTACCCAAAAATTTAATTTAGCTTTACGAGAGTCGCGATATGTTCATGAAAATGATAGAGCAGCTTTCCGGAAACTATCCAAATCGCTCAGATGTCAATCAATGATCCAAAGTCTCGGATATCGCCCCTTCAAGACCCCAACGGAGTAGTGTATTCTTCTGTTGATAAGGCCGAAGCCTTTGCTGACAGCCTTGGAGCCCAATTCACTCCTAATACCGAACACGACGATCCGTCATTTGACTCAATGGTGGATTCAAAAGTAGAATCAATTATAAATACAGAATCTGATGAATCACCCATCAGATTCACATCTCCTAATGAAATTAATAAAATAATAAAATCATTACAGATTGAAAAAGCTGCCGGTCCTGACGGCATCTCTAATAAAGTTCTCAAAAGTCTTACTTTAAAGGGCATCTGCACTTTAACTGCAATCTGCAATGCGTCCCTCAGACTTCGCCATTTTCCTAAAGAGTTTAAGTAGCAAATATAATTTTAATTCCCAAACCAGGCAAAGACCCTATGCTAACAGAGAACCATCGTCCAATTTCACTCCTTCCTTGCCTAGGTAAAGTTTTAGAGAAAATCATACTCACCAGATTAAATTCATTTGTTCATGATAATAAAATTCTACCCGATTTTCAACATGGCTTTCGACCTATCACCAATTACTCCGCGTAGTTGAACATATAGCGGACGGTTTCAATATTAACAAAAAACGGTGCTTCTTTCGCTCGACGTAAGCAAAGCTTTCGATAAAGTGTGGCATAATGGCCTACTTTATAAGATGTACATCCTAGGTTTTCCCATTAAAATCATTCAAATGGTTTACAGTTACCTCACGGATCAAACCTTCAAAGTCAAAATAGATGAAATATTCTCATCATTACGTACTCTTTTAGCAGAATTACCTCAAGGTGGGCAAATATCTCCCACTTTATACAATATATATTAAAGCGACATTCCAAAATCATTAGATCACAATACTAAAATAACACAATTTGCAGAAGATAAAAATATAATGTCAAGTTCTACTGTCGAGGCCACTGCTACACGTCGCGTTCAGCTCCAAGCCACACTAGTTGAAAACTGGTGTAAAACATGGCGAATTTCTATTAACCCCACAAAAAGCGTGGCTACCATCTTCTCACGAAGAATAGCTAAACGCCTCCCTAAAAAAATACTCTTGGAAAAGGTCCCATGGGAAAAATCAGTCAAATACCTAGGATTAATACTAGATTCTAAATTAACGTGGGAAAAACACATAAACGAAAAAATAAAATAAGCTAATAAAGCAATAGCCGCTCTTTACCCCATGCTAGGCAGAAATAGTCGCTTATCAACAGACAATAAATTACTCCTAATCATGAGCTAATAATGAATGTAAATAAGTCCAAAGTCATGGTGTTTGAAAGAAGAGTACGAAAATAGTGTGCAATATAGTTGTGAATGATGAATACTTGGAGCAGGTCGATGAGTTTTTGTATTTGGGAAGTATGTTTACGAGATACCAACCCTGATGTATGGCAGTGAGGCATGAAATTGGCAGAGGAAGGATGATAGTAGACCAAATGCAGTAGAAATGAGATCTCTCAGATGAATGTATGGTAAAACCATGTAAGATCGTGTAAAAAATGTTGAGATTCGTAAAGAATGCAAGGCTGATGTATGCGTAATGAGCAAGATTAAGAAAGGGTCCCTTAGATGGTTTGGGCATGTAGAGCAAATGAAGGAAGAACGGAGTGTAAGGAGAATATATGACGTCAATTCGAATGGAAGAAGAAACCGGGGACGTCCGAGAAAGACATAGCACGATCAAGTTAATCAAATACTTGAGGCGGGCCATATCAGAAGTCGGAATAATAGAAGAGAATGTATGAGACGATGTATGAATGAGAATGAAGCAAGAAGTGAATGCCAAGATCGAGTTGTTTGACGGTCCATCATCTCTGCCTACCCCTGCGGGGGAACGGCGTGATGGTTAGTTAGTTAGTTAAGTTTCAGAATGATGTTTTTCTATGCCTGTGAACTTGACTTGAACCCGATGGTGACATTCCGCCTTAAGTGAGCTTTTCCTAAATAAAGGATGTTGGGTATTTGAATTGCTACGTTTTATGCAAGCGTGATACTTTGCATGTTGTATATAGACTGCACCACAAAGCAGTTTAGTGCCTCCACGATCTACATAATTATTTAGATTTAAAAGCGCCGCGGTCTCTTGGGTTTGTCCTGCGGTCCACCCACCTCCCCTTGTATTTGAAGCCGGTCCGGGACTAAACGCTTGGCTCAAAGGGAAAAGAGTAATTGAGTGAGGCTCGGCCCGTTAGTGATGTGCGTATTAGCATGATGCCCAGTATCCAGCACCCAGTACCCTATATATACCCCTTTGAGTCGGAAGTGTCCAAAATTACAATTTACAAAATTTGAAAGTTTTTAAAGAGCCATACATTTTTTTCTTGCCGACAATAAATAGCATTGCATAAATAAAGTTTTTTGATAAAAAAAAACTAACCTATTTATTCATAAGAAAAAACATCTATTTATTCATATATAAGCAGTGTTTTTCACAACAAATTAGATAATATACATATGTATGGTATTTTTAGGTAATTACTTATTATTTAAGGAAAAAATTAAAACAATTAAACATTTACAACAAACAATTGAGCAAACAAATTCAATGGGAGCAATGGCTTTGCATGGTTTTTCAAGTAGAAAATTTAAACTTTACTAAACAATGTAACTTGCACTTAAAAAAAAAATAACATACAATTGAGCAAACAAATTCAATGGGAGAGTTTAGTCACGGTTTTAGACAGTTTGGATAAATTTGGCTCATAACTTGTTGTTTTAAGTTTCAAACACGACTCTAAATTTTCATTTGTTAGTTGACTTCTTACTTTACTTTACTATTACTTTATTCGAGAGCTTCCGACGGACTGACGACACTGACGACGAGTGTCACGGGGGAGGGGTGCAGTGAAAAGCGAGTACAAGTGGCTGAGAGATAGAAATGGCGCCTAATCCTCGTTCATCGAATCAGAACGATTTTTAAATTTTTTTTTGTTGTTGATAAAATAAATATTATTTGCGTATGGAACTAAAGAGCCGCAGCTTCACATCCAAAGAGGCGCATGTGGCTCGCGAGCCGCAGGTTACCGACCCCTGCCCTATACCATCCTTGGACGGAATGCGAGAACAAGGCAAGGACAATCAATCAATCGAGGTCATCAAATAATAATAATACATTTTTGACAAAATACTATTTCTGTTTTCTGTCCCAGGAGAATTTCTTTTTTTTATTTTATTTTGTTATTTTTTATTTCCTATTTTTTTTTGTATTTTTTATTTTGTTATTTTTTTTATTTTTATTAAGTTAAAAGAAATACGTAATTATTTCACTTCCTTAACTTAATTACATACATATTATATTAATTAACTACATACATACATATTATTCTTAACGTATTTTAATACTTATATTATATTACTTAATAAATATACATTACATTATTCCTATCTTACGTTAATAGCTTATTTATTGTTCTTTCATATTGTTATTTTGATCACTTATCTGAGATTGAACAGCTTTTTTAAAAAAAATGTTCTTGCTCGATTCTCCGTTTTCCGGCTATTGGGAAGGAGATTGTACCCTCATGGGCTATGCTTATTTAACCACTTTCAGTCTTTACTGTATTCGTGCACAATTTACTACATTGTCTTGTCTAGTGCTCGTGTACCTGTGATGTTTTTTTTAATGCTGTATTTTTGTGCATAAGTCCACTTTCTATTTTGTAGATTAATAGTCATATATTATATTCGTACAGTTTTCTGATTTTCAGCAAGTTCATTTCTGGGTATAGTTTTTTTTTGTGTAGGTATCTGGGTTATAATTTAAAAGTTTTTTTTACAACTTTATTCTGCATTATTTGCAATTCGTTCAAGCAGGTAATGTTTGTGTTTCTCCATATTTCTATTAGGTAATTTAGGTGGAACTGGATTACACTAAAACATAGGTCCCGCTCAACGTGTGCTGGTAAAAGATGAGTTATTCTACCAAATACAATATTTAGTATGATATATATATTTTTGTTTGTTTTATATATGTTGTTTAAAGTACAGGTGTTTATCAATATATAAAGGGGTAATCAAATTTAAATAACAAAATCTCATTATGTACATAACTATGTGCTAGTGCCTTTATCAACATTTTATACTTTCATACGGTGTTTCAACAAAATTGTGAAATTAATGTTTAGTTGAAAAAATAACATGTTTTCAATTTTGATTTATATTTGGCTGCCGACAAATCTTAAGTTATCAATGCAATAGCTCCAATTTGAACTTTTCTTATAGTGACAATTATAAAATAACTTTTTAATACGTCAAATGCCGATTAATTACCGAAAATAAATGTTTTTTTGGAATAACTTATTGAAGCATATAAACCTCATTGGAATACATTTTTATTCGTGTGAAGATAATATTAACAACTCTTGGAATGAAACATGGAACCGAAAACAAAGAAAATAATAACATAACGGTAGCAGCTGCGACTTGAACCAAAGACCTGATGATTACAAATAAATGAGGGTTTGAATCTCATAGTCATAAAAAGTTAGCAGCCAAAATACGTATATATTCTTTTACAGTAACTCCACACAGGAGGCTCTGAGGGAAATAATTTCTTTCAAGGCATATATCATCATTGGGGATGCTGTGTGGAGAGTCTTTTAGAGGGTGGGAAGGAGTGAACTCGGGTCTTGAAGAGACCCATGCTGCAGGAGGGAGGAAACACAGAGGCCGGAAGATAATTCCACAACCGAGCTGTTGAACACAAGAAAGAGTCATAGAACCGATCCGTTCTCATGTGGCCAATGTCAACCGTGTGCAAATATTGGGCGCGCGTTTGGCGTTTTTCCCGACTATGCACCGGTGCCGAAGGGATCAATGACGCTAGTTCTTCAGAGCATCTTCCATTAAACTACCGGTAAAACAAAGATAGCATTTCCACCTGACGTCTGTCATATATGGGAATTAATTGAAGATAATATTAATAATTCGCAGGAAATCGAAGAATGATACCGATATATATTCTTTTCTGTGTCTTTTTGATCTCATTTTTCATTCTATGAGTTGTTAATATTACTTTCAATGATTAAGTAAGTAAATGTAACAAAAATCACCAATTTTATAAAACACACATGAGGCAAAGATGTTTCAACAACGTTCTGCCAAACCTCTCGTGAAATGTGTATAAAAACACCCTACAATAATATTGCGTGAGTCAAATAGCATCATGGCAGGTAATCATCAAATCCTTAAGCCATGAATATGGAGTAATTATTTACTTCAGTTAATATTTTGATAGAACCACTGGCATGAAGGTAAGATTTTTTGGTCGTACTACCTAAACCCTATTTAAGACTGAACTAGGGTAACAAAAAGCCGTACTTCCATCTTTGATTGTGCAATTTAAATCCCTTGATAGTAAAAAAATCTACATTCCCATATTAATGTCAGAGTTTTGCTAGACAGACGGTACGAAGGCAAAACACTTGACTGCAGGCAAATTAACACTAAACACGAGTACGTTTCTCAGGCTAAACTCTTAGCAGACACGCAAATACTTTACGTTATTACAGTAAATTATTACCACTTTGAACTAATAATAAATACATACGAGTAAATATACATCATTCATTTCAAAATAGAGAAGACGTTTTAACCTCAGTTATGGAATTAGTTTTTTTTAAATCTAATAAGTTGCAGATTCATCAAAGCGTCATGAGCATAGGAAATATGACCAACGGGAGAAGATTCAACGCTATGCCCATCAGGTAACCTACGTAATACCCATACGAAACAAGCGTATGAAACGAAAGGTCTGACGTATTTTACGCACGATGATTTCATATATTTACGATATACTCCGCTCGTAACTCGCACGTGGTGGCGGTTGGTATCACTTTGACCAATTTTTTTTCAAAGGGTTTTCTTAATTAAAGATCTTATTTTCAAAAGCCATGTTCATTTTCATGGGAGTTTTAACATTGCTTTGTACGATATTTTAAGAAATAATTTTAACGTTTTTTATACGACAGTTTTTGTTGGAATGGAAAAATATGTAATATGGGAAGTTTGAGTGTCGATTAAGGTGATTTTAAGTAAGCTTTGTATGAACATTTTAAACCATGGAAAGATACTGTATTTGACATGTTCTCCTCTCCCGCGATGTTTTGACGCGGCCATTTGATAAACAAGTTTATTATATTACACTTGCATATAGTATGTGTATTTTGTAAGGGAGTTGGGTCGTATGGAGAATAAATATTATTTCGCTGTCCGCAAATGATCTCGACTCCCGATCCCTTTGTGAATGTATACTGCGCGGTCTGTGGGAAACATGTTCTCATCGACCGCTTAGATTATGAATGACTTGAATAAATCGTCAGAGCGGTAAGGCGGTGCGAGAGGGAGGGTGTTTGCCGGACATGCGCAGATATGGTAGCTCTGCGAGTCCCGAATCTGAAACGTCTCGTCGGCCACCTTAAGTAGCCTGCGAAAACCACGTTTAGTCAGTTAGCCTGCATCATCCCGCTTTACAAGACGCTCCGCTTCCTATACTGCTCCGCCCGCTACGACTTCTGCTCTACTCGCCTTGTTTCTTTCTGATCACCGCTTACCTTGGACCCCCATCGGACTATTGCCTCTTACTAGACCCAGACCAAGCAACGTCACACGAAGATGACCCCGAGCTCTGCTAATAATTTTGCCTGAATTGGGTTTTTGTGCAGAATTACGTTGTAAAGTACAAGAGTCATTAATGAGATCTTGTCGTCAGTGTCTTTTCCCCCTTTGCAAGGGATCGACACAGGTTGTGCTGTCTCTCCTTCCAGCCCTATTCGCAGATCGAAATCAGCTGCCTACTATAGTTCGTTTCTCTGCCATTACGTCTAGTATAGGTACAATGACTTTAATATAGGAAAATGCCTATTTTTGGCTGAGCTTAAGTTAAGAACTGTTATCTCTACTACTATAAGAGTGCAGTCGTATAAATGAAAATCAATGAAACAAAGAATAACATTGGATGAAAAATACTAGCAAATAAAATTATAATCTTGGTATAAATACTAAACAATCATCATTAAAAAAAAAGTTTTAAAATGTTTGTGATGTTTCTATAGAGATGACAAAGTAGGAATAGTGCATTCTAGAAGTAGATGATTTACAAGGTCAGCAAATTGGTACAAACACGTTATTGAGTCGAAACAGTTCTAAAATACAATGTTTTTTAGTGTTTTTATATAAAAAAAATAGCCTAAATAATGGTGGAAGAGAAGTAATAAATATGGGACTAAAATTAAAGTTTCCAAAAACGTTTCTACGATATGCCAGGAACTTTTAATGTAATGATTGATTTGAGATGGAGAGAGAATGCCCACAGACTACTTATATGACAAACACAGAGGATTCAAATAAATCCTTAACCTTCCCTAGAACATACCCCTTTCTCAAATTTATACAGTGCCCTTGTTTTATTTTTGTTAATGTTTATTCAGAAAAGGGGTTTCTGTATCCCGTTACAAAAAGGAAAACTGCTGTAACAATTGCTTTTAAAGCAGTGCCTACAGCAGCTTACTGCGGAAATATTGTATACCATTCTTTATCGATTGTTGAACGATCATACGCAATCGTAATCGTAAGAGATTACTGTTAGAGAATTTCTGAAATCCTTGTGACAATGCATTCGACCGATTGATCGTGAATGAACATGTCATCTATCAATAAGACATCAGGTATCGTACCTGTTGATGATGCAGTGAAAGATTATTTAAAAATCACGCGAACGAAGGTGGGACGAGTACTAATTCTGAGGTCCATTCATAAATCGAGCTTTTTTCATTTTGATAATAATAACAATAAAAAACACATTTTGCGATTTTTGTAAAACATTATGATATAAATAAACATAACTGCAGATAGATTACCGTGTATTGGAGCTTTTAAAGACTTAAAAGAGAAAGAGCGAGGTCTTGCTCGATCACACAGCAGCTGACGATTATCTTCGTGTCTCGCGGTGGTGTGAACACCTTGTAATTCCGATACCTACTGTCGATACTGTAATGTCTTGTTAGACTCTCGGATTAATCATCTGATTTAAAAAGATCATTCATTATTCATCGAAAAGGTGCCAGTACAGGCTGCGGTAATGACGGCCGGTGACTTTTCATGCCAGAAAGGTATTCTTTTAATTTTTGAAATTCATATAAATATCCAAGATGACATAAAATACATTTTGCTGCATTACCAGAGCGGTAGAAACTCTCAGTATCGCCATGGTGAAAGACCACCATTCAAAACAGAAACGTTGCCTGAAATGACTTATTTGGTGGCAAAATTTGGATAACCGGTATTTCTAATACTTCCACTTCCTACTCCTAATCTATTTCTCTTGCCCAATCTATTCCGCCTCTCAATATACCCCTTACTGCTCTTTTCCCTACTGGCTCTGAACAGTTGAGAGCAGTTGGGACTCCTATTCGGTATTTACATTAATATTAGGAAGGAGTGAACTTGGGTCTCTTCAAGACCCAAGTTCACTCCTTCCTATCCTCTAAAAGACCCTCCACACAGCATCCCCAAAGATGATATAGGCCTTGAAGGAAATTATTTCCTCCTTGGTCTCCTGTGTGGAGTTACTGTAAAAAAAAAAAAAAAAAGAAAAAAACTGTGTTTAAACATTCAAATATTTATGAATATTTTAAATTGTGCACCTTTTACCTGCTGTGTATCACGTTCTTAAGTTAAAACCCTTTTTTTCTTTAGACAAAATCATGTAAAATGTTAAAATATGTAAAAACCTATCGGAGCGTTAGAAAGTAATTTACATAAACATTATATTGTAAAATAAATATAAAACATAATAAATTAATATTCTTAGACTTTCCAAGCCAGTACGCGCTGCTCATTACGACAATAATATACCGTAGTATTTGAGAAAAATCACCTCAAGGGCGCTGTACATATATTACTTTGCTGGGGTTTATCATTATTACGTACAAACAGATACAGAAACATACTTACCTGGCAGGTCACTCCAGATTAACACGTTATTTTAGCTTGGGTAGATATGATTTTGAACGCACAGCATACAACGTTAGGAACCACTGAACATTGCATGATATTGCAATTACTATTTAATTCTTATTTGATACTAGCTGATGTGTACCCGGCCTTGCTCGGGACTTTTTACCCCTACCCCTACCCATACCCCTACTCCTGCCCCTGCCCCCTTGCCATTGCCCCTGCCCCTGCCATTGCCACTGCACCAGCCCTTCCCCCTGCCCCGACCCCTATCCCTACACCTACCCCTGCTCTTACCCCCACCCCTACTCCTACCCCTACCCCTACCCATGCCTCAACCCTACCCCTACTCCTACCCCTACTCCTACCCCTACCCCTACTCCTACCCCTACCCCTACCCCTAACCCTACCCCTACTCCTACCCCTACCCATACCTAGTACTAAAATTCTGGGGTGATATTTCGAAATCTCGTGTATTTTGATGTCATCAAGCTCTAAATAAAAATGTAGATTTATATAAAAAAAAAAGGAAAGAAACAAGACACTCTTAATTAACTCGAATATTAATTTAATCGGGATATAAACGTTCGCTAATATACTGATAATAATATGATTTAGAGTCACCTTTACAGTGACTTTTTGATTTTTATTCTTTTGAAAAGTTCTGAGGTTATCTACGGGTCGAGAGGTTACAGAATCACTTAATTGTGCTTTAACGCAAGCAATCAATTAGCCTCTTCTCTGTGAGTGACAGACTTCTGGTCGGCTACTCCTGACTCCTGTCTTCCATTAAATAATTATCGGCCAATTGGGACTATCACAATTTATATACTCGTGTATATATATATATTTGCTTGCAGAAGCGTTTTATTCCTCGTTCTGTGTAATTGAGAGTGACTACTTAATTAAAGGCGTGCATCATCCTTAAGTTTCCAGAACATCACAAGCAGGGTTGTCGCAAAGCATTTCCTTTACGTGAATGTGATTGTAATAATAAAACGGGCACACCCGTGGATCACGTGGTACCATCAAGTGTTTTGTTAAGTATTAGTTCAGTTTGCCTGTTTCTAAGCATTTTATCCTAATTTGTCTATGG
This sequence comes from Halesus radiatus, assembly GCA_022606495.2. Lineage (NCBI taxonomy): Eukaryota > Metazoa > Arthropoda > Insecta > Trichoptera > Limnephilidae > Halesus > Halesus radiatus. The sequence goes on from JAHDVE020011076.1 coordinate 183,874, forward strand.
AGGTGCCCGCCCACTATAAAATAGCATCTGACCTTCAGCTCTAACACATACAATAAACATGTTGACATTCGAAAACGGAAATACATATTTGTCATTCAATAATTGTATCGCGTAAAACAGATCGCACACTAATAATGACATTTGACATTTCAGTGATATTTGTTCATCCTGTTGTCACTTCGTAGACTAGTTTTCTGCCGAGGAGAATTTTAATCTACAAAAATCGATATCCTAAACTAAATTGATCGTAAATTTGATCTAGAATTTCGTTGGAAACAGCGTATTTGTGCATTTGAACAGCGTTGAGGCAAAATTTCGGCTCAGCCGTTGTTCAGCAGGGTTCAGAAGGACGGCCGTTAGTGCCGATATATAAAACGAGTACCTACGTATGACGCGAAGTATTAATGTGACTGAAACAAGGAGTGTCTCTTATTCTCTACATAATCCTGCCTATACCTGATTTTTACCTTCTCGATTGTTTTTAATGTATTATTTTATATCTTGCTATCCTTATGCGTTATAAAACTCATATTGAGGTTATTAATAAATTGTTTAATGTGTTATCTTTGCAACAATTCATTAAAATTGATTATGTACTAATAGGTAACTAACTAAGTTTTGTCCATTTTTGTTAAATATGTTTATTTAGTTTTTTGTTCCTTAGTATATTTGTCACCTCTTCGTGGCATCTTCACGCCAAGTAAAGGAAGTACAAAATTAAATTATTTTTCACATAGTACATTTAGACATTCTTTGTCATTATTTTGTTATATCTGAATCCGTTGCTAAAATCATGAAAAGTCACGCGTGTTATCATTTATCGTGAAAAAGTTGCAGTTTTCTAATGAACCTGAATTCAGTTGGAATAGGAGAGACCCAATATTGGCAAACGTTGACAGGCAAAAGAGCGATATTTTAGAGGACCTGGGAGTTGGGAGAAATTGCATATTCATGTCGGGACCATTGCTAAAGTCAATTCCAGTCATTCTGAAAGATAAACTGAAACAATCCGATAGTTCCTGCCAAACGTGAATACGTTATTTACAATCCCTTCTTTAATGCAGAGTTTTAATGACAAAAAAAGTGCAAGCCTTTGTTAAAGCCGTCGCGGTTGATTTCTTTCATAATCGTTTTGTTGTGAATACCGCACTAAAGTCCCAACTGTCTAGAGCCAGTTGGACTATGGCATCCCCAACGTTGTGAGACTGAACAAAGTGGCGAGGGGAAAGAAATGGAGAGGATAAAGGTTGGGAGCATTTGGCTATTTAGATCTGGAGGCCTATTCCCGTTCTTTTTAAGGAAGATATCTTATCCTTTTCCTCAGGCTTAAAGACTTCTTGCTTAATTTGCTGTTCCGGTTCTTTCATTAAAAATGTCAATATTTGCGTGGTTTTAACAAGAGAAAAACTCAATTTTGAGTACGTTACCCACTAGGTTATGATTTAAACTTTACAGTTTTATATAGAAATATAAATATAGGCGGCAAATGTCACTTTTAGATGTTGTGATAGAATTATTAGGTCTAGATCTAGTCAGGTAGGTACCTATTTACAAAACGTAATTCTTCGTTAAAGAGCTTATTTATGCTAATTAAAAATTAAATAGAAATGGATTAAAATGGATTATAATATAATGTGATTGTTTTTTAAAAGTTTTGGTTACAAACCTTGTGTCACTTGAAGATATTTCATCAATTTGTGTTTTCAAATAATCTCTTAACAATCCGTTTAGGATTTTTTTACTATGTCTCTCCGGAATTCCGCAGTTAAGCAAGAAGGCTTTAATCCCAAGGAAAAGGAAAAAGGAATCTTCCTTAAAAGAACCAGAATAGCGCTCCTGGTTATTTAAGGAAAATATTAAAAGTATAGAAATTTATTAAAACCATTGATTTTCATCCACAAATGAAATTGTGAATATATTTAGAGCTTCAATAAAACCAACTGTAAAAATATGAAAACATTAGCATGTAATGAATGTGAACTAAAAGTTTAACTTTATTTTTAGATTTCACCCCGGATGAGAAAAAATAAATTATTTGTTTGAAAATGTTTTTTATGAGAACCCTATACCCCTTTAAGAACTTTTATGGCCAATTCTCTATCAATAGAAGAATGCAAACGAAAGTAATTCAGTCAAGAACCGTGTCAAACTGCATTTAAAACACTGGCTGATTCAAACTAATTAAGGGAATGATGCTGATTAACACCGCACTTATAGATTTCAGACGATACGATTATTATAAATACTGATAAATGATTTGCTCTGGGGACATATAAATAAAGATTTAAGTGTCCCATTAAATTGATCAGAAATATAGTGAAATCTCTACATTCCGAGAGTACCTAATAATGAAATCGTTAGTCGAACATTTCGCGATCAACTGTGACCCTATACTTTCTAGGAGTTTAATTACTGGGGCGTAAGTTGATGTTTGCCGGAGTTTTGGCAATTCCGCCCAGTCATTAGAACAGCTAAATAATGTCGTTCCTACATAATAAAATACAAAATTTTATTTCTTCCGGAAACGGAATATTACTTTGTGGCATCATTGTAAATCAAATAATTTGAAACATTTTTTTTGTTTAAACCACTATTTAGACAAATAAATATGTACATATTTTGAAAGTAATTATATTTGCCCTGACGAAGATTGAGCTAAGCACAACCCGTTGGCGAGAAATAAAATATATTCGTACTTTATAACAAAGTGTTTATTTCATTTAATATGACGTTGAACCACAAAGTGATTTCTTCTTATTTGAGGTTATTATAATTGTTATTTTTGTCTATGATCATATTGTTTCCTGACGAAGGATCCATTGGTTCTGAAACATTAATATAGGTATTTATTTTGTAAAATCTCGGTTTGAACAAAACATTTTTATATTATCTAATATGTGGAATTATCTAGTGTGGAAGATACTCTCAGTATCGCCCTAGTGAAAGAACACCATTCAGAATTGAAACGTCGCTTGAAATGGCTTTTAGCCGTGTTTAGTAACCAGATCTGAATAGCCAGGTATTTTCCCACCTTCCTCTTCCCTTTCTCCTTTCCCTCCCCAATACCGTCAGCCTCACAACATTTCCCAATTGGGGATGCCATAGTCTCACTGGCTCTAGACAGTTGGGACTCTTGTGCGGTATTCATACAAAAAATAAAAATGTACATAATTTAACCGTAGTATTATTTTTGTAAATCTTACTCTTCATTATGACAATAATTATTGAAACAATATTAGTAAAGTCTGAACAAATTGAATTAAAAATGACAACATAGATATTCATATTAAACAAAGAAAATAAATTTTAAATCTTCACTTCATGATCCACAGCTGACAATAATTGATACATTATATAATTAACGTGTACGTAAAAAAGTTTTCCTTCTGCCAGCACTTACGCAGCGTACATGTTATATAGAAGATTTTTTGTGTATTTATATTGGTTAACTATTGTGTAGATTTTTTATGAATTTACATCTAGGTACTACTTGGTAATCTAAAAGAAATTCTCATCGTCTGATTGGTACAATCAGAAGAGAATATGGTATACTACTTTCTTCTCTGTTGCTTTAGTCATGGCCCATGCTTTTGCTCCATACACGAATGTTGAGAAAACTCTGCCGTGACAATCCGCGAACTGAGTTCGAATTGGCGATAAATGTCTGTACTGAAGGATATCTACATCAATAACGTTTACTTTCTATGAATAATCTCGTCAATATTTTGATAGGTATTTCTAAAAATAATTAATAACTACCCATCACGCCGCCATTTCTCCGCAGGGATAAACAGAGAGAACGGACCGCCTAACAACTCTGTCTTGACATACACTTCTTCTTTTATTCACATTCATACATCGTCTCATACATTCTCTTCTGTTATTCAGACATGGCCCGACTGAAGTATTTGATTCACTTAATCGTGCCATGTCATTTCTTCAAATTCGCTTCAGAGATCTCATTTCTACGGCATTCAGTCTACTTTCATCTTTCCTCTGCTAGTTCCATGTCTCACTGCCATAAATCAGGGTTGGTATCAGCACTCCATTGTGGACTGCTAGTTTCGCTTCTCTGGACAATAAAAATTTCGATAAATAATATATCAGTAATAATAGAAGATGCCATTTTGTGAGGAAATCACTTTAAATACAGCTATTTTATCTGTTGTGACAATATAATACAATGGGATAAAATATTCGTAATCCTAAAAATCGTCCAGAAAATCAATTACGATTATCTACGTTAAATCGAACTTCCGTAGACAAAAGGTGGCAATTCAATAATAAGCTGTAACGGCCCAGAAAAACAAAAGCTACTTCCTCTTTTGTTTTCAATCTCGTTGCTATCATCTGCTCTTTGTTTGATTTGATCTTATTATCTCATTGACCCAAAAGGCATTTGATTCAATTGGAGATAGTCCATAGTATACAGTTTCTGTTCAATAGCTTGTAAATCTATTGGCAATTACATTTGTATTAGATCATTTACAAAACCGTTGACTCGGCTGCTAGCGCCTTTATTCAATTAACTTATCTCTATGTAGGACACAGCGAATAGTTTCAAAGTAATACCGAATCGGATAATTGGTAACGATTCCTACCCAGAAAATTCTTAAGATACTTAAGAAACGCTTTGAGGAAAGCTTATTCCGTGACGCTGATTTGATCTGCATGTTAGTTCGTTTGTTGTAGTTTCAAGGCACGAGTGTCTTTGAATCCCAGATATTGACATGTACACAAAGCTTATTCCGTGACGCTGATTTGATATGCATGTAAGTTCGTTTGAAAGCTTTAACTTGTAAAATAACGAGATTGACAAGTTCGAGCCGCGTCAGGCGGCGGTGGCGGAAAGGCAACTAGTTCTCACGACACGATATTACTATTATTTATATTGACCGTCCCGGGGCACTTGGCCTGACTTAAATTCCAGCCGAAAGTTGTATTTCGGTTGAAAGCGTTAACGTGTAAAATAACGAGATTGACAAGTTCGAGCCGTGTGAGGCGGCGGTGGCGGAAAGGCAACTAATTCTCACGACACGATATTACTATTATTTATTTTGACCATCCCGGGGCGCTTGGCCTGACTTAAAATCCAGCCGAAAGTCGTATTTCGGTTGAAAGCTTCAACGTGTAAAATAACGAGATTGACAAGTTCGAGCCGCGTGAGGCGGTGGTGGCGGAGAGGCAACTAGTTCTCACGACACGATATTACTATTATTTATTTTGACCATCCCGGGGCGCTTGGCCTGACTTAAAATCCAGCCGAAAGTCGTATTTCGGTTGAAAGCTTCAACGTGTAAAATAACGAGATTGACAAGTTCGAGCCGCGTGAGGCGGTGGTGGCGGAGAGGCAACTAGTTCTCACGACACGATATTACTATTATTTGAAGTTACAATATAACAATGTGGTCGGCCGTCAGCGGCAGTGGGGGCGGTACCACTAACCTCAAACATTCGGCCAGGCTGAAAGCTGAAATTCGGTTCACGGGCTTACCTGAAACAAAGAGCAGAATGTCCAATTACCGGGATCGTTATTGTAATAATGTATTATGGAACCATTGAAATAAAATGTAAGAGATATGACAGTAATTGGGTCAAACAATCAAAGATTTTTTTCACTTTTATAAAAACAAATATAATTTTATATCGACTGTGAAAAAGAGAGGCAGAAGACAGTTTTCACATTTTTACCCAACTCCTTTGATTGCTTCATGTTTAGGGTGAAATTTATTTTATCGTGGTTAAAGGGAATAAGATTCAATTAAAGCTTCAATAAGTTGCTCCAATAAATTCATATATTCTCCAATGATTTCCTAAATATAAATTTACAAAATCGTTTAATCTTTACTGTTTACTTCTACTTATTTTATTTTGTGAACACTTATGTACAAAATTTCTTTATTTTTATTTTATTTTATGTGAATAGCCACTTTGGTTTTTATGTTGAACTTGTATACTTTTCTACAAAATTTTGTACATTTATTTTTAGTCTAGATCCTTGTCTGTTGTTTTGCGTTGTTGTATTTTTCTACTTCAGTTTTGTATCTTGTTGTACCATTTGTGTAATGTTAAATTTTCTCTTGTTCCAAAATGAGTTTTATTACTCGTGGGATTGCTATGGAACAAGACTAAATAATAAAATAAAAATTAAGCTTTAGTAAGGTATTCCAATAAATTAAAGCTTCAATTAGTACGTAAACACATACAAAGTTTTTTTTTTAAATAAGATTCTATCGTTATCATTTAACCCCCATTAAAATCACCCAACAAAGGCGATTCACACCTGGTAAGATGGTAAATACGTCAGCCGATAACAAATGTTCATATATTTGTAATAAAAAAATAAAAAATAGATAACCTGGACAAGTAAGTTAGTTAGTTGACATGAGAATCATGGAATTAAGCCGTTACAATGCTCCGAGAGTTTTTCCGACACGTCGCTATTTGTTATTGTTAGATTTTACAATACGCCTCTCGACACTGGTTTTGCCGCTACCAAAAGAATATTATAATTTTTTTTTCCATAAATCACTTTAAATGATACTTTTAAATAGTATGTTTGCACCACGTCACAGGGCGGAAGTTACTCCCAGCCTCGCCCTCGTCAATAATAACCATCGAATTGTTTCGATTCTGAGTAATGTTCTTTCACATCTTGCTAGAAATGACTTTAACCGTGTTTAATGTTCAGATCTTAACAGTCAAGTACTTTCCAACATTCCTCTTCCCCTTCCCACTTCAGCCTCACAAAATTCCAAAAATTGTCGGTGCCATTGTTCCACTGACTATAATAATAATGTTAAATAATATTAACATAACCTAAATGAGAGATGAAACCGGACAAAAGGACAGAAACATAAACTAATCCGAGACACTGTTTAAGTTTGCAATTGAGTTCGGGTAGAACTTTGTAAACATCATAAAAATAGCTGCCAATAATATGAGATTAAAAATGGAAGATAATATTCACAAATCTTGAATTTGAGATATGATATCGATGAAGATGACACAAATTGAACTTTTCTCATTAGCTAAGTCGGTTGAGCGTTGCCCCGGATAGGCCTGGAGAAGGACTGGGTTCGAGTCCCAGATGCGACTGAAATATTTTTAGTTTCTGTCATTTTGTCCAATATTATTTTCTTCAATGATTAAATATTACGATGAGGTTTTTAAATCTCAATAAAAATAATTAATAATTAAAAAATAAATAAATAATAAAGTGTTTATTTCAGCTGAACAAAGCGGTAAGTGCAACACTCTGTCTACCATATAAAACAATACATCAGAATAAATAACATGATGTTGAAATAGAATATATATTTAAAAAAAAAAAACATAAAATAACAATAAAAGGTGAACATATTTAGTACTGATAGTACAGTGTGGAGAATTTGAGGGAAATTCTCCATCTATGGTGTAGGGGCGCACTGTCACTGGGCGACGGCCAGGACAAAGGTTTTTTCCGATCTCCGGAGCGCTGACTCGTCCCGGCTACTCTGGCATGGCACCGCCAATTTGTATAGCATTTAGAACGTTACCGCGGAAATAACAGTAAAAACGGATTTAAAATGAAGATACAAAGTTCGAAGACACTGTTAGGGGAAGGTACGGTTAGGTTAGGATTAATTTAACTAACGATTTAAATCAATTTTATGACTCCAACCTAATGCCAACCTAGCGTTATTTTTGTCAATGAGAATATGTAATTAATGGAACACTTGGTCATTTGGTGGTATGTATTGTTTAGAATATATCCTGGGAGTAATTCAGGCATAGGTATTATGGGTAACTCGACGAGAGTTGAAAAAACATATTGAATGTAAGGGAAGGGGAGACCAAATAGTTCGTAGAACTGACTATAATATAATATAATGTAATGTAATATAATATAATGTAAGATAATATAATGTGATTGCATATTATAGGATTTGATATTTTGTAAATGAAATCCTCTGCAAGGGAAATCCCAGTGAGGACATCATTATTTGTTATTTCGGTTTAAGAAAAATAAGATAATAAAACAATATTATTATTATTAATGATAATGTTTGGGGTGATATTTATTTTTTTTCCGAAACATGTTGAAATGTATATATTAATAAAGTAATGATTACAAAGTAATTTTTAATTCGTTTATTTATAATGACGCCACAAAGTTAATACCATTCTTTTTGGAGAAATTATTGTTTTTATTTTATTAAAATCTAAAACGAAACACGCCGTATGTAAGCTATTCATCTGTGCGAGAAGGTACTGTGTTCAAGTTAAGGTTTAAGTCATCCCCCGTGGAGAGACCTGTAATAATACCTACACTAAAAATTTGTTCGTGTTAATGAAATGAGAATGCCACTTGTATGACCGGTATGTGTATTTTGAAATAATAAATGTTTGAAATTAAATAAAATTTTCAGACGAGTATTTCTTTGTTTCTTTGTTTAGAGATAGTAATAGTCCTCACAAGGCATTACTTTCACTGTTAAATCAATTATAGTACCCACACAACACGCTAGAATTCACAACTTTTTAAGTCATTCCAAAAAAAAAATCCCGAGCAAGGCCGGGTACACATCACCTAGTTATATAGTATAAGAATAAGTCACAGTGTTCACAGCTCTCACCAGGCGTCGTGAGATCAATTCCTCCCCTGTCTAAGTCTTCAATCACGACACAAGCAACATCTTCAACTTACTGTGATGGTAGTAGGAGATTTTCAAATATTGTCAGGTTATATTGTCAAAAAAAATAAAAGAGGGGATGAATTTTTATTAAGATAATGCTCGTATTGGGAACGTCCAGGAATACATGGCACGATCAAGTGAATCGAGTACACGAGTCGGGCCGTATGAAAAGTCGGAATAATGAATGTGAACGTGGCAGGAGTGTATGCCTGGCTAAACTGATGACATTATTTTGAGAGTTGTGGATGGTACTAGGCTTATTCGTATTTCTTTCCGCCACTGAACAGAATATCCGTAGAAGTGTGATCTGCACCAATTTGAAAGAAAACCAAAACTTTTGACTCCTATGCCTCAGACAGGCGGATGAATTCGATTATATATAAGAGAGATTTTCTATAATTGGCGATGCTTGATAAATTTCACCCGGAATAAGATAAAATCTAAATTTGAGTATACATTGATACCTGAAGATGTGAGCATCGCTCACGAAACATGTAGTAATATTGTATATTAATAAAGTGATGTATACAAATTTATTTTGTTTTAATTAAAATAAAATTGACCTAACTTCGTGCACATAGACATAGATGAGTCCACTATACACTTCTGTTTTTACCTTCAGTGCTTTCCTTACAATGTGAAAAATATGATGTCAGATCACCTGCGCAGGTTCATTTTTCATAAACGTTCTACAATACCTATACCGACGATACATCATAGTCAAATAGGGAATGTACCATTCTCTTTACTCCACCTACCCTGTTATACCATGAAACATTATTTTCCCCTTAATATTGCCTCTTCGAAGAGGTTTAAATAAAATGTTACATAACATATTTTATGCTAGGTAAGTAAGATACATGAATAATTTAAAAAAATCTTTCATGTGAAAAGGGTTGTTGTATTACATTTAATTCAATTTCTAGATTATATCTGTGGCGCTAGTAGAATGTATACAGACATGTTTCTAAATGGGTGTTCCAAAATTTATGTTTGAATCAAAAATCTATGCTGCAAAATCATGAAATACTCGTACATTGATTCAAAATGCATTTACCATATAATTACCAAAACACATCAAATTACAAAAGTAACGTGATGAGAGTAATCGATATATGTGTATGCATATACATATTTCTTAATAATGTTATCAATAAACAAGTATTTTAGTTTTTTTATTACGATATATCGTATTGTAAAAAATTTGTGTAAAGTGCCAGGGAACATTTCTCCATTTTCCTGCGTCAACTGTGGTTAGAGGTGTATAAAATCGGAGATAATATTCTGTACCCAGTGAGCGAGCTGCCTATTGCTGCTCTAGGGCATTTATTTATTTTTATTTCAAAGAATTGTAAACGTTTTAGTATTTTAAAAAAACATTCCTTTTTATATAACCACTTTTGGGTAAATTAACAAGGTATATTTTGCAATAAAACTCCACAACAGTCTTCCCCCAGATATACAACGAATAAAAAAGCGTAATGAGTACAAGTCAAGTAAAGTCTGGCTGAAAGAGATCAATGAAACAACCTCACAGGACACAGGACCCCCTAGTGAGGAGGATTAAAAAAACACTAAGAGATCGAATAGTTTACAAAATATAATAATTAGTATGTCATTTTATATTTTAAGGTGTTATTCTTTAAACACTTTTTGTACTACTTTGCTTAGTAATATAGTCACTAATGACAAAAAAATGGAATGTTTCTATTTATAATATAAAAATAATTTCAAGTGGCTTCCATCTTTCCTCTGCCAATTTCATCCCCCAGCCATGCATTAGGGTTGGTACCATAACTCCGTTAACAACTGAATGTTTACTTTCTACTGATCCCTCTATCAGTGACTGCAGCATTCAGACCCCCATTAATTGATTTCCCCGCTTTCTTCGTATCTCAAGTCCTATCAGCCTGCCCGTAGTGCCGGTCTCTCTGGAATATTCTACCTAAGAATACAAACTCATTAACTTGCTTCAAGGATTTTCCGCTCGTACATAAGTGTACTGCACGTATATTTCGTAATGCCAACACTTTTGTCTTCGGAACTTCGTTCACCGTAGACACGAATGACCACAAAACTTAAAAAATGTTACATTTTAGTTCTACATTATTAGCGTACAACACATTTAAAAAAAAATTGTGTAATATTAATTACATACAATGGGAACTTGCACAAGCTTAGTTCAACAATATTATAAAATAAAACAACAAATTACAGTCATCATACAAATGTATCGCAATAATAGAAAAATATTAGTGTATGAATGTTGTGATCAATGTACACAAGTTGGAATATTAAAACAAAATGAAAACAGCATAACAGTTTTGTTATAGAGATACTAGACTCCAATTACATAAAATAGATTCTAATAATATTATAAAAATATCAAAATATCAGCAAGTATTTAACAAATTGAAAAATAAAAAAAAAACAGCAGTACAGTTTTGTTACAGTAAGGATAGACTTAATATAATAGCAGCACTTAAATAATGTTACAGATACCCGGAGAAAGATGTACTTTATTAAGATAATATGTAGTTTACGGACCTGATTGATAAGGTATCATTAGCTCAGTTGTTAGAATTCTAGTCCCAGTAAGATAGATGTCCTGGGTTCGATTTCCAGATACGACATTTTTTTAATATTTATCTTCAATGATTAAAGTAAAACATTACAATGAGGTTTATAAGCTTCAATCATTGAGGTATACAAATGGAGTAAACATCAACGTTCGAAATATGGTCTGCATAAGTGAGGCGAATTGGCTACATTGAGATAACACGGGCTTCAGTCAATTACAAGCGCTCGCCGGCTATGGATCACCAACGATTACTTCAAAATGCCTACGTGACTGCACAAGTCGTTCTGGAAAAAAGAGAAAAAGCAATGGTGTAACCTTTCATCGGTTTTACCATAATCAATATTCTCTACATTGGCTTTTTTATTGCTAAATTCAAAGAGCATCTCAAGTCGGTACGCGCGGCCAGTAAGAAATGCTCGAGGCAGCGGGGCGGCCGGCAGTTGCGTTCCGTTCGTTCGCGGTCGGTAGAATTCGGGCTACATCGACAGTCGCTTTACCCCCTTTCGTATTTCATGCGCGGGAACAACTTTTTGACTGAGGAAAGTTGAGTCTATTTATACCTCTATGGCTTCAATAATTTATTCCAATAAATTGAATATAAATTTTACTTTACAGTACATGTCCTTTTTTATTAGGACATTTCCAATGTATTGTATGCCAATACACATTACTAAAAATACCCGTGAGAGAATCCTTTACGAGAAAAGCGACCAAGTTATGTTATCACGTCATACTAGAGAGCGGGCAATGCACTTTCGTACTCATTGTACAATTTTTAGAAGTTTTCAGTCAGAATTAACATTTCTTCAATTAAACTAAAGAAATCTATTTGGGTACATCCGTTTTAATCGTTTTATCTACAATGAGTATCGCCTGCCACAGAAATAAGGAACTCCAGTGACAAATATAATGACTTTAAAATACACGTTCATATAGATTAGCGAACGCCGATTCTGAATATTTTTATTATATATAATTATACGTAGAATTTATAAATCGTTATTTATAAGTGAATAAAAAATCATCTCATCGAAACACCTTGTTATGTTGATACCATTGCATTTGTAACATGTGACGTCACGTGAGTATTATGTTTTTCGATTAGTATTGACATTTTTATTTTTCGATTTAGTTTTGTATTTAAAATGTGTTCTTTTAGTTTTGGCGCAATTTAAACTTAATTTGGGAGACTTTAAGTTCTATATTTTTTTTTGTATTTAGGCACAATATTTTATCTATATTTATGCATTACCGACTGGTTTCGGTTGAAGTCATCCTTCACCAGGAACGTACACATATAAACTAAATCAATACACAGAGATATATCATAATGGAGACAGTGAAAGCGGAAAAAAAACAGTATATTTGAGTAGAGCAGGACAGAGCATCAAAAAGGGGGCGGTAGAGGGGTAGGTAGTATATAATTGTTGTTCAATATTTAAAAAAAACTATTATTAATCAAAGATATTAGAGTATTCATGAGCAAACCAATTATCAATTCGGATATCATGATAATATTAATACTCAATTTTATTATTATTCTTTGAGTTAAAGTTTCTAAAAAGGTAGATAATTTAAAAAAAAAATAAAACAATAACTTTGTTTACATCACTTTTATTTTATACTTTTGCCGACCGGGTTTCGCTACTACCGTAGCTTCTTCAGGGCAGTATACAACTAAACTATGAACTAAGATACACATGAGTTATAGATTGATAAAAAAAAAGTTATTGTTTTATTTTTTAAATTATAATGCCACATTACCAAGTTACCGCTTCATATGAAAAAAAGGTACATGATTTTCTTACTTATGTTTAGTTCTGGTTTAGTATGAATATAATATTAAATTATGAATGATAAATCTCGTCTTTGTTTTGACATTTGACATTCTAACCTCAAAACTGATCAAAACCGACCAAAACCGACCGGCCATAGATTTGGAGCATTTTGGCGGGCTTTAAAAAATTTTAACTGAAAGTTATTTTAACTACGACAACAAAATTTAGAAGAAAAAAAGAAATACACTTATTTAAGTTTGAATGTCATTGTTGCTAAAAATAATTAAAAATAAATTAACTATTTGGACTGAACTTCCTTATTATCTGTAGGTGCATGTAAATCAGTAATTTTTGAAATGTCGTTTAAAAAAAAATAAATAGTGGTACTGTTATTATGCAGGCATGAAAAGTATAAGGCCGAGTCTGAAATTAGTCGGCTGATGTGACACATACATGGATATAATATATAGGTTTAGTTGTGATTGCACCACCACAAAGCATGTAATTAAATATGGGTTCTCGGAATTTGCCAGCCACCTCTTGGAAACAGACCATACTTTTAGTAAGTGTACGGGCATTAGTTTTATTACATAAAAAATGAACAGTTTTATACTAGATAATTTAGTGGAAATAAGGAAATCCAAAAACACTAATAATCAAAACACTTTAAATAGAGGCCCGATACTGAAGATGTTCCCAATTGACAAAGAACACTCCCTCCCCAATTCGCTACCTGCCCTCCCGCCCCTGTGTCTTTGCGATTCCACTCAGCATGTCGGTTCACGATGTTATGAAGACTCCCTTCCCAGTTCGCTACCTGCCCTCCCGCCCTTTTGTCTTTGCGATTCCTCTCAGCATATCGGTTCACGATGTTATGAAGACTTCCTTCCCAGTTCGCTACCTGCCCTTCCGCCCCTGTGTCTTTGCGATTCCACTCAGCATGTCGGTTCACGATGTTATGAACACTCCCTTCCCAGTTCGCTACCTGCCTTCCCGCCTTTTTGTCTTTGCGATTCCTCTCAGCATATCGGTTCACGATGTTATGAAGACTTCCTTCCCAGTTCGCTACCTGCCCTTCCGCCCCTGTGTCTTTGCGATTCCACTCAGCATGTCGGTTCACGATGTTATGAACACTCCCTTCCCAGTTCGCTACCTGCCCTCCCGCCCCTTTGTCTTTGCGATTCCTCTCAGCATGTCGGTTCACGATGTTATAGCAGCTTTGCAAATAAATGTACGCATCGCATTGTATACTAGATAATGATAGTAAATACAAACAAAATCTTTGTATTTGTCCAGGTTCACAACTCGTGACTCCACATTCCCTGGCGCGAATCTAGTCCGCGTTACACTAACGGCCTAACCCATTGCATTATGCAATAAATCTGCATCGCTCGCACTGAAGACGCTTATAGACTGCACGTATAATGCACAGACGAGTACAAAGGTGCATCATAAATTCATTACTGGCTTGTTCACAACAAACTGGAGCATTCGTTTCAAGTATCAAACAATAATAATAAATTCTGCTTACGTTTGCTCGTAAACTTATTTAATGTCGGTAGATGATTCTACTTTCATTTACAACTCAGAAAATAAAGTTTTTACGTCCCACTAATTAGTGGTTCATACAAAGTGTGTGTTTTATTCAATTATAAAAGTTCTCGCTCTTCACGAAAACGTTTTTGAAGTTTGTAAAAAAACTTCATAAAAAAAAAGATTTTTTGTGTTTTGAGTTAGTTCGAATTTAGATCAGTCTGAATATGGCGAAAGCAGTATTATTTTGCAGAATACAAGAGGGAACTTTTATTTCATCAGTAAAATGCTGATTAGTGGTATTATGCAATATGATAGGTTGGTGATTACTGGCATTAGAGTAAATGTAACATATTCTTGAGTTCCAAGAAGAAATTAATGTATTATTTCTTCAAATTCGTATTCCCTTTGTGGCGTCATTATTAATAAATTAATTAAAATTTATTTTGTATTCACCACTTTATTCAAATACACATATCTACATGTTTTGAAAGCGATGCTTTCTTCATCAGTAATATACAGAATACTAAAAAAATGATAATGTCAAGTATAGACAAATGACAAACATAGAACACAATAAATTTGTCAAATTGTAAACCGGTTGTATTTGTACGTAAAATTTTTAAATCTTTTTTTTTTATGTCAAAAGAATTAATTAAATTAATTAATTTTAGAAATCAGAAAAAGCGTTAATAATGAATTAAATTTAATTGATAACCATTTTTTTTTCTATCTCTTGAATTTATTTTCATATTAATATTAAAAATTAAAATTATTTCTATTTTAATTTGTTATTCAATGTTTTATAATAATTTTTGATTAGTTACTACAAACTTTAATCAATTTTTGTTTATGTTTATAATTTGTCTATTATTACATTATTGTGTTCCATGTTTATCGTTTGTCTATACTTGACATTATTATTATTATGTAGGATTCTATATATTCCTGATGAAGAAAGCGTCGCTTTCGAAACATGTTGATATGTGTATGTTAATAAAGTGATGAATACAATGTGAAAATAGATGGGAAACTTTTTCTTCCTTGCGTTGTAAAGGAGAGTTTGATAGGTCAATGTGAAATGCTGAGGTTATTCAACCACTCGACGGCATCGGGAGTCATTCGTTCCAGCACAGAGGTGCCTCCAGGAAAAAGGTGGAGGATACATTCTCCTACGATGTATTATAGCTTGAATTTCTTCACATTCACATAAAACAGGGTTCTTTAGGACTGTAAGAAACTGAAAATGTAGGATAAAAAAAAAAACTAAAATTAGGGCTCGTCCGGGATTTGAACCCGGGACCTCTCGCACCCAAAGCGAAAATCATACCCCTAGACCAACGAGCCGTGTACACAATCAATAATTATAAACAATCATATTTCAGGTATTATTACTATTAGAGACACACAGAATCTTAAAGCAAGTAATGAAGTTATTACGTTGTTATCGGCGATAACGGGCAATAAACATCCACTGATAATAAATGTAACGAACACGTTTACGTAGAGGCTGTATATTTTATACCTTCCATTTTTTTTTTATTGTATAATATTAATTATATACAGTGGGAACTTATACCCGCTAAGCCACTGCAAGTAGCTTGTCAGCAGGAGTTTATTTCAACAATATAATATAATACAACAATAAATTACAATCATCATACAAATGTAGGGCAAAATTATTATATTTAGGCGCATGCATGTTGTGATCAATGTACATAAGTTGAAAAAAAATTAAAAAGAAAAATTATGGAAAAGGCATTACAGTTTTGTTATTGAGATACTAGAGTCCAATTTTATAACACCGATTTAAATAAATTCAATTCATTATATACATGGTTTTTCACTGGATACTGGGGGCATTGAATAACAAGGAGGAGAAAACCGCAACTAAATAAGCTATGGAGGATCAAAATAAAAAATGGCCTGAAATTCTAGGTAAAACCCTGTAAATATCCTGTAAAACCAAATTGTTCAATTTGGTTTTACAGGATATAAAATAGTGGTTTGTACGAAACATTTCTTATTCATTTTATTCAAAATGACACCACAGAGTAATTTAATATTTACTAAAGAAGTTCTACAGGACTTTGGTCGCTAGCGTAGAAACGATTTATATTCTGAAACGATGCTTTATCGGTGCAATGCGGCATTGAAAATTTCGCCAATATTCTTCCTTCGGCGAAATACAAGTAGCTTACGAAATGACAAACGATATCCTTCGATGCGCTTTGTATTCTTTTGTTTTCGTGAAAATTATTATGAAAAATAATACCATCCTTCCTAGAATTTTGCTTCCATTGACACGTGTAGAGGATAAATACTGAATGTTTTCCAGTAACCGGGATTACGTGGGATCCGATAAGCTCATACCGTTTCCTAACATTATTATACTTTTGATTCGCCGACGGAAGCCAGTCAGTAAAGATGTGTGGCATGGTATTTTCAAAGCACATGGGTTAAAACTTTTTTTAAATCACCGTTAGCCCCTAAATAATTGTTGAAGATGCGTCTAAAATCGCGAAAAATCAATTCCTTTAATGGCCGATATTTCATAAGGTAAAACAAAAACAAATAAAATACTTCTCTCTATTTACTAAACCTTTAATTAAAAAAAATAGATCATTCCGTTTGGATGGGTATTTTGGCCTCTAATCAAAAATTCAGTTTTGTATGAAACAGGCACCGCAGCCGTTTCCCTTAAGTCTTTTTGCCAAGTTTGTTGTAGGAGCGTTAATAAAGGATACTACGTGCCTTATGGGAATATTTTCCTTGTGAATTTTAGGTTGGCCAAACATATCTGGAGCTCTTGGGTTCATAACCCTGACGTTTTTCTTGGACCATTCTATGGGAAAAATGGCATTACAACTGTTTATAAGGATGTTAACCTTATTAACGATTTTATTAGTTGGATCTTTAGATAAATTTTTCTGATAACAAGGAGTCTTCCACCTTATTAATGTAATCTATTCTATCAAGTATTTCGATTGAGTTACCTTTATCAGCTTTTGTTATTGTTAGATTATTATTTTTAACTTTATTTCTGATTTCGTTTAATGTTTGTTTCTGTACTGGTAGAATTTTTTTTATTGTTTTTAGTATTTTATCTAAAATAACTGCTGTGGCGTGTTTTGTTATTATTTTCCACTTTGCGCAAAGACATGTCGGTGTCAATAGCTAATAATTCGATTCGTTTACGTGTCACTTCTCTAGGGATTTTATATGTAAATTCTTTATCTAATAAATTATTTTCTTCCATTTCAAATGTTGTGTTTTACAAATTAACAGTTTTTTTTTTTATAAAATTCAGTATTTTGTATGGTTGGGATCTCGTATTTTCGTAATTTTATTTTTGGTCTCAATTAGATTTTTAATACTGTTTTGTTGAAATAAACGGAATTATGTTTGAAAAAGTTTTGCCCAGAAAAACCTGTTGCCCAGATCATGCATTCTATCGGAGTGTTGCAGAAAAATGTTACATTCAATTTAATGGCAGTGCCGTCAATTAGGTTGTTAATGGTTCTATATAATGCAAATAGGTCTGACATAACTTTCCTGTTGGACAGCGTAATCAGAAAATGATAATATTATACAACCTACTTACTTTATTGGCAGGTAATTGGTAACTAAGTACCCCCCACAAAAACATTGTTCCGGTAATTGAGATTAAATTCCCATGTTTAGGAATTTGCAAACGGTAATTGGGATATTGTTCCTTGGCGGAAAGCCTCCGACCATATGCATCATAGTATGATTGGGTAAATGTGCCGACGTAATGCGAAAGATACATCACCGTCTCGTTGAATTATGTTCCCCAGAGTGACTGCACTGGGAAAGTCGATACTGCTTACCACAAATTCAAGGATTTTTAGTTTTATGGCGTAATCGCGCCTAAATACCTAATGCTTATGATTTTCTCAGTCAAAGACAATTTTATTTTTATTCACGAACTCTTAAAGAATTCTTTAAAACATGGAGACTGATTACTAGCCGAGTGGATAAATATATTGTGTTCCTACCCAGGCGTCCTAGATTCGTTCCTCCGATAAGTCCTTTAACATTGTACAAGCTAAATTTTCCGCTTATGGTGATTATAGTAGGAGAGAATCAAATATTGTCAGATTATTTGTGATCCGAGAATGTATGTCTTTCTATAGTTTCTTCAAATGATTATTATGCACTTTGTCGCGTCATTATTAATAAATTAATTAAAAATTATTATTTTTGTTTAATTATTACCTACATTAATCAATTTTTGTTTATGTTTATAATTTATCTATTCTTACATTCTATGTTTGTCATTTGTCTATACTTGACATTATTATTTTTTAGTATTCTATATATTTCTGATGAAGAAAACATCGCTTTCGAAACAGGTTGATATGTATATATATTAATAAAGTGGTGATTACAACGTAAGTGTAAGCAAAATCCAGAAAATCGACCAGCATCAATTCAGATGAATTACTAAAACAAACAATTTTATCGATCAGTTTTGAAATCCTCAAAAACTTATGTAGGTTGAGTGTTAATATTTTTCAACATATGTAATTATAGGTAAGCATGCATAGGCCAGAGTTAACACCATTAAAATGTACATTTCTCCGAAGAGTGTAAGAGGGTTAGGAATATAATGAATTGGCAATGGTTGATGATTATATAGAAAGGTAATAACAGCGCGGTGACTGCCAACTGCCAACTGCCTACTGCCTACTGCCTACTGCCTACTGCCTACTGCCTACTGCCTACTGCCTACTGCCTACTGTCTACTGACTTAGCCTTTTCACCAACTTGAGCAACTTTAATTCAATCAAATATTACTTTTACAAAAACTTTCATGTTACTTTCCCGGGTCATGCGATTATGGCTGGTGCTCACCCTACAACAGATTGGCTGTAAATAAGTGAGACGTTTAACCTTTGCCAGAGGTCTTTAGAATAATCCTTATTAAGCGAATAGGGCGTACATAATCCCGTAATGGCCTGTACAAAAATTGGATATGGCCTCTCCCTTGAATTTCCATAAACTTTGTACATTTACAAGTCTTATTAAGGTCCGTAATTTCAATGATTACGATCACGGAAGATTTTCAAATTTTAATACTGATAATTGCACAAGGTCAAAGGCGAAAAATTCCAAAAGAATTCAATTTTTTTGTTGCCGGTCATTGTGGTCGACTACGAACTGGATTCTTTCTAAAATTTGGTTCTTAGTATTGGTAAAGAAATAACAAAACATAACTAAAGAAAAATTATTTGATCTTCTCTATTTATGTATTTATAAACACTAAAAATCCAATCTACACATTTACCGTCTTACTCATAATCGCAGTCATAAATATCATACGTGCGCATATAGTTGAAATAGTGAAAAACGTTACTTATAATCGCGGTACGTTCGTATACCGGCCGTATGTCAGATTTACACCGACCGGACCCCTAGTATTGCATCGAAATAGCAGATTTTGTTGACGTTTTACCGTGAGGTTTGACAAATATCGATCTGTTATAGTTTGCGCAAGGAACGTAAAAAAGACGTGGTAATATTCATTTGCAGCACTATCGGAGAGAGATTTTAAATCTAAATATCGATTTATCAAAGCAAATACGAGATGCATTATCGATTTAGTAATGCCGGAAATTGAATGCACATAGAGACAGATAGGCTCAATGACATTACAAACGTCGTTAGATGGGGTACAAAAATATGAACGGATTTTTTGTGCCATAAGGAACTGTTTACATAGGTACCTGTGAAGTAAATCGATATGTCATGACCCTAATTCGCAAACGAATTTGTGAATCAATAGGAAGAGATGTTAATTACCATCGATAAATAAATTATTAATAGATGCGTATTAACTACTCTTAAAATAATAATGTCCAATTTTTTAAAGTGTCAACGCGGTAAATTATTTAAAATAATCATATTATGGACATCTGAAGAAAGGTGAATTTAGCACCACGACGGCACCTGCGAAGTTGGTCGTGTTTTTAAGGTTTGGGGCAGAGTGATCCCAAATTTAAAAAAACTCATAACTCATAAACCAATGGTAAAGCTATACTCAGCATAAATATTATTACGAGGAACGATTTTAACACAAGCGGTATAGGGCTCTATTGCTTGCATAGCTATACCATCGCTGTAAAGACGCAACAAGGATTCATTATAAGACGGCTAATGTATTCAGGCATCGGAGAGATAAATTATAGTAGTATCGAAGAATAAGACAAGTTGAAATTTCCATTCACCCCCAAAACGTTTACGGCACCCTGAAATCATTTAAATACACCGCTAAATCAATTTCCTAAAACGTTTAAATCATTACATAATTTTGATTGTTTATGTTTTAAATATGAGAAATACAAGTTAAGGCAGAATGCTGTTCCAGACATGATTTTTAGGATTTAATAATTTTGAAACCATTTGTGTTTTCCTATTGAAATGTCATAAACATATTAATTATACATTTAAGAATGTGTACAAAATTTGTGGAAAGTGAAAATATACATTGTAGTATGGTTTCGTAATGTATATGTGAATACAACGGCGACCAGGAAAAAAACCCTTAATAGCAACAAAACTTCAAAAAAAATCTTATTCTTAAGCTGTATGAGTTTTGTGATGGATGGTAGCAGATTCAATCATATCTGTGTGTTTTTGTCACAAAATGAAAAACATTTTTTTTCGTTTTTATCTCCTTTTAGACCTTTACTCCAAGTTACAAAAAAAAAATCAAAATGGTGTTATCGCAATTCTGCGATCGGTGTTAAAAAAACAGTTGAGGGTATTTTAAATCTTAGCTTAATCGGCCAATTAGTTATCGATATATCTTGGTTGATAATTCGGAGTCTTGAGAAAACTGCGTTTAAATTTTTTGTAGCATTTGATGAAATTTAAATGAAATTATAGATAATTTCTTCAAATGATTGGTATTCTCTTTGTGGCGTCATTATTAATAAATTAATTAAAAATTACTATCAAAGGAAAAGTAAATACTCATTTTTAGAAACCAATCTTTCTTTTGGTATAAAAATAAAGGTTGTAAATTTTTACATACAAATACAACCGGTTTACAATTAGCGAAATTTTAGAAATCAGTAAAACGTTAACAGTGAATTTAAATATAATTAATAATCAAAAAAAAATTTAAATACATATTTTTTAAATTTATTTTCAAAAATAATTTCTAATATAAATTTGTTATCCAATGTATTATAATATTTTTTATTAACATTTTGATTAATTACTTACCTACATTAATCAATTTTTTTTAATGTTTCTAATTTGTCTATTCTTACATTATTGTTTTCTATGTTTATCATTTGTCTATACTTGACATTATTCTTTTTAAGAATTCTGTATATACATGATGAAGATAGCATCACTTTCGAAACATGTTGACATGTAAATTAATAAAGTGGTGATTACAAAGTAATTTTTAATTAATTTATAAATTATAGATACGTACCGGTTAATTAGCCAACACTTGGCGGTAAAAAGCTTCATCCTCCCTCTCTCGTAAAATGGATTAAGGTAAAATTGGGCTTCTCTTCATTGGTTCCCGCTTCTTGTTCTTTTTGTGTTATTGTTACTTGTTTCCTTCTCACTCCTATTCAGTGGGAGCTCAAAGCTTTGTCTCTACGCTCTCGGCCAAACTTCTAATAAATTCGGCTAATTTTATGAGTCTATTGAGTTTGGATTGGCGTATTTAGGAACGTCTACATTATAATTAAAGTCACAGCTATCAAAAACGATTTATCGTTTTAAATCTATACAACAATACCGCCTTATATACAAAATCATTAATACCATAAACAATGAATTGCGCTATGCTGAACGGATATTTCTAAATATATTTTGTAAAACTTATTTTGGTAATAAAATACAAAGTTGATGCTTTGAAATCCTTGCGTATTGATGGTAACAAATATGACAGTCTCCTTAATTGTATATCTACTTGATAGCTGTGGTAAGTGTTACTGTTATATTAAGTCTATCTTCACTGCAACAAAACTGTACTACCGCTTTTTTTATTTATTATTATTTCTCAATCTGTTTAATACTTGTTGATATTTTTATAATACTGATATTTTTATTATATTACTAAAATCGATATTATATAATTGGAGTCTAGTATCTCTATAACAAAACTGTCATGCTGTTTTCATGTGTACATTAACCGTTTGATTGCCAATCGGCGATATTCGTCGATTCGTGTTTTTGCGAAGATTGCCGATCGTCGATTTCCGTCGATTGCGTCAGTTGTGTTTTAAACCGCGCGTACGTCAGGTGTGCTGCTGCGACGTTGGTAAATATTATCGTAATATTATCTTAATAGTTGTATGAAAGTAATAAACCATTTAAAATTCGGATTCACTTATTATTTTATTTTTATTTTAGGTAATTTAAAAATGATAACGTCGAACGAGTACTAAGAAATGTCTGACAGCGGGAGCAATGATTTTGACTTCTCTAGTAATAGTTCTAGTGAGAGTAGCTCTGATGAGAGTGAGGTCAGTGATCAGATATCAGTGTTTACCAACCGCAGGATGCGAATTTCCACTAATGCTTCGGATCGTGACCAAGAAATGGAGAATAACACCAGAAATGACTCATTTTCATATGTACCGTATTTTTCTTTTTTTTCTAATAAAATACTGTGTTCATTTATGCAAGCGTTTTATTCCAAATATTTCAATATTTTTTTAATAAAACACCGAAAAAATCATCGAAATCCATTGAAATTCAAAGAATTTAAGTGATTTAAAAAAAAAAACATTTTCAAAAAAAAAACACTTTTTCGGTGGCATTTTACAAGCAACTATATGACTTTTTTTGGCACTCAAACGGTTAATCATAACATGCATGCACTTATATTGTTCTATTATTGCGCTACATTTGTATGATGATTGATATTTATTGTTGTATTATATAATATTGTTAAAATAACTCCTGCTGACAAGCTGCTTGCAGTTGCTAACACGGGTACAAGTTTCCCTTGTATGTAATTAATATTACACAATTTTTTTTTTTAAAAGACATCTTATCTAAGAATAAGTCGTTTCGTATCATATCATTAAATTACACTTTATTGTCTTTAAAACTAATTAAGTATATTCACCGGAAAAGATTCTCAGTATCGCTTATTGAATCGCCTTTCAAAGCCGATAAGTTAAGCGAGTTGGTATTCATATAAAATATTATAAATTATCTAACCACCCTTTATATCTTAAAGAAAAAATGTAAAATGCACTCTTTGCTATGTTTTTTGGTTATTCAAACATTTATGAGAACTTCCCTTTGAGCTGATCTGAGGCCTTTACGCGATTTTAACATCAAACAAACAATTTTCGCGAGAGTACACAAAGGCGGTTTTATTAGAAACTATCATGAATAAAGTAATAAATGTTTTTTTTTTAATATTATGTTGTAAATAAGTGAATGCGTTCAGAACCATTAGAAAAAATCTATGTATAATTGTGTGCATCAATTTATAGAGTTTGTTACATAACGCAAATAACCCATAAAAACTAGCCGCTCGTTAGACATCAGCGCCCCTAGCGGCAAGAAATCAACACTCTCGTACGCGGGTCCGTTTCCGCCCGTGCACTCTCGACTCCATCATTCTCCCCGCGGATCTGGCCTTGGAAGCATCCTCCCCGCGGACCTGCCCTGGAAACATGAAACGCCGCCCGGAACCCGCCTAACGACTGAAGATGGCTTCCTACCCGGCCACACTACCAGCAATTGCCTTCACCGAACACTTCTCGCCTCTACACGAAAAACCGTGAGCCGTATCTTGCTTTTCCCCTTCCGTTGTGTTGCATTCTATTCAAATCACATTTAACCATGCCCGTTTGTAGAGAATTTCCAGAGAGAAAAAGAGAGTTTTACCCGTAACATTATTGTGAGATTTAGGTTAGCCTGTTCCCCTTGAGTAAATTAACTATGTCTGTACCTTTCTCCAGGTAAACTACTGAGTTTGAAAGCATCTGAGTGTTTCATTTGATAAAGTATTGAGTCGAATTCCCAACTATAAGACCGCCTGTCGATTCACGATCCTGCAGAAGAGCTCCGAGGCCTGCCGATTCTGAGCTAGTCGAAGGTCCCGAGCCGAGCTCCCTGGAAGAAACCTCTCACAGGGTAAGCCCACACACACTGTCTCCCGTAAATACACCTACCTAACCTTCCTCCTCTCCTTTCTCCCGCATTCCCGCATTTCCCCGGTCAAATCTTTTATGTTAACAAGTTAAATAATATATTCGTCGCAGGAAAGCAAGATTGCTGTAACAGCCAAAGCCATGTAAAAACAAACGCTGCGTTTTTAAACTGATATATCAATTAAAAAACGTAACATTAACAAAACGAAAATTTTTCCAAAGTCGTACAGATCTTGTATCGTAGAGTCACGGGACCCAGATAGATCGATGCAGAAAAAAAAATAGGGTGGGAGTAAATAACTTAAGTAAGTCGTCGCAATTTGAAAAATGGTCTTGAACGCTGCAACAGCTGTCACAACAATAAAAATTAAAAATACTTGCAGAAATTAATAATAATATTTAATTTGATTTACATTAAATTGAAAATAAAAATTAATTAAAAAAATATTTGCATCTGCTAATATCTTTTAAAATGGAAAACTTAAGAATCTATCTGACATAGATACCAAGGAAAATTCCGCACGCGAAAAAAAGGCTGTCATTTCAATCATCCTGAAATATTAACGAACATGTTGAATTGATCAGATCAAACCAATAAATGCTGTCGACTTTCATCATGCGAAAAGTCTATTTCCAAGCAATATTTGGTAATGAAATGTTTTTAATAATGTGCACATAATAAGCAAAAAGAGAAAAAAATTACTTATTTTTTAAATGCCGTTTTTTTGAGATATGAAATGTTAACATATTATTACTCAAGCTTGTTTTTTTTTACAGTAACTCCACACAGGAGACTCTGAGGCAAATAATTTCCCTCAAGGCCTATATCATCTTTGGGGATGCTGTGTGGAGGGTCTTATAGAGGACAGGAAGGAGTGAACTTGGGTCTTGAAGAGACCCATGTTATGGGATGGAGGAAACACAGAGGCCGGCAGATCATTCCACAGCCGAGCTGTTGAACACAAGAACGAGTCGTAGAAGCGACCCGTTCTCATGTGACAATTGTCAACCGTGTGCAAATGTTGGGCGCGCGTTTGGCGTGTTTCCCGACTATGCACCGGTGCCGAAGGGATCAATGACGCTAGTTCCTCTTAGCAAATTTAATAACAACCATCACCTTTGATGAATTTTTCAGTCTTTGATACAAAATATTTAATATATTATTTAACCATTACCCATCTAACTTCACACTTCAATCAAATTAATTGTTTTGTAATGTATAATGTATCTATCCTTTTTTACTATTGTACTATGTACATACGCTTTTTTCTTCGATGAGGTTAAACAACAAAATGCTGTCATTTTTATGATCCCGAAAGACTAAAGAACATGTAATTCTGAGGGGTAAATATAAAAACATTGAAGACAGACTAAAGTTTGTAGCTAAACCGTTTTGTATCGTGTAAAACAGAAAGGAAACCGATAATATTCTAATAACAGCCACAAGAAATTCAATAGAAGGATATACTGATAAATTTCAAAACTCAGTTCTGTTACTTATATTGAGGTTTCAATCGACTTACTAAAAGTTTTTTTTTTTAAACGGAGCAGTATCTAAGTTTTTCCTTAAGCTTTTTGTCAAATTCTTTATGTTTTGTCGATTCAGATTATATTCCATTCTTCATGCCTCAGTAGTGGGAGGGGGGTGTTATTACTAACGTTACTGGTACCGAGCGTACCAGACACGTGACGTGGCAGGCACGACAAAATTAGTAGCTTACATTATTTCATTTATTTTAGAGTCATTTTTTTTATACGTAGACTGTGCATTGTAGGGTCAAGTGAGAATGATGTTTATGTACTGCGAATTATAATGTTTCGTGAATATCCCACTAGAAGAATCTGTACTGAGGTGTTAATGTAATATTGCCAAGTTAAATATTATAAAAAATACCAATTCTATTTATGTTTAATGTAAATGTTAATAAGGTATGTTTGATTTGGTGTAATTAAGTTGCCAAAAAATCTGTTCCTTTTGTTTTTATCCAGACGGATACCCTAAGTTTGATTACATATATGTTGGTGTATTCTTCGTGGTTTATTTTAATGACGTAGACATGTAATTATAACGTTTAAATAGGTAATATTAAAAATGTCTTTGTCCGTGGGTGGTATATTTAAATGGGATATTAGGGGTGTAGTGTGTTGAAAATCTAGTTATTATTGTTGATTGTTGTGGGGGAATGCGGAGATAAAGGATTGCAAATATAGTCTAAAATTGTTTAATTATCGTAATGTTTGAAAGTATGAAAATTTCAGCAGTCTATAAAGTACTTGAATAAATATTATATTTTGTGCTTTTACTAGTGGGTCTATACAAATATTAGTTGCACTTCCCCAAAACAGTAGTTCATATGTAACTATGGATTGAGAGAGCCAAATATATAGTCCTTAGTATTGCGCGTGGGAAGATGTTCTTAATCATTTTTAAGAGAAACGTTTTTTTGTTTGGTTGTAATGAAGTTTGTGTGGTCAGTCCAGCACAGGTTTGAATCAATTGTGATTCCTAGATATCAGTTTTTTTTACATTTTTGCTTCTCTCGCATTGACATTTTGAATTGAATTGGGAAACAGTTGTGTAATTTTAATTCAAAATTTGGAGGAGGCTGACCTCTTTGAGTAATGCCATGTGTTGTACATTTTATGTTTTTGTATTAAGAGTAAGTCTGTTATTATTGGGTCATTGTTTAAGTATGGTGAAACTTTTCTCAGCCTTAGCGTACACCTTATTCCAGGAGTCGGCTTGACAAAGTGTTACTGAATCATTAGGTAATGTTACAATATTATATTCAAATTTTAAATAACAGAGAACATTGATATAAAATGGGAACAATAGGGGGCCTAGATTACTACCCTGAGGCACTCCGCACTTGTTTTAAAGTGGTTCACCTTTTATGACATTGATAGTAACTTGTTTAGTTCTGTCAGTAATAAAACTTGTTGATACTCGAAGATAATTTGTAAGCAATTTGAGTTGTCTATTAAAATTTCTAAAACTGAGATGAATTATTTTGAATATAGACGCGATATGTTCTTTTCTTTCTATATGTCCATTTTTTCTATTTATGTGTAAAAGTGTTGGTGATTGAAAATTCAGTTAGAATTGTGATATCAAAGTCTATTTTAAAATAGATTAGAATTATAATTTTTGGTTAAAGATCCAATATTTTGATTGAATAGTGTAAGAGTGGATGGATTAGCGAGTATAGAACCACATTGTTTTTGCTCTGAAGTAATATCATATTCATGTTAATTATTGAGGTTGATTGTAAATAAAATTAAGAATAGACCTTCATGGAGTACAAATCACTGCACCTAAAAAAGAGAAGTTTTAAAAATATTTGAAGCGCCCCCGGCGGTAGGCGAGTTCTGTAACCAATCAGAGGTTTGGCTACAGGACTCACATACCTACCTAAAAACAGGTTGCAGAAAATTCGGGAAACATAAAATATGCAGCCCCCGTAATATTTTCCTTTCGAGTTGGAATTCAGGAAGCTATCGAAGCTGGGAACGTACCGGGTACCTGCCGAGGTATTAACTCGTGGCAGCCCACTCGAACGTTGGAGTATTCCAGGAATCAAATATACGGAGTCTTATGTTCAATGGAGTGAGTTTATCTCCCCTCCTTCTGATTGGATGAGCTCCACTACAATAAAGTACCGCCATTACTTACCTCCGCGAGCGTTAAATATATACAGCCAACTACATTCGATATCACTGCGTTGAGAATATCGCGGGGGAGCGAGATGCCTCAAGTTCTTGAGATAAATATATTCGTATATTAATAATAATAAATATTTATTCCAGTATGAGTGGAGGTTATGCAGTCCCACACATTCCATACAAAACATACATACAATAGTAATAAAAATATACAAAATATGTACAAAAGTTAGAAAATAAAAAGTAGGTGAATGATATATGACACATACAAAAAAAAGTAAATGAAATTAAAGCCTTTAAGGTGCTGCGGCATTTAAATTGTGAGGGGCCAATATCTTTCTCCAGTATACGTCGATGCTGATTGCTGGACTGGGGCGAACCTCCATGATGAGGATACTCCCGGAGCTGTTTAGTCTTTCCCTCATTCCAATCACCCTGGATCTTATAAGGGCTGCAAAACCGGAAACTCGCCCCACCGTGAACGTACTGGAAGCACTGCAGTATCTGGGGAGGCCAAACATTATGCAGAAGGCGTTATTCTACTGTACACGAAGTCTTTCCATACTAGTCTTTTTATAGTTTGCCCACAGTTCGCAGGTGTACAACGTTGCGCAGAAGGCAAGGAAGAGAGTTCTTTTCACAGCGGTACTACAAAGGCGAAATCTTCTGCTGAACATGCATTTTATGCTGAGAGCTCGCCTTTGCCTATCAATATCATCATCATCCATCAGATTGCTGGTGATTATATGTCATAGGTATTTAGTTCCTTCAGTCACCTTCAGGATCTCACCTGACCATATAGGTATATGGTTCACATTGTGGGTAGTCATGAATACCTGATTACTAAAGTGATAGTCGAGACGAATATTGAAAGCCGTGGTAGAGGAAGCCACCAGACCTCATGGCTATAAAGCAAACTTGACTGATGCGAGTGCAGTTCCTTTGTGATGTTTCGGGCTCCAACAGGCAGGTTAATTATTTCCCAACCTCCGGTACAAGTACCGTAATGAAGTAGAATGATAATTTTTTTAAAATGCAATGAAAGTTTGCACATAATTCGGAACTTTTTATCCGAAATTCATGATCAAGCTCAATGATTTTATTTCATTTCGTATTTAACAATATTTTTCATGGTACTTTCTTTGTAAATTCACTTTAAACATCGAAACTCTAACTATTTCCAAACCCGGAATGTTTGAGATAAGAAAGTATAGTTTATAACTTTCAAACCGCAATAAAAACCAGATCCTCAACAAATAAAACCCCGAATATCCCGATAACACATACCTCACACGGGCAAAAACACATTTAGTTTTACACAATCAAACTTTATAATTGCACGATCACCACTCTGAAACAATTACTAACTATAAATATAATATCTACAATTAACCTCAAAAAATATGTCACAGCCTGGATCAAAAACAAGGTATTCGTATTATTAAAAACATGGTAAAACCGAACCAAACAGAACTCAACACATAAAATAGTATACTTACTTGATAGTCCCTTCTTTTTTTTCAATGTTACGCCAAATTTGTTCGAAAATAGTTTATCTATGGGTATATCTATTATCTATGCTACTCTCAGTTCGTGTAGTTTGCTTTGCCCGATTTATCACTATATTTTTTTCCGATGTCTTCCCCCGTGCGATTCAAGTACTGTTTAGTACTTGTGTGTACAAATACTACAAGGAAAACTCCAAATAAGATATTTTTTATGCTTTCCAAGGACAAGCAAGGGAGAAAAAATGGTAAAATGCTATGAGACGACACCCGATTAAAAATCGAGTTATTTCTTTGAAAAATGTTTGAGATAAGAAAGTATAGTTTATAACTTTCAAACCGCAATAAAAACCAGATCCTCAACAAATAAAACCCCGAATATCCCGATAACACATACCTCACACGGGCAAAAACACATTTAGTTTTACACAATCAAACTTTATAATTGCACGATCACCACTCTGAAACAATTACTAACTATAAATATAATATCTACAATTAACCTCAAAAAATATGTCACAGCCTGGATCAAAAACAAGGTATTCGTATTATTAAAAACATGGTAAAACCGAACCAAACAGAACTCAACACATAAAATACTATACTTACTTGATAGTCCCTTCTTTTTTTTCATACAAATATTAACAAACTTAGTCGAAAGTATCTATAATTACGCATATATTATTTTTTAAAGAATTTGCATACCGTAACCAATACAAAAACAAAAAGTATTTCTCCTCAAATTCTATACCTAATTTATATTTATAAAGCAAAATTAAAACATCAATACTTGTACCACATTTAACACATCCACGTGAACACCTCAGCACAGGTCTCCTAGTGAGGTGGTCACGACATATATAACACTTCATTCACAGCATCACCTTTTCAAACCTACCTTACACTCCACATTATAAAACACCATACAAATCACCTTTATCATGCTTTAAAACAAACATATTATGTAAAATGGCAGCGTATAATATTTATAAATAAATAAAAAAGAGGTATTATTATTTTACCACACTACTTAACATTGTCAATCGCAACACGAGCAATGACAACTTTTCACTTTATTATTTAATTGAGTTATGACTTAGCGATATCCGTTTCTCTGCAACTTTAGTCCACGCTCCCTATGAATACCTGAACTGCCGATAGTATTAACATCTTTTCATCACTTACGGACTGGTCTTAAAGCACCTGAAAGTTGTATGAAAGCTTTGCTGAAAAAGTTTTAGGCCTGATTATTTTAGCAATTAGAGTAGTAGATTGCCAAAATAACTACAATTTTGTTTTTTTTTTAAACTAAACTTTCAACGTTCTTTTATAAGTTTTCCTTTGCCGGCGTTTCTTATCACATTTGACGATTCATAACAATTTAACAGTCAACACCCAGATAATCAATTAATTATCATCGATCAGTAAATTTCTTCCGTAAATAACATGACAGAAAATAACTGCTCTCTGCGTAGGTGGCACCCAATAGTTGTTTACACGCAAATCGCTGGAAACTCTCACGCACGTAGTGGTGTGTAAAAGTACACAATCATTTCCTGAAAATTTGATACGGATTATCATTTTTAGTATGTTTTTAAATCGTTAATAAACACTGAATAAAATTAAAATGACTTATTCAGTAATTAGACTGTTGTGAACTTCTCCAACTAGTCAACTTCAAAATACCTCATCGACAAACTCGGTAAAATATCTATATATTCTATTACAATAATTCTGGTACTAACTACCAGATACATGCTTCCATTTCTCGCCTACATACACTTGGAAACAAATTCACCTCTGCTATAGATATACTCGTATGTAATACAAGTTAACCCATGTTTAAAAGATGTATTATGCAATTTCGTACATTTTTAAGTCAAAATATAAAAACACGTTGATTTTTTTTTCACAATGTCATGACTCATATTATATTATATGATACACTTGTATATTATGTATCATGTTCTTTTTTTGTTAACTTAAAACCTTTTTTTTTCTCTCTGCACACAAAATCTTTTAAATGTAAAAATATATAAAAGCCCAACGGGGCATTAAAAAAAAAACAGTAATGATAGTAATAATAAATACGTTATGTACTCAACTATTTGTTATTTCTACTCTTTGTTTATGTAATTTTTTTTCCCATTTCTCATTTAATATACCTTTACGTATTCTACATCTATGATCTCTGTAATATCCTATTGGTGTACAACTGTTTTATGGAGGAAATGAAAAATATGTAAATAACATACCATCAGTAATAAATTGACCTTTTCCAGATTACAACGCCTTGTTTTACGTAAGAAGAAACTCCAGTGAAAAATATAATGGCTTTAAAAACATGTATTCATATACATCAGTAAACGCCAATTCTGAATATATAAGTTTTATTATATATAATTATACGACGAATTTATAAATCGTTATTTAAAAGAGTATAAAAAAACATCTCATCAAAACACCTTGTTATGTTGGTAACGTTACATTTGGAACATCTGACGTCAGGTGCGCATTCTGTTTTTGGATTGTTATTAACATTTTAATATTTCACTTCTTTTTTGTATATTAAATATATGTTTTTTTAGTTTTGGGAAAATTTAATCATTAAAATTTTAAAATTTTATTATTGAAATTGATTAGAGTAATCATGAGCAAACCAATTATCAATACGGATATTGTGATAATATTAATACTTAATACTATTATTGAGTTGAAGATTCTAAAAGTGCACATAATTTTCCTACTTATGTTTAGTTACGGTTTACTATGAATAGAATATACAATTATGTACGGTAGAGCTTATCCTTGTTTTGACATCTGACATTCTAACCTCAAAACTGATCAAAACCGACCGTCTATAGATTTAGAGCCTTTTTATGGGCCTGAAAAAAAAAATTGAAAATGATTTTAACTATGAAAACTAACTTCGGGAAAAAATAAACGAAATATACTGGTATTCATGTTTGATTAAAATTGGACGGGAGTTCCTTATTAGTGAGTTTTTGTTTAAGTTTTGAAAAGCTTGATATTTTTTTAACTTTATTAATTACTTTAGAGTTTAATCAAGTTATTTTTTGTCGAAACCTTTACGTTTGGTAGGTATGAAAATATAAATTCAAAAAATATTTGAAATTTTACAAAATTGTAAGCATTTGAAAGTTTTAATGAGTTTCATCGAGAATGAGATATTTTCGATAGAAAGAAAAAAATTAACGGAATTAATATGTCTTTACCGAATATTAATATAATAACCCCCCTTTAAATTGAACTTTACTTGATAAATCAATTTGAATACAAGGGATTCAAAGAAGCGTCTGTTTGACAAGTTCAATGAAGGTTGAATTTCGACGAAAATCAGAAATACCTAATTTGTAAATCATAAACAGCGTAATTTTATTATTTGAATTCAGAAAACGATTTTCCGATCGATTCGAAACATCTCTTAAGTGATTTCTTTTCATAAAGGCGGAAAAACATTTATTAGAATGAAAAATATTTTATCACTAGCTGATGTGTGCCCGTCCTTGCTCGGGATTATTTATTTATTTTGGAATAAAGTTATGAACTTGTTTGTCATTTTGGTGACATAATTGATTTGACAGCGAAAGTAATGCCCCGTAACGACTATTACTATCGCTAAAAAATTAAACAAATTTTAATTTTAAATTATATTTCAAATCAAAAATTGTGTTATCCATTTTCTAAATATTCTACCCAAAAAATTCTTATTTTGAATATGTAATCTATGGCTAACCAGTGTGGTAGATCTATGGGCACTGGTATATCAATATATCATGGCGGGTTCAATATTTTTCATACTAATTATAAAACTTTATAGCAACAGTTTTATATATTGGATTTTATTCAAACTGTGAGTGGAATAATTTATTATTACGAAATAATGATATTATTATTACGCAATACGATAAACATGATGTTTATAAGGATAAAAATATGAATTATATATTTTTTAAATTTACATAGGTTTAGCATTCATCAAAATCAAATTAGAAATAAAATCTTTTACTGACTGTTATAT
Source organism: Halesus radiatus (assembly GCA_022606495.2). NCBI lineage: Eukaryota > Metazoa > Arthropoda > Insecta > Trichoptera > Limnephilidae > Halesus > Halesus radiatus. Next base: position 217,817 of record JAHDVE020011076.1, read on the forward strand.
GTAAGTTTAAAAAAAAAAAATTTAAATATCGAATATCCTTAAAAAATCCTTTGAACGTTTATTTTTAACATGCGGTCATAAAAATTCCAATAAAACACCAATATTGGGTGCAGTTTAAGTTTTTTATGAACACTAACCTTCATGTTTTTTTAAATGCGGTTTAAAAAAGTTTCGTAAAGTTTATTAAAAAAAACTGAACCGGAGATGATGGCAATTATTTTTCTCCAATTTTTAAAAGTATTTTGAAAATTTTAAACTACCATTTAATTCAGAAAGGCTGGTTTATATATTCAATGAATTATTTGGCCGTAAAGTGCTGGCAATATTCCATGCGGTACGAATTCGAACTAGAGTTGTTTTTAAATACGACAGATGTCGATAATTAATTTTTTCAATGTTACTATGTTTATCTATGGGTATATCTATTATCTATGCTACTGTCAGTTGGTGTAGTTTGCTTTGCCCGATTTATCACTATATTTTTTTCCGATGTCTTCCCCCGTGCGATGCAAGTACTGTTTAGTACTTGTGTGTACAAATACTACAAGTAAAACTCCAAATAAGATATTTTTTATGCTTTCCAAGGACAAGCAAGGGAGAAAAAATGCTATGAAACGACACCCGATTAAAAATCGAGTTATTTCTTTGAAAAAGTCGCCTTTGTTGTTGTGAAAACCATTTATATGTAAGGAATATTATAAACAATATTTATTTCCCACAATTTACGATTAATTCGGTATAATTCCATGTAAAAATTTGTGAGCATGACACTTGTTTTTCATATGATTTGATTGCTTTGTAAATAATAAGAATCTCTGCTATAGTATACATACGTCTTCTAATGTTATTTTTTTTTATATTTTAGCATGAAGACGTTGACAACTATATCAGCTTCAGAATTTGATATGTGCAAAATGCATGTGGCAGTTACTAAATAAATAAATAATCTATGTGCATCCATTATATTTTATAGCACTATCCAACATGTAATAAATAATTTATGTAACCTACAAGACTTTCATTATTTTCTTTTAAATCTCTACTGAAATGTACTTTTCTTTTTCTCGTCTAAATAAATGTGGATTATTATAATACGTACTCGTATATCCACATACTGTAATTTGAAAAATTTTACTCTATATTTTATTGAAAGGTTATATCAGTTATGAGAATTCACAAGGAGGAGACAAGGGAGGTAATTAAAACAAATTATATATTTTACACATCTACCCTTTTGTATTTCAGTTTTGTAACAATTGCATCAGACCAAAATTGGGTACATTTTATAATTAGTTATTTGCATTATGCTTCATCATACTTCATATACGACTGTATGACTTCTAGAAGTTTCCAAGTCATAATTGGCAACGCAATACAGTGCAGCCTGTTTCTGGCAAAAAGCATATGTGGTTGCGTCTGTTCCATAACTTTGGGAATAGGTTGTATTGAATATGTCAAGAAATTTTTCATCGTCGACTCCTTCGCGGGGAATTTTACTTTGACGGTGAAATCTTCTCTTAAAACATCCGGAGAAGCACCAAAAATCGGATCATCATGACTCAAAATGTGACCACACTTTTTTAATTTTATGTTATTAGTAGCCTCTACTACTTTCAAAACTTCTTCTTCGAGGATTCTTCCACGCTGAAGAGCTTTTGTGTCAAACAGTTTAGCACAGGCAAGTGCATGTTTACAGCCACCTGGAAAAATAAGAAAATACAAAAAATTATGTTATCTTTTGCTATGAATGTATGTAGATTTGACGACATTGCGAGGTCGGACTAAAGGACGCTGGGAGCTGCCTGCAAGTTTACTGACGAAGATGATACAAATTACTAACTAACCTTGGGATGCACGACAATCTTCGCACTTGCATGAATCTATAACCTCTAGAGCTTCATTGCAAATAAGTGTTACTGCGTACGCCTTTGTTTATATTTTATGCTTCGGAGTGACTCGAGTGCAAACATCGCCGATTCGCTTCACCAGAACATACCCCACAGCACTGTTTCCTTAGTTCTCCCGTGCTGATCTGTAACATATACACAATATTATATATTAAAATATTCACCTAGCAAACTATAATGTTATTATCAGGCAGTGTCTCGCAAGGAATTTGTTTTTGTTCAATTGATATTACAATAAGAGCATTCAGTAATTAACCATTATTATTAATAATTTATAGGTGGAAACGGCATTACATCATTTCTATATAGTTTGTAAGGTGGATATCTACACATTAGTGATGAAATTTACTTTAAGAATTCTATAGATACTCGTATGACAGGAAGGTTCGATAGCGAACTGTAACTTGTTGGTTTAATTTAATCAAAAAGGGCCCGAAAAAGGACTATTTTGGGCGCATGTTGTAATAATAATTAAATATACTCGTATATGGTATGAGAGTTAATACAATACAATCTTCTTACCTTATCGTCTTAAAACCTCGAAAATTTAGCACTGAGAAAATTACTTCAACTTAATAATTCGTAGCGTTGAGTTTAGACCAATTGTTGCCTGAACCCATAAAAAAATCACTCTCAGTCATTACAGCTATACAATCTTATAAAAAATTAAAACAAAATATACACAAGAGTCTTGAAAAACGAAATAAATCCGGAAATAACCACGTTAATACAGGTCGGGAATGTTTGGACTGCTGAGTACTATTGATTTTTGACAGTCAGTTAAAGTCCACGTCAGACAATGGCCGTTGAGATTTTAATCATTTTAGGCCGTTGTTTAAATCACTATTTTTAGAATGAAGATATTAAAAATACACATTTTTAGTTTGATAATCATAATCAGAAAAATAAACTTTAAATCATCCACATATTTTTAACAGTATCCCTGGTTTGTGAAAATACCCTTTATATATTTTGAGTAGCTAGCGTCACTCCTAACATTAATATAATATACATACATATTGAAACTATGGAGTCTCTAATAATGCAGTAATAATAACAATAACCTTTTTGTGTCAAATATTATGTATTCATTGTTTCATAAAAATCATCATTTCCAAGCTGAAAATGAAATAAGCATTATAACAGGCTGAACTCTTGCAAGAGGTTGTGTTAATTTGAATTGAATTGACAGTAAAAATGGCTCTTTTGAAAATGTTATTCGTTAAACATGCACAGCTGTTTACATCAGCTTTTCAAGACTTTTTGCGAAGTTCACTCGCATTGCATGTTCGTTTCTGGGCGTTTTTGACCGTTTCCAGCGTTTTTCGAACATTTGCGTAATGATAGACACAATACATTTCGACAAAAATGGCATTGTGTTTCGCCCATGTCATTAATTTAATTCAGAATATTGAAAATATCTCGGCAAGACACGCGTTAAATTTTGTATATACAGTAGTTCTATTTGTATATACAGTTGACTGGTACAATAATTATGTTTTACCGGAACATATGCTCACAGATATTTGCCGAGTTTCCTAAGTTAGGGGAATCCTTGAAAGCACTTACGTTATTCTAAATAAATATTTCCGGGAATCATCATCGCCACGCCATCGATTTATGACCAAACCTGTTGATCACAGACTTACCTTAAAATTCCTACTATAAACTACTGTTTTTAAAGAGTGTCGTTAAAGTAGTTTTGTTCAAATTTTAAGGCCATTTAAACCAGCTTAACCTTCCCGGCTCTAATAAGAATAAACTGTGCTATTATTTTTAATTGAATATAAATCAAATTTAATAATGTTATTATTAAGTTCTGCAAGTATTTTTAGTTTTTATTATTGACAGGTGTTTCGGCGTTTACGGCCATTTTCAAACTGTGGTTAATCCACATTGTGACGACTTATTTATATGATTTTATTTACTCCACTCCTTTTCAATTTCGACGGGTAATTATTTATTATCGATTACCGATTTAGTTAAAAAACAATTAAAATTCTGAATTCTGTGAGGTTTTCACATTTATGTGTTTGCTCGTATTTAACTGACAATATTTTCTTAATTTATTTATTTAAATGTGTTGTATTGTTTTGATAGTGTGAACATACTGAGAAGCGGTGAGTATATAATTTTCCTTTCTTTATTAATTAATGTTATATTAGGATCATTTGTTCGTTTGTTAATTTCTAATTGTTCAAGTAAATTTAATCTTAGGCCCTTTCTTTCTATATGTAAGAATTTAATTTTGTTATTGTCAAGCGGGACGTGATTATTTAATAAAAGATATTCTGCGAATTTTGAAGACGTCCTTTTATTTTTGGAACATCTTATATGTTCTTGAATTTAGTTGAGAAAGCCCTTCCCGTCTGCCCTATATAGGTAGCGTTGCAGTTGGCGTTGTCACATTTTAATTCGTATATGCCACTATTATTAAGTTTAGGATTTTTACTTTTTGTTTTAAACTGAACTAAAAACTAAAGCGGTGATACACAACTGGCGGCCCGTGAGTCGCATGTGACCCTCTAGCCTATTTAGTTTAGCCTGCGAGCCTTTTCCTGGGACTCAATTATCCAAATAAAATAAATCTAAATCAACAGCATTATTTTGATAGTGTTCACAAGAATTAATATTTTGAATTTGTGAACAAATGTTGTTTCAGAAGACACATCATAAGTAATGAAAGTGAATTTTTTTAATATTTCTTATTTAACAGGTATCATTTGGATTTCCGGGTGCTATGATTAAAGTCTTGTTTCACAAAATACGAAAAGGTATCGCGACAAACTTGCCTGTCTTTTTTCACATAGTGTTCTTTCAAATTTCAGATTGATAAAAATCGATGGTGTTTACTTATTTAATCTTGGAGGGGAAATTGTTCGCTTGCGACGCTTTTTCCTGCGTTCTATGATTGTTTTAACTGTTTTACGAAATACAAAAAGGTTTTCCGGGTAAATTTTAATTGAGAACCCTGAATTATAAATTAAATTAACTTCATAAATGAATTAAAAATAACTTCACCACTATATTATTATACATAGATATCAACATGTTTCGAAAGCGATGCTTTCTTCATCAGGAATAAATAGAATACTAAAAAATAATAATGGATGTATGAAATGACAAACAAAGAACACAAAAAAAACTATTTTTCAATTAATTAATTAAATAATCATTTTTAAAACAGGAATTTTTAATAAATAATTTTTACGAAGTAATTTTTTCAATTAATTTATTAATAATGACGCCACAAAGTGAATACCAATCTTTTGAAGAAAGTATATTGTAAAAGTGTTCAATTGAAGATTTAAGCTATAAATTGCTCTGAAAACGATGGCATGCTATCCCAACATTAATATATTTTCAATCGATTTCAATGTTTTATTTTTTCTTAACCCTATAATGGAAGCATTCTTAAATTACTTATTGACATTATAAATAAATTTCAATAAGTTATTATGAAATGCGGTATTTTAGGTATGTAGTTAATTATTTTAAATAGCTGTTTACTATTGGATCCAGATAGTTTTGGCGTTTGCACGGAATTCATATGTATATATTGTTTTTTTTTTAAATCTATACTAGCGACACTATCGACTGCAAATTTAACATTGTTAAGCTGTACGTGTACTATACCCTGCGCCTGCAAACATGCTGAAAATTGATAAATTGGTCCGCCAGCTTAAAAGGTTGTACAACACTGCTCTAAAGTAATGGTTACATAGAAAACTAGTTGGATTTATACGTCCATTGGCGTTTTATTTTGACTTCCGATTGAAAATTCTGACTTCTAACTATGTGAAAACATTATTATTTGCGATCAGCAACCAGGGGGGGTTGAGAGTTTTTGTTGTTTCCGTATCCCTCGAATTATTCCCAGGTAGGGAGGTAGGGACCTCCCCTTTCACAATAAATCCACTAGATAAGCCTCGCTGTTCAAAAATGACCATAACATCCCATTACGTGTACTGATATGCCCACTGGACTACCTCCCTTTGATAGCTACGCTTCCGTGAAATGTGCACTACCAACTGAAAACAAAACGGTCTTTATATGAAAGCACGGAAGTAAAATGTTTTTAATTCAATGTACCGCGCTGGAATCGCAGCTTTCCCGACCTAGTGGAAGTGTGGCATCAGAGGCTCAAATAAATGGGAGAGACTAAAGGGGACGATTCAGATCGATAATAAAATGTATCATCTCACTAGGGCGATATTGACAGTATTTTTCATTTTGGGAAGAGGTGCAAATTATATATGATTTTAAATAATGAGGATCACTTAAAATGAAAATAATACATTTACATGTTTTGTTTAAATTAAATAAAAAAGGTTTTTTTTTATTTCCGTTATAACAAGCATTTTAGTTTTTTATTATTTTGACGGCTGTTTCGGTGTACAAAGCCATTTTAAAATTTTACGAAAACAGAAAATTTTCAGGAGTAACACAATTCAATTTATTTTCTTTATAATATTAAAGAATAAATAAACGGAATTGTAGGAATTGAACACAATAACGGTAATTTAATTAATGATATTTCATGAAAAACTGTTTTGTTCCTGTTTCATCGAGCACTTTCGGTCGGCCTCCGTGATTGAGTTGGTTAAGATCCTCTCACGGTCACTGGTTCAAATCCTGACGTGCGCAAGTAAAATTGAATTGATTAATTTGTGTTTTTTCACAATTTATTTATTCAAAATAATATATAGTATCTATATTTGCAACACGTTACAGAGTGGTAGATACTTTCAGTATCGTCAACAAATCAGAATCAAAATGTTGCTTTAAATGGCTTTAGTTGCGTTTGGTGATCAGATCTGAATAACCAGATACTTTCCCATCTTCCTATTCTCTATTTCCTTCCCTTCCCCACAATTTTCAGCCTCACAAAATATCCCAATTTGGGATGCCAGTCTCAGTGGCTTCATACATTTGGGACTCATGTAAAAAATAAATTAAAAAGTTATTAAAAAAAAAAACTCAAACTCATCACATAACTGAGTAGATATTTTTAGGCGGATTGGGCAAATGTAGTAGATTTTTTTGATGTTTAAATAATAGTTCTGCTTTGAAGCAAGTAATGACCGAAAGCCCAATCTCTACGATATCCCTCCTAAGCCTCCCAAATTGGTGGCAAATTGTTAACCTAAACTAAACTCACCGCCGACATCATTTGGAAAAGTTTCTGGTGAGCTCATTTAGGATACCTCCCCTATCCTCCTTCGCTGCCTCAACCCTTAAAATGGTTCCTGCTGCATTTCAGTTGCTGCGACTGACGTTTAATTATCAGATTCCTTCCCTGGGACGGGAAAAACGTAAATCCCGTAAACGCTTCTGAGATTTATTCCGTTCCGTCCTTATAGCCCTATGCCTTCAGCATGAGTATCATACCGCGTCGCGCCGGCGATGTTTGCCGGAAATCTTATAATTATTGGGAGATCAATAGAAAAACATCAGCATTTCAATTTGGGAGGCCGGTGTGGGTACCGCCGCCCTGGGAACCATTTGTTGGATAACCAGCACCTTTGCCATTTGGTGCACATTTGGTAACTTAGCAGGGGTTCCCGGGTTAATGGGATGAGGTTTGTCGAAGTTTGGCAGCGGATGTGTCTACCCACCAACTGCGTGGCGGGCCCTATCGGAAGAGGCCCATTGAGGGAGACCCTTTGATCTCTCTCAACCCATCGCCTTGCAATGCAGTGGGAGGGATGAAATCATACGTCCATCACTCCCGAACCCCAGATTCCTACTCACCCCTCGTGTATTTTTCCATCGGAGGTCCTCTCATTCCTTTCCTTAAAAACCCTCCACAAAAAAAAATATTAGCCTCCGGTGTGGGGTATTGATATTCTGTATATAAATATAACAAATCTACAATATCACAAGAGCCTAAATAAACATAATATTTATAAAGTCGGTGGTCACACAACAGATATTATAAGCTGTCATTAAATAAATTTTGAGCTAAAGGTACTGATTGAAACCTTTTTTAAAATTTTTATTACGTTTTCATTCACTAATTCCAATTTCAATATTCAGACGGTGTTTTGAACTTTGAGGTTTTTATGGCGACAAAAATAGTATTTCAAATTCACGTTTCCAACCTCGTTACACTGGATTGGTAGATATCACAGAGAAGAGAATCAAAAGAGGTGCTTTAACAGGTGAGGGGAAAAAGCAAAACTTAGCAGAGTAAGCTTGGAGGTATGTTCTTTTCAGTGATTTGCTAATAAACAATTCCAAACATTATGCAGACAACTCGCATTGCACCGCATAGTATTAGTATTTACTCTACGAAAATCTGCTAATGATCAACTCGTCCTTTTTACAATTATGTGGAATTTATCGCCAATACCCTTCAAGTACCTGCCATGCCAACATTCAAAACTAACCCAAAACGCCAAATTAAGTAAAACAGCAATATGTAAAAAAAAGTTCGGTTTGCTTACATAAACAGAATTATTTTGTCAAAGTATTTAGTTTGACCCGTTTACAAATGATCAATTTTCTTACCAAAGGAAACGATGACATGAATGCTTCCGCGTCGTTTTCAAGACGGAAATTGTTTCACAAAACTGTTAAAAAATATATTGAATAAGCTTAAAAGTAACTAAAATAACGATTTCCTCTGGAATGTAATGCGATATATGTGATTATTCTCACTATCGTTTCTATTTTGATACCATTTTAATGCATGAATACGTTATTCCTTAAAATCTTCCGATGATCATTATATGGTAGGCAGCGAGCGGGGTTTATTAAAAGAATGCGCGACCAGGCTGGTCACAAAATTGATGTCACGTGAACAAATAAATGTGAGAATAATAAATATATATCTAATTTTTAAACTGTCAATTCATGGTGGAATTCCATATTAAAATGATTTTTTTTTTTATTAAAAAACCTTTGTAACTTTTTTCCACTTATTTGTCAGCAATAAAATAAATTTCAAACAATAAAAACAATATTAGAAAAGCAGGGAACTCACTCCCGACATCCATGCTATATATACCATAGATTTAGTATTTATTGTACCAGTCTGAGGATGCCCGTGATAGGGTGAAACCGGAGGATGCCCGTGATAGGGTGAAACCGGTCCGGTCGAAAATAAATAAGTGGAAAAAAGTTACAAAGGTTTTTTAATTAAAAAAAAAATCATTTTAATAAATATATAAATCTAATAAAACGCCGGATACGTGACATACAAATATATGAAATAGAAAATATATTTAGACCAAATACAGACCGAAACCACTCAACTATACTTAAAACACCTCACTTTACAATTATTTTTGTCAGCAATCACAGCAATTTAATATAATGTAATTCCATATTTTTAAATGAAATCCTCAGCGGGAAATCCCAGTGAGGATATCATTATTTTTTTATTTGTAACTAAAATAAAACCTTTGCCTCCACGTAAAAATGGTACTGGGAGATTTTTCTTTGGGTATTTCAATGTAATTCTGACGTCAGTAGTAGATACCGATACGCGGGCAGGTACCAAATAATACCCCTCGAAACCAGATCGCTTCGAACTAGAATCTGTTAAGGACATGACTTAGGTCAGCTAAGTAACGTAGGAATTGACTCTGACCAAATTTAAGTAGAAACACTGCAGGCTCCTTAATCCAATGTAACATCAAACTCATGTTTGTATTTGAATGGATTTTAAAGTTACAATATGATCAGGTTTTCCGTAACAACCTACCCTTAGCTATCAAATTACATGGACCGAATTTTACTCCCATGATCTTCCGCAGACCCAAATTATCATCTGTCCCTATTTTAATCGTTCATTTCAAAGATAATATATACCAAACCAGACCTAAACGGCCCCAAATTCATGTTTCTACCGTCACCAACACCACGTGAGATATGACAACAACACGACCAATATTCGCATAGCTAGTGTTCCCTGGTGCCAATTATACATTAAGTTAATTATTGAAAACAATATCAATAACTCTCAATGAAAACATGAAACAGAATAAGACAGAGAAAATAAAATAGACTGAGATTTCGATGCAGAACCTCCACTCCATCCAGAAGTAACGTCTCTGCCAAATGAGCAACCGATTTCGTCAGAGGTTCTGAGTTCGAGTCTCAGTCTCGGCCGTATCTTTTTGTTGTCTGTCTCTTCTTCTGTTCCATATTTTCATTAGATATATTGCTATTATTTGCAATAGATACCAAGTTAACCATGATTTAATATAAAATAAATTAATTCAAAATGACTTTATAATCACCACAGGAATGACTTGAAGAAATTTTACTATTAGAGTTAAGGAACACGTAAGGTGTTTAAATAATAATAATTATTCTGAATTTGCCAATCATACTTTGGAAATAGTTAAGTGTTAATAGTCGCTTAAATATAAATAATATATATTTAATAGCCATATCTTGAATTTATTTTAACATTAATATTAATAATAAAAATATTTTCTTTAATTTCTAATATAAATTTGATACTCAAAATTTGATTATAATTTTTTATTTACATTTTTGATTAATTACTTACCCGCTTTAATCAATTATTGTTTATATTTATAATTTATCCATTCTAACATTATTATGTTCTATTGTTTATCATTTGTCTAACGTAATTATTTTTTAGTATTCTCTATATTCCTGATGAGGAAAGCATCGCTTTCGAAACATTTTGATATGTATATATTAATAAAGAAGTGATTACAAAGTAATTTTTAGTTCATTTATTAATAATGACGCCACAGGTGAATACCGATCTTTTGAAGAAATTGTAATATAAAAGAACAACTTACTACCTTAACAACTTACCGGTATTTCCAAGCTCAGTCTAGATGAATAGTGTATTTTCTATCACCCGAACATGACACTTCGGTACTACGACGTATTTCAAGAACGGGCTTTGTGAAGCTTTACAAGGTTAAGTGCCTAAAACATACTTATCCCGAGCTTTCCTTTATAAGATTTTCTAATCTCAACCTTCCTAGTATTACATACTTTTACAGACATAATTAATTAAGGCGGCAGGTGGGGTAGGCAGGGTAGAAAGAGTGGAAGGGTTTTGAGTATTGCCCCAGCTAAGCGCCCTTGGTGAAATATTGCTTGCAATGGTAGGTATATTTTATTACCAGAATACAATCTTAATACCTACGTGTAATAACTATATAAATATATTTTACCAGAACTTAAAACTCATCTTTTCAGACAATCATATCCATAAATTGAAGAAATTCACACGTTAATTGCCTAGCCAGGCTAGCCGGTTAGTACTTACCTAAAGTCACTTATAGAATAAGTTTACAAAAATCACGGATCGGTGCCCAAATACGTCCGCAGCCCGTACACTGTAAATAACTATATGTGTAAAATAAATGTTAATATCTATTAAAAAAACTTTTTAAAATTATTTTATAAATATTCTCTAGTCCTAAAAAGTATTAACTTTTCAAATAAATACCAACTCTTCTTGTGCCGCCAATCTTCTAATAAATGTAACATCAATAGAAAAGGAGGATAAAATAGCAACATTAAAAAGCATATCATCTCTAAGCTTGAATTTTATAATAAAACTGTTTTCATCTGAAGCGACCTGCCACGTAAGAATGTTTTTCTGTATCTGTTTGTACATAATTAGATAAAGAATAGGAAGTAATATTTGTACAGCACCCATGAGGTGATTTTTCACAAAAAGGGCGTCATACAAATCAACTAATTATTATTATTATCTATTAAAATTACTAAATTTTAAAAAGGCTGCGAACTCCGAAACGAGGTTACGCAAAAGCGTTATGACAACTAACAGAACCTTGTCAATGAAAGAAAGGATCTTAGATTAAATTTACTCCGGCAACTAGAGATAAACAGAATATAGTAATGACCCTAATATCATTTTAATAAATAAAACAATAAAAACTATCTATTCACCACTTCTTAGTATTTCCACGATATCTAAACAATGCAAATCTTCAAAATAATTCACAGGTTTACCACTTTCAACTTTAAGTACCACACAGAACAGATTTTTAATTATCACAATTATTTTCTGGGTAAATCGGTGTTTATCGAAAATATTAATAAATCATTTCAAAAAATTTAAATTGGATGGGGGGGAATAAAATCATAAACACAGCTTGAAATGGTTTTGAACACCGAAACATGTCTCGCAAAAATAAAATAAAAAAAAACTAAAATACTAAGCAGAACTTAATAATAACATCATTAAATTTGATTTACTTCTTAAAAAAAATGTTAAAATTATTTTTCTCTAAAATAAACATAGCATCCACTGTCTCTTGTCCTTCCTTTCCCGCATCCTTTTCCCACCGATTACTTACTTCAGTACCATTATCTCCGGGCAGTTATAACTTTTGCGTGGTTATCAAATAGAAAATTTCTGCGTCGAAAAGTTTATATTGATAGAGACACCCATCGTAACTAACCAACTAAGCTAACGTTTCTCCGCAGGAGTGGGGTAGCAAATACAACACCCAATATCCCTGGCTCGGTACATTCATACACATTCTTCTGGTTTTTTGTCTAGAGGCATGACCCGACTCCCGACTGAAGTAATACATTTGATCGTGCAGTGTCCCAATAGATAATAGAAGCGAGGTAGATAGGCCACGAACCAATGTTAGTTCGTAACCAACATCGTTCACCCCTTACTTCTGAAAATCGTATCTACCCACAGCACCGCCTCACCTTTGTTTATACCTACACACTAAACGCATTACTTTTATTGTCTCCACAACTTTGATAGCCCGTGTCGTTTGGTTGTAGCTCGGCGACAGTCGTCATGGTTTCATGCCATGTCTCCGTTTGCTTTTCTTATCTATGGGCGTCCCCAAAGTTCTTTGTACATATATATCCATTCATTACGAGTATATATATATATATATATATACCTAAGGGTGTGTGCATATGTGTGTACATGTGTGTATATATACGTACATATATGCGCGTATGTGTTTACGTGTGTATGTATTATATTTTTATGATCTAATCCTTCCTTTTCTCCTTTCTATCTTCAACTTTCTTTTATATTTTTTCCAATTTTCAGGATATATGTTTACACTAGATTTCATACAAAGTAACTATTCTCCATTGGTCACCATGAAATAGGCAGCCGCCTAGTATGGTTATCTAATGTATCTACTCCATGTAAATGTCTCCATTAAATATCATATATTTTATAAATAGATAAAATTACATAGAGCAAAAACGATATTAATTTATGTTGATAAAGAAACATAATAATATATTATATTCACCCAGTCCGGTCCCAGTTCCTAGATTAGCTCAGGGCCGCGGCCACTACCAACCTACCACCGAGCAGTCGCCAGTGGCCGGGGACCGAGGACCAGATCAGAGACCGACGTTATCGTATTGTTAACTCTGCTGTTTTTCATCCTCCTTCTATCAGAGAATTATCGACTAATCTTGTAATAAAATACCTCCCTGGGATAACAAGATGGTCCATCGTCCTCACGACTCAGCTCAAAGCATATATACTTCTCTACTGGGAACACTTCGAGAACCTTGTATCTTCTGCAATCCCATGTTCTACACAATGTGTACATGTTTCATTGAAATACGGCTATTTCGACGAAATTTAAAAAAAAAATTTTCGAGTATATATAGGTACTCGTACGCATAGGGATGTTATAACCCTAGAATGGAAGCGTTATTTCTTAGTCCATTAATGGAAGCGAATCATTTGTGTATATTTTACTCCCATTTTAAACTACACATTTTTCTCCTAATTTTGGTGAATCTTCGTCGTTTAGGGTAATAAATAATGTGATCACTGTTAAGAAGGCCCCACGAGGAAGCGTCAGTGTTAAGAAAGGAAGAAAAGCTTCACGTGAGGGCGACCAGTGTTAAGATAATGACAGAGAAATGACTAGAAACCACCCACGTGGTCATCAGTGTTAAGGAGGGACGTTCAACTCACCTCGAGGCCAGAAGCGGGGCTGATCTCAGGGTCCACCATGGTTAGCTCAGCTGGTAAGGAATCTCATCTCCTATCTTAAAGTCGAAGGCCGGCCGCAGCCTTATATCGGGGAAAGATAACTAACAACTCGAATGAGAGATGAGTGCTTTCTAGTCAGGGTTTATTTACAGGACGACATTTACAGGTAATTACATACGGGGTTTCGAATCTAGGGGCTGATCCTAATCTAATCTGATTCTTGATAATCTCTCTCTAGGAATCTCCAACCGGACATGTTATTCAAGGGCACAGTTATTAACAGCACATGAAAGAGGGTCAATCAAATCTGTTTACATGGGCGGTCGGCGACAGTAGTCACGATTCCTTTGGTGAAAAGTGTGCTGACTAGGGACTCTGGATTTCACACGTACAATGGCAGACAGTACGGAGCGAGTTATTGCACTGGTCACTGGCTTTACTATTTAGGTACAATGCAGAGGTAGCAAGGCGTTTATAATGTACTGATGCAATAGTGGGCGGCCACGTGCCGAAGGCAAGCCGCACGCACCTGACGACTCTGTGTTTGCATTTGTAATGCTCCTGGCGGGTGATCGCTTAGCGAGCCCACACTGTAATGGCGGCCGGAAACTATGTCCCGTACGTTGTCTCATTGGTTAAAAACAATGATGGCGGAAACGTGTCCTTATTGGTCGAATAGCGACGAGCGGCTAGATGTATCTTTATTTGTCTAGCGGCTAGAAGTATTATTCTTCCAACGACCAGATTCTCCTAATTGTGTTACGTAACATCACTCATAATAAACATGGCAATGAATAAATGAACAAATTTAGATATATACTGAATAGAAAACAACTGAGGAAAGTTTACTGTGCTCTGTGCTACAATCATCTCTCGAATATGGTATTATCAGTTGGGGTAGTGCTACAAACATTTGCCTGGAGCCTTTAGCAAAGATCCAGAAACTTATCTTGAAGGTTGGTCTTAAAGTTCCATTAAGGACGAGTACTGATTTTATTTTTAAGAAACTAAATGTTCCCAACGTGAAAAAAGATATATATCAAAAAAAGGTATCCCGCTGCATCGATTTAAAAATATCCACATATTCGAAGAAAGAACGAGCACCAGAGCCCTAAGACATAGGTAAAATCTTCTAATATTGCAGTTTGTAAAACCTCTTATGGACAAATAAGTTTTAAATACAATGCTATTAAGCTATCCAATTTCCTACCTACTGACATCAGAAATACATAAAACAAAAGTTCCTTTAAAAGAAAGATCATTGATCACCTCCAGTAAACTTGTCAGCTTCTAAATTACTTAATGCCTTTAAATTGGTATAATTTTTAAAAAATATATTAAATTGTACACAGGCGTTTCACACCTAGTGAGATGGGCAATACGTTAGCTGATAATAAATTTTCATACATATATATACATACATGAAAAAAAAAAATTCTATTAAGATAACGTTAAAGTAGGTAAGCGACTAGAATAAGGAACTCCGGCGGAATTTTTTTATTTCTTTGTTTTTGTTTTCAATAATGATGTTGACACTTAAATACCAGTATATTTCATTTTTTTCTAAAGTTAGTTTTCAAATTTAAAATAATTTTCGAAGTTTCAATTTTTCAAAGCCCGCTTAAACGCTCCAAATCTATACCCGGTCGGTTTTGAGGTTAGAGTGTCCAATGTCAAAACAAGAATGAGCTTTACCGTATACAATTTTATATTGTATTAATATTAAACCATAACTAAACAAAAGTAATAACATTATGCACCTTTTTAGAAACTTTAATTCGAAGAATAATAATAGTTTTGAGCATTAACATTATCAAAAGATCCATATTGACGATTGGTTGCTCATGAATACTCTAATTTCTGTTTTTAACTATAGTTTTTTTTTTTTAATATTGAGAAACAATTGTAGAGAATATTAAAGTCACTCAAATTATGTTTAAATTTCACTGAAGTTAAAAAAATACATATTTAAAATCGAAAAATAAAAACCTCCATACTAATCCAAAAACGTCAGATATTCCAGATACAATGGTACCAATATAATAAGCTGTTTTGGTGAAATGATCATTTAATCACATTTAAATAATGATTTATAAATTCTACGTATATATAATAAAATTTATATATTCAGAATCGGTATTTGCTGATGTATATAAATACATATTTTTAAAGTCATAATATTTTTCAGTTGAGTTCCTTATTGTAATTCATCCTCATTTCTTGGGTATAAAATATTTAGTTGCATCACCACAATGGGGCGCCCTGGGGTCCTGAACTTTTGCCTCAAATTAGTGCTTACTAGCTGAACCATGTGATTTGCGATCCGCGGTCTCCGCCGCGTGTTGTATTTGCGCACTCATCCTGAATAGCTTCGTCTAGACACTTCCCACAACGCACGCCAGCCGTTCCCAAATAGCATATAAATAATAGGCCATTTTCACAAACTACGGATACCGTTAAAAATGTGTGCACACTACAGGAGAAACCCACCACATTCCCGGCCCGTTATAAGTGAAAAAATGGCACTCCTTCAGAGCGCACGTCATGCTTCTAAGACACTTTTGCGTAAACTTTTTTTTTATGAATACCGCACAAGACTCCAACAATCGCAACCGTCTGGAGACAGTGAGACTATGGCATCCCCAATTGGGGAATGTTGTGAGGGTGAAGGTATTGGGGAGGGGAAGGAGAAGAGGAAGGGGAAGGTATTGAAAATACCTGGCCATTCATTTCTGGTCACCAAACACGGCTAAAATGCATTTCAAGCAATGTTTCAATTCTGAATGGTGGTCTTTCACCAGGGCGATACTGAGAGTATCTTCCACTCTGGAACGTGCGCAAACATATTACATATTATTTTTGATTGACTTAATTGTGAAACAGCACAAATTAATTAAATAAAATTTACTTGCGCACGGTTATGGCAAAACAGAGAATGATATGTACATCAATAGTAAATTGAAAAAAAAAACTAAATGAATAAAAGAAAAGCTGGGATTTTCACCAGACCGACAATGTAAGGCTTAAAAATAGAAATATATAAATGTCCAAATGGTAAAGCATCTATATTGGAATAATACAGTCAGCAAGAGATCAAGATTTAAAATTAACGTCACCTGGGTTATGCCCAGGGATGAGGAACTATACCACCACCAGAAGGGAGAGGTGCACAATCCGAGATGGTTCGAACTGGATATAATGGGCGACATTGGTCGGCGTTACGTCAACAACGGCATATTCACGAACACATTTAATTCGCCATAGATTTTTTTTTCGTAAATATGAAAATAGAATAAAAATTATAAAATATCGTTTTTGTATTATTTTCTTCTATTGTTCAACCATAAAAATAAAGTGAAAACGCATTCGGACCCTCCCATCAATGTTCAATACGATACGATACGAATGTACCACCCCAGCCTGGAGCACTCCTGTCCCGATGAGACACACGATTTGTTAGGACTTGGAACACGTGCTCTGTGAAAGGGAAGGAGGTTATAGTTTAGTCAACCGGTATCCATGGCAACTTAATAAACCAATATTGGAATTTAGGAGAATACAGGAGAAGAATGTATTACGAGAATGAGAATGAAAAAAGATGCCGGGGACGCCTTGCACGATCAAGTGAAGCAAATACTCGAGTCGGGCCATGTCATGCCATGACAATATAAGAAACGATGTATGAATGTAAATGAAACTAGAAGTATATGCCCAGATCGAGTTGTGGCGGTCCGTCCTTTCTGCCTACCCCTGCAGAGAAACGGCGTTATGTTTAGTTAGTTAGTTAGTTAAGGAATACAGGAGTTGATTGAGCGTTGGTTTTCATTTCTCGTTTCCCGCTTCCTTTTGCTTCTATCTACTTCTTCCTTACAACTTCTCGTTTCTGTAATTTTCCTGCCATTTTGCTGCCCCTTCTGGCCTTTTCTTGCCTATTTTAGTCTCTTCTTGCATCACCTTGCTTCTTTCAGTCTCTTCGTGACTCTCCTGGTCATATTGTTGTATCTTCTTGCCTCCTCTTGTACCTTAGTGCTACTTTTTTCGCCCAAGTATTTATTAGCCGACTTGCTAGTTGGGAACCACTCATGCGCTAGGCTCTCGGTATCCGAACGAAGCTATGAGCCAGCACGGGGCAATAGAGCACACAGCGAATTATTAACCGCAAACAGTGCATACCCTTCCTATCCCATCAATACTAGAACCATTGTTGCAGAGATGGACGGGGGAGTTAAATGGGTAAACAACCGAGGGAGAGCAAGCACAGGCTAGAGATAAAAGAGGAAGAGATGGAAGAGCGCCGCGGGAGATCTTATTATGGACCATTCCTCACAGACAAGGTGCAAACTGTCTGAATCTAGATTGCACTTTATGGTCTTTATTGCACAACCAACTGCTGCGGCAATTTCACAGCTCGCCGGCTTGTGCATAATATAATCGGCAGATTGGCGCACATTTGCGAATGAACGCTAGCCAGATTCTCTCTGAGAACTCTAGAATGTTCTCTTCATTTCTTTTTTAGAGTTAGGAGAGGAGAGAGAGGAGAAAAAAAAACACAAAGATAGCCAAATTACTGAGGCAATCGAAACCTTGAAGAGTGGGAATGTAAAAGTGAAAAAAAACTACAAATGTAATTCCTTTAAAATTTAAACCATTAAGAAATGAAGTAATATTGATTTTATTAGATTATATTCAAACAAGTTAACAATTGTATCGGAACTCCAGTGAAAAATATTTTTACTTTAAAAGTATATATCAGGTAACGCCAATTTTTAAAAGTAAATAAATGATCATCTCATCAAAACACATTGTCATATTGGTACCATTGTATTTGGAACATCTGACGTTACGACTTTTTTTCTGTTTTTGGATTAGTATGGAAGTTTTTATTTTTCGATTTGTTTCGTATTTTAAATATGTATTTTTTTTAGCTTTGTTGAAATTTAAACTTAATTTGGGTCACTTTAAGCTCAATAATTGTTATTCAATTTTTTTAACTCATTGAAGTTTATAAACATCATTGTAATATTTAATCATTGAAGAAGATAATATTAACACATCCCAAATGAAAAACGAATCAGAAAAAAACAATAGAAAAATAAAAAGGTGAATCCAGGACCTCTGTCTAACCGGGACAACCGCTTTACAGACTAAGCTAATGAGACCAGTTGAATTTACGCCATCTACACCTATATCATACTTCAAATTCAAGACTTGTTAATATTATCCTCCGTTTTAAATCCCATATTATTGACTGCTATCCTTATGATGATTTGCAAAGTCCTTCCATATTTTTATGTTATAAAAAGATAATAAAACACTATTATTATTATCTCTGATATACCGACAATCCGCGACTTATGCAAACAACGTACAGTTTCAACATAAACTATAGTTTTTTTTCAGATATTTACAAATGACCACAAGGCGCCAATCATTCGTTTGGCCTGTCATGAGGGTGGCGCAGTGCTGTGGTAGGTACCATTATCAGTCGCTCCCTGGGGCAATACTGTTACAACTCCCACCACTGGG
Organism: Halesus radiatus; assembly: GCA_022606495.2. Lineage (NCBI taxonomy): Eukaryota > Metazoa > Arthropoda > Insecta > Trichoptera > Limnephilidae > Halesus > Halesus radiatus. Next base: position 237,212 of record JAHDVE020011076.1, read on the forward strand.
AGGATCCACGTAAGTTATGGGATAAGGTCCTAAAGGTGCGATTACCTCATGCGAGAACTACATCCTTTAACTGCGCAGGTGTAGTAATTTTATTCCAAGTGTTAACAAGTTGGCTGAAAAAATTACAATATTATATGAATGCCTTTTTTCAAACAATCTGCGGCTTTTAAATACTATGATTTATTCCTAACTAGCTGACGTGTACCCGACGTTGCTCGGGGTTATGGGTGGTTTGGAGAAATGTTTTGAAGTTGCTAATTAGGAACTCCAGTCCAATTAATAATGACGTTCAAACTTTAATAACAGTGTATTTCGTTTTTTTTTTTCTAAATTAAGTTTTCATGGTTAAAATTTTTTTCAAAGATTCAACTTTTCAAAGCCCGTCAGGACGCTCCAAATCTATGGCCGATCGGTTTTGATCAGTTTTGAGGTTAGAATGTCAAATGTCAAAACAAGGATAAGCTCTACGGTACATCATTTTATATTCTATTCATAGTAAACAATACGAGGTGTGTTCAAAAGAAAAGGTGAATTTTGAATTTTCGCGGGCTGTGTACATTCGATTATCGATTTTTTTTTGTTATTTTGGTACACATATGTTTATCATATGTTACCATTATCAGCCATTTTGGATCAGTGGTTTGTTTTTGACAACTGGAAAGGTTAGTCACGTTTTGTTTTTTCTTCGATTTTTGAAAAAAATTGAGTAAAAAATCTAAAAACATCGATTTTTTGGATTTTTTGAAGAAATGCTGATAAAGACATAGAAAACAAAGCAAATCTAACATTTCACTTTAATCGGATGCCCCAGAAAACGGCTATCAAGTACCGACCAAAACTAGGAAATTCCTCCATAGGATTAACAATTATTAACAATTATTTTCTAAAAAGAATTAAAAATTTTTTTTTGAAGAAAAGCTGATGAGGATGAGAAAATAATTAAAAAATCGAAGAACAACTAAAAACAGTAATATAAAACATAATCACGTGGAGGAAAGACCCGTATCCAGCTATGGATGACGCTTCAGGGGGAGGGGGACGTCGGAGAGTTATTATTTATTAATTAAAAATAATGATAGCATTATTACGCAATACGATAAACATAATGTTTTTAAATAGAAAAATATTTGTTAAATATTTTATAACAAAATCTAATCAGAAATATGACTTCTTTCTGACCGTTCCATTGTATGTTTTACAAAATATTTAAAATAGGAATATGATTTTTAAAGTGGAGAAAAGTATGTTTAATAATATGTCGTTGCGTTTTTGTCAATAAAAGTAACTAAAAATTTGTAATCCGGATTACAAAAAAAAAAAAAAACTGTTTAAAATATTTTATTAATTTAAATATTTTGTAAAACATTCAATGGAACGGTCAGAAAAAAGTAATATTTCTGATTGGATCTTGATAAATGCTAAGCCTATGTAAAATTATAAAATATTTAATAATGATTTTTCTGTTTAAAAACATTATGTTTATCGTATTGCGTAATAATACTATCATTATTTTGAATCAATAAATAATAACTCTCCGACGTCCCTCTCCCCGTTCAGCGTGGTTCTTTACCTCAGAGAAAAACACGGACACTCATTTGAAATAAAAATCTTACTAACTAACCAATACGCTGTTTTTCCGCAGGGGTGGGCAGATAGGGGAAAAAATAACCCTATCTGGTGCACACTCCTTGCTTCATTCACATTCGTACATCGTATCATACACACTCTTCTGTTACCGTGACTCTCGTCTTATTGTGGCCTGACTCAAGTATTCGATTAACTTGAGATCGAACCATTTCTTTCTCGGGGGTTCCCGACTTCTTCTCCCATTCACTTCCACGTCGCATAATCTCCTTACTCTTGTATCTTCGATCTTCCGCATCTAAGTGTCCCGTTCTTAAAGTTATCCATAACACTTACATCAGTCTTTTCAAGAATTTTCCGGATCTCTAGATTTTTTTACATGGTTTTACCACACAGATGCCTCTGGGATCTCATTTATACAGTATTTAGTTTACTTATCTTCCTTTCGATATTATATTTTATATATTTTTTTTATTAATGCTATCTACATTCAGTACTATATTTCTTTTGTATTTACATTTTACAAAAAATACGACCCAAAAAGTCCCGATTAACTACTTTATTGTAGTTTGTTTAACGGGTGCTTGTTATTCAAAACTCAAAATTTACAGTTAAGGTAACAAAATATATAAGTATATAAAATAAAAACATACAAACAAAAACGACAACAATAAAACGTACATAAAATAATATTTCCTAATTATCTAATACGGTTTCTTTCAGCCAGGCAAGTTTTTAATATATTTATTAAATGTTTAGTTTTAATACAGTTTTTTTTTTATCTCAGCGGGTAACATTTAAACAACCAGGAATCATGTGATCTAAAGTTCTTTGTCTATATTTGTTTCCATGTTTAGGAACTATAAATCCTTCTTTAAAATTGAGACCAGTGTTATAAGTGTGGTCTAGTCTAGTTGTATTATATATAGGGTTATTAATGTGCTGAAATATATATTTTGTACCACATAGTTATTGATCTTACTGAAAGAATTTTGAGACTCTGATAAAAGTATGGAATATTATGCCTTTGTTTGTATAAACTTTATGAGCTAATAATTTAACCGATGAATTTTGCACTGTTTGAAAATGATTGATGTTTATTTTACAAGAAAGTCCCAGTTAATGGAGTTTGCTGCATTTATCCATTATTCAATATCGTTACCAGCCTTTCCGTCTCTTATAAATATATAAACATACAAATAAATATACTTCCCTAAAATACAGGCTCATCCACTTGCTCCGAGGATTCATAAGTACCTAGGTAGAGGCAAATCATTTTAAAGAGCGCACGTTTGAATGTATTAGTGCACACCAACATTATCGCGAGCAAGCGTCATACTTGTTCGAACTAGTTTGTAACAATAATATTTGGATATTGGGTGAGTAGCGACATTTGTCATGATCTTCGATTATAGTCGTTGTAATGTAATTAAGTCGAGGCTTGAAACTTTCTCTCGGTATAATTATGATTTTTTGTTTTGTAAACATACAAACATGCCTACGTGCTACAAATTTATATATTAGATTAGCAACGAAAAATAAACCCCAAGATACAACATTTCACTAAAACGAAGCTATAAAAATTAAATTTAATAATGCTATTAACAAGTTCTGCAAGTATTTTTAGTTTTTTATTACTGTGACAGCTGTTTCGGCGTTCAAGGCCATTTTAAAACCGCGGTTAATCTACATTGCGACGACTTATTTATATGATTTTATTTACTCCAACCCAATTCTAATTTGGACGGGTTTTTAAAAATAATGATCTATTATCGGTAAAACCGATTTAGTTAGAAAATAAATAAAATTCTCTATTCTGTGAGATTTTGATATTTAAAATGTGTTTTCCCTGTATTTAAGTGACAATGTTTTCTTAATTGATTTATTTAAATGTGTTATATTGTTTTGATCATGTGAACAAACTGAGAAGTGGTGAATAAATATTTTTTCTTACTTTGTTAATTAATGTTATAGGATCATTTGTTCATTTATTAATTTATAATTGTTCAAGCAAATTTAATCTAAGACCCTTTCTTTGTATATGTAAGTGTTTAGGCTCGTTGTTGTCTAGCGGGAGGTGATTATTCACTAGAGATGTTCTGCGAATTTTGAAAAAGTGCTTTATTTTTATAACATTGTATATATTTTTTAGTATAGAACGCCGAAACAGCTGTCACAATAATAAAAAAAAGATTTATATTAAATTTAAAAAAATATATAAGTGGAGTTGTACGAATTAAACACAAAAACAATTAATATGTAAAAATTATCATAGCGTAATTAATTAAAAGTATTACCGTTATTTTTTCATAGGATGTGCAGTATATTAAGTAATGTTATTTTTGTTTTAAAAATATTAAATAGGTACCTGTAATTTCTCTTACTCATTAAATATAATATATTTGTAATGTATTAGAAATTAAATAAAAAAATATTAACATTAATTTTTATGTATATGGTAGAGAAGATTTACACAAAAACTTTTTAAGTTGATCACTCAATGATTTCTTCTAATTTCCAATAAACTCTTCTTAGTCCTACGTACCTATGTTTCCATTATATTTTAATAAGTATGTCGTAATCACATTGAGCGACGATTATAGTACATTATTATGTATATATGTACATTATTATATATATATATATACGAGTATATTAATCTTGAAACGTTTGCATACTCTTATAACACATCTCGATTATAATATTAGTATTAGTTTCAGTAGCGTAATTATATGAAAAACGCTTGAAAAGCAGATTCTTGTTATGTTGAGTTGAAATAATCTACATCGTGTCCGATGGAAATATTTTTTAAACGTCATGAAAATCCAAAAATTAAACAGGGCTCGTCCGGGATTTGAACCCGGGACCTCTCGCACCCTAAGCGAAAATCATACCCCTAGACCAACGAGCCGTTGCAATAATGTGTAATTTTAAGGTTTATGAGCGCGTCATAATGTCGTAGATTTTCATTTAAATTTAGTTCGGATGTACGACGACAGATGTCGGTAATACTATATAATGTAATTCCCACTGCTATCGCGAAATACTACTGCCATCTATCATTAAATGTTCAAAACATTTATTTACAGAACGGATTATAACTTTTATTTTAGTCGGTTTCATTGAATAAAACATATAAATATTCACAAAAAATTGATAAAAATTTCCAGCTCCTTCATTAGATTAACACAGCAAATACAAGAAGAAAAAATACAATTATTTTATGTTTGGAGATAGTATTTTAATTTAGCGGAGAAACCTACCTTGCATTGTCCCTGAACACAGATGGCTCTGAATCCCGGTTTGTCGCATATCGTTCCGTCTATCGCCTGAGCCAAAGTTGCGTAGAAAGCTCGTCCAATAGGTCGGCAGTTTAGCAGACAAGGATTTTTTTCTGAAAAGACGAAAACAAAACAGTGTTAATAAAATAATAAAAAGGTTGAGTTTTTAAAAATTAATTATTTGAGCGAAAATAATTTACCATCAACGTAGGGCTGCCATACGAAATATTTCCCCCTGAAGGGTCTCTTGTTGTAAACGGTGCACTGTTCTGCTCTGAAGTCTTTGTACGGTCCTGGGCAGGCCTGAAATGAAAAAGGTTATCAATTTTAAATAATGGCATTCTTCATTCATTTTACAAGAATACTTACAAAGGGGCTATGTATCCAAAACAACAAATCAATAAAAATAACAAGAATGTGTAATCACCAGCCACTGCTTACCAGATGCTGGAAGAGGGGAAAACTGCAATATTCTTCTACAAATCATTCATCTAAATACACCATTCGAAAAATAATTTCTCGTAGCCTTGGAAAAGATTACAAACACGAGTAACAGCTATTTCACCGTTTACAATAGGGGTACGTATTTGATTTTATTTATTTATTTGAAATACACATTACTTAACAATAAAAAATAAAAAAGCTTTTACTGCTCAACTGGGAACAAATTGACAAGTTTAGTTCATATTTAGTGCCATTATACAAAAATAGAAAGGAAAAAAGCTAGTATCGACAAAGTATGGTAATATAATGTATGCAGAAAAGAGTGTAATAATTAAGTATAAATAAATGTGAAGAATAGTTGAGAAAAAAAAACATTTTGTTAGTCAGATAATTTGAGTATAGTATAATAATTAATATAGAATAATAGTTAGTTAAAGAGATAAAAAAAAAATGTATGGAGTAATCAGTATAATAGTTTAGTACTTACGAAGAGATGAGAAAAACAACTATTATAGAGTAAACATTATCATGGGTATATTATTTCGATTCTCTCAAATTTTAACGAATGATATATCTATGTTTTTCACCATTATACGTAATTACATTAAGGAATTTTTGAAGAGAGGAGATATTCTCAACTTATTTAATGACCTATGCTATGATGCTGCATCCTAGGATATAAATATTAAATAACAATAACGCGTGGGTCGAAACTTCGAAACAAATTGGTTAACAAATTGTACGTCAATTCTACAAATGTCAATGCACATTTGAGGCGTAGAGAACCAGACAGCTTAAGAGGAACTTAATTTTGAATTTGATGCCAAGATACCAACCTAAATCTAATGATATTTATTTTCATCCAAATGTAGAGCGAATATTTAGTACGGATTAGAAGTATTTTAATTTTCTTAACTTACAAAATAAAGGTCTACCATGAAAATATAATGAAATATAAAATAATAAATAAATAAAAAAGTCTAAAAATAAGTATTATGATGGACTTAAATTGTAATCAAAAACGACCAATTTACGCTGGAACACAAATTTGCCTTACATAATTTAAAATATCGACCGGAATTTTTTTTTTTTTTTTAACTTTTATTTTATATAATCATATTTACATAGCAAATATGGCAATTAAAAAATATAACGTAAACTCGCAAATAATTGTCAAAGTTGCCCGTAAATACATGAAAATTGATTATTTTAATGGCCTATATTTCATAATTAAAAAAACTTCTAATCCCTACTAGATATTCACTACACCTTTATTTAAAAAAAGGATCATTAAGTTTTGATGGGTATATTGGCCTCAAATCAAAAATTACTTTTTGTATGAAACAGGCCGCGCACGCAGCCGTTCCTCTTAAGTTAAGTGTCATTTTACTCAAATTTTATCTTTGTATGAAGTTTTATAGACAACTGTAATATCTTCGTGTCGCGCATACTCAACAGTCAATATTGCAGCGACAAGTTCAAAAAACATCATGTTAATTGTATGTCATAGACGGAATCAGTAATAAAATATGTGCCATAAGAACTCAACCGTCTAATTAAGGTTTGAACAGTTGGTGAAATCGCGTCCTTTTTTGTATGTTAACGATTTTTGTTAACAAAACATGAGTTTCACTACTCGAAAATCATGTGTAGGTAGGATCATGGACCATGGAAATGAAAAACGATGTTACTAATTGTAAAAAAATTTAGTTTTCTAGCATTTTAAACCATAATGGGAACAGAGGTGAAATGTTTAAAAAACTGTTAATATTTGAGATATTATTGAAATATTAACGTCAGTACAAACTTTGGTTTTCAGTGCGCATTATGTCGTCACTTAAATAAATCAATAACCAAGAAAAGTTTATTATTTCGATAATATAAAAATTACATTTTTTTTGTCGCTTAAGTTTGTTTGGCATCAACGAAATCAAAATGGATTGATGAAATGAAAGGATTAACAAAATTCACAAAACTTCAAAATCATTTTTCTCAAACTACTCAAAAGGCGAATAAGCCTCTCTGGTTCTCAGCGCCTCATTTATGTGTACCTATAGGTATAGCCCACAATCTATCGGGGGCGCTGTAAGGCACTGCAAGGGGAAGGTCGGCTCTAATGGAACAGTAACCTTTGCAGGTCGATGACTTTCAGACGAAATATCGGTAATGGATTACAAGTACCTACCGGTGATATATTGATTAAAAATGGCAATTCGGGGTCATGACTTCATAACGATTTAATGATGATTAAATTGAATGTTTTCATATTCTCAGAAAAGCTGCCAAATTGAATAATAGAAAGCGCAAAGTGTAGGTCAATCATTTAAAACTATTTTAAAAAAATCCATTCTACAAAAACATTAAACTAGGGATAATCTTTATTCTTGATTGTTGCGAGATGAAGGAACTAATGAGTATGTTTGGTCAATATCTATCGGTTCTAAAGTTATATTTGCTGAACAAATTTAATTAAAAAATTTAGTTTGTATTCACCACTTTATTAATATACACATGTTTCGAAAGTGATGCTTTCTTCATCAGGAATATATAAAATACTAAAAAAAATATAATATCAAGTAATGCAATTTTTCTTTATGTTAATAATTTGTCTATTTTTACATTATTGTGACATTATTATTTTTAGTATTCTATACATTCCTGATGAAGAAAGCATCGCTTTCGAAACATGTAGATATCTGTGTATATTAATAAAGAGGTGAAAACAAAGTTTTTTTTAAAATTAATTTATTAATAATGACGCCACAAAGTGAATACCAATCTTTTGAAGAAATTGTAAATTTAATTAATTTACTTATTTGCTACTTGATGAGCCCAGCGGGCATTTACATTATAAGAAGTGTTTACATTTTCCAAACAAGTGTTAGTAATAAAAACTAGTTGCGAACAAATATTTACTTACGTGCAAGTGTTACCACTGACACAATGGTTGCATACAATAATTCGTTACAATGGTTTACAAATTTGATTCAACAAAAAAATTGTCTGAATTAATCAGAAATAATATTTTGACATGATGAAATTGTTAAGGTGAGTTAAACATTAATTTTTTCATAAAAAAAATGTCGATATCATTTGTATTTTCGTTCGCTAAACTATGCAGGCGAGGAATTGTCGAGTTTACTTCACAATTTGTTTGTGAAAGGTGACATTGAAAAAGATTTTTATGCCTGGTATGTAATTTATAAAGGGCATACTTAATAAAGGGCATCATCACATTATCAGTTTGATAATAATGGTAAAAAAATGTATTTATTAATTGAATAATTAAAAATGTCTCTTTCATTATTATGTCATGTTGTATGTCCTTATGTTGACATGACTTATTAGTTTGCAGCAGTCGAGCTATGAATTTAATATTTTTAAAAAGAAACAGGTCGCCTATCCTTCTTACTTCAAGTGTTTGCATTTTTTAAGTTTTTAATAAGAATGTGTAGTTTATTTGTGGATATTTATTACTAAAATTAATGTTAATTTAAAGTTATAACAATTCCAACCAAATATTTAGATATTTGATAGTGGTCTCTTGCCAGTGAAATTTTCTTCCGGACTGAAACGAAGCGCACATATAAAATATCTTAGAGGAACTGCAAAGCGGCCTGTTTCATGTAAAACTTGATTTTGGATTTGAGGTCAAAATACTCACTTAAACTAAATGATTTTTTTTTCATCAAAATGTATAGGAAATATATATATATATATTTTTTTTAACTTGAAAATAGAGGCCATTAAAGAAAACGAACTTTTGCGATTTCAGAGGCAACTTTAGCAATTATATGCGGGTTAATGGCGATTTAAAAAAAGGTCTTTGTTTAATACGAAAATATAAAAATAAGAAAGTGTTAAAATAAGTATGATTATGGACATAATTATGAATTAAAAACAGTAAAAAAAAAGTTGTTTGAAACAGGCGGCGCAGCCGTTCCTCGCAATACTCTTTTATTTTTGTAAAAAGACGGACCTTTGAGTTCAGAGCCAATGATGCTCTGCCTCGAAGGTCTTCGTGTTTTTTTTTTAATAAATAAAGAAGAGGTATGATCCCGGTTATAAAGCTTTTGTAGGTACCATCTTTTTTAGATAATTATCAGTCAGCAAATTCATAATAATAATTTTCTGGGTCCAATAAGATATTCCCATTAGTTCATAAAGAATGGTCTTTTCCAATTCCCTTCCGATGAAGAGCGACCTATAACCTTGCTCTGACCTCACGATGTACGTCTGCACCCAGAAGTGACGTAAAAAAACCTTGATGACTCGCTAGTGAAATTCTCAGACAATAACTACATGCTACTTCCTCACTTCAGTTAACACTCACCAGCGTGTTACACTCGTGGTATCTCTTGTCCTGTCCGGCACACCGCCAACTGGTCCCGTTGGTCTTGGCGACAGTGTGGGTCCTGTGACCTTGCTGGGACCTCTCGTTAGTGATAGGCTGCAACTCTTGAGGGCCCTCGATCACCTCGTTGACGGAGTTCAGCTTTCGTCTTCTTCTTCCGCCCCTGGTTCTGGAAATAGAAACACAAAACAGATTTTCATTACAAAAAACAAGAAAAAGGCTGTCTACTGTCTAGGCAGGGGAGTCGATATATGTTTATGACTGTCTTACGTAGGATGCATCAGCACCTATACAAGAGATTTTAACCAAAGATTTCTGAGCAAATTGGAATAAAAAATAGATAGTCAGTGGCAACAGTGGCAACGTGTGATGAAAATATTATCATACGTCGCCACGGATCAAACTGCCACATATCGCATAACGAATCACGTGATCCGCTAGGTTGTACCCAGTGGCAACGTGTGATGAAAATATTATCATACGTCGCCACGGATCAAACTGCCACATATCGCATAACGAATCACGTGATCCGCTAGGTTGTACCCAGTGGCAACGTGTGATGAAAATATTATCATACGTCGCCACGGATCAAACTGCCACATATCGCATAACGAATCACGTGATCCGCTAGGTTGTACCCAGTGGCAACGTGTGATGAAAATATTATTACACGTCGCCACGGATCAAACTGCCACATATCGCATAACGAATCACGTGATCCGCTAGGTTGTACCCAGTGGCAACGTGTGATGAAAATATTATCATACGTCGCCACGGATCAAACTGCCACATATCGCATAACGAATCACGTGATCCGCTAGGTTGTACCCAGTGGCAACGTGTGATGAAAATATTATCATACGTCGCCACGGATCAAACTGCCACATATCGCATAACGAATCACGTGATCCGCTGGGTTGTACCCAGTGGCAACGTGTGATGAAAATATCATCACACGTCGCCACGGATCAAACTGCCACATATCGCATAACGAATCACGTGATCCCCTAAGTTGAACCCAGTGGCGAAGTGTGATCAAAATAAATATTAATTTTTGTTTTTAATTGAAAAAACGTCATCGGGCAGCAAAATGACATCTACATTTTTTTATTTTAAATAAGCTCAACAATTGCTGGTTAAAGTCTGTCGGGTACGTGCTGATACAACTGTATATAACTTTCTTCTAAACCTAATTCTGATATACGTATATACCTACGCGTGGTTTCGATTATAATGATTTTCTTTTTTTTCTTTGAACGAAGGCTCTTTCTTCCACGGAAACACGCATCAGTTTAATTGTTTACCTTTGAATGCTTTTCAATATTTCTTAGCTTTTCAAGACAACGAGGTTTGTGATCCGTAATAAATTAAATAAATAATATATTTTCTTTGCTGGTGATTCCTACTACACTGAGCATTCACCAAGGATCTGATGTTGGTCTTCTCTTGAGTTTGTGTAAGCGATCAATGAATATTACTTGTGTGATAATTAGTGCTTTACTAGAGGTTAGAAACAACTACTTATATACGGCAGCGGGTTACAAACATTTTTAAGTAGGTACATTTTCTAAAAAAACCATCGAACCATTATTAGGTTTGCCTAAATATCCCTGACAATCTTACCTATCATTAGTGTATCTTACCAAGCAGCGACCAAATATATTTATCAGGCCTCCAATCCGCAAATCTGTGATAACTATGACAATAAGGAACTTCAGTCCAATTTCTTCATTTTTACCAATAATATCGTTCAAACTTAAATACTAGCATATTTCGTTTTTTTTCTAAAGCTAGTTTTCATAGTTAAAATAATTTTGTTTCAATTTCTTAAAGCCCGCCTAATCGCGCCAAATTTATGGCCGGTAGGTTTTGATCAGTTTTGAGGTTAGAATGTCAAATGTTAAAACAAGGATGAGCTTAACCGTACATAATTTTATATTCCATTCACAGTAAACCATAACTAAACATAAGTAAGAAAATTACGTACCTTTTTAGAAACTTTAACCCGAAGAATAATAATAATATTGAGCATTAACATTATCGTAATATCCGTATTAATATTGGTTTGCTCATTTTCTTATATTAAGAATATATTTTTATTAATTAATTAAAAAATATACTTTATTTACACCACTTTATAAATATACATAAATATATACATGTTTCGACAGCAATGATATCATCAGCAAGGATATATGAATACATATTATTATTTTTTTTATATTGAACAACAATTATAGAGCTTAAAGTCACCCAATTTAAGTTTGAATTTTTCCAAAACAAAAAAAAACCTATTTAAAATACACAACAAAATCTAAAAATAAAAATGTCCATACTAATCCAAAATCAGAATGCGTACGTGACGTCAATTGTTCCAAATGCAATGGTAGCAACATAAACAAGGTGTTTCGATGAGATGATTTTTTATTCTCTTTCAAATAACGATTTATAAATTCTACGTATTATATGTTACATGATAATAGTAATATATTCAGAATCGACGTTTGCTGATCTATATGAATATATATTTTTAAAGCCATTCACTGGAGTTCCTTATTGAGAGACCTGCACCTATCCAACAAAATATCCTTCCCTTTAAGAAATTCCTAGACATTAAAAATTTGATTTTCGCCAACAGTAAAAGTGAATAAATAAAAGTTGAAAAATTCATTGTAAGTTGAATCTACTGGATTCTAAAAAAAATAACCATGAAACAGTTTGCTTCTAATAATCGTATGCTTGTAATGCAAAGACTATAAAAAGAAAATAAAAAAATTGAAAAAAAATTTAATGATCGCATTTTTTATCTTGTTAGCGCGAGCTTTTTAATTTATTGGCGTGATACAAATTTGCAAGCCCGCATAATATTAACATCGTTCTGATTCCTACAATTAAAATTGTTCTAACGCACGGTCGAGAATTCCGATAAGAGCTTGAAACTGACAGGACAATTATTCTTACGCACTCCAAAACGGCAATTATCATCGGCGTTATATCGTCAATGCTAACTACAATTAATTGGTCCTTCGAAAAAATACCAAACCACCAGCCCGGGGACTAACAAATTAATATCACAAAACATATCGCATTCAATTATCACGATACAATAATACAGTAGACATTGGGCAGTCTCTACATTAATTAGTTAGTCCGTATCGTGTACTAAACCTACCTCGGAAATGTTAGTAATAACAATAATAATAATTGTTACCAGTTACCAGACGGTATAATGAACAATCGAAAAGCAACAAATTATCGTAACAAAGATTCTTGCTCGGTGGTCCTAATTTGGAATCTCTTGAACTAATGGAGACTATAAATCAACGATGTAAGCACAGATTATTTTGGCAATAAGTATTTCTCCAGTCCTCTTGAGAAGCGATCAGCAAATAATACCTCGCGTCTCGGAACAAATAATATTTGTACAGATAACAAACAGCCGATAATTTACAATGAAATAAAGCAAGCTGGTGGTGTTAGACAGCATTGAGAAATTTCTCAGATCGGTTTGTAAAAAGTCAGCGAGTCGGACACAACACAAGAGTAGTATTTATTTATTTATTATGTATATATCTGGACATTTGTTACTGGCTGACGTATAGCCCATCTCACTAGGTGTGAAACGCCTGTGTTGAGGTGGCAATTTACAGGGGTGGTTGTTCAGCCAGGATATTTAGATGACAAATAGATTAATAGATTTCAGTTTCATATATTTTTTTATAAAGTATGCTAATTTAAAGGCATAAAAGAATTTAGAAGGTGACAGGTCTATTGGGTGTGATCAATGATCTTACTTTTAAAGTAACTTTTGTTGAGTATTTCTGATGTCACTAGGTCATGTATGTAAGTCATCAACAGGGAAATAAATGGCCACGATTCTTAGTTTACCATCGTATGTAGATATCAAGGATTCACAAACGAAAACACCAAAAAAATATCTTTATAAATTTTACTTTTTTAAGTCACCGTGTTTTGGACCCGATGCTCCACACCAAACTGCATATACCAAAAATACACTCGACAAAATATGGACTAAAATCTTTAGAATATGTAGCTTACACACAATACAATAAATTACCCAACGATATTAAAAATGCAAGCCAATGTGAAAAGTCTCAAAGTAAAATGCTTAAACTCTGTTATTTGAAAGAATACCTTAAGGATTAATGCTGTGACGTGCCTCTGTAATAAGTATAACTATATAATGTACCAGTGATGTGTTTCTTTATAATAAGTGTCTCTGTATACTTGTCTTTATTACAAATGCATATTATGTGTTGTAAATGTTTTTAATGTCGAGTGAATGTTAATTATATATCTTAAGTATGGAGTATGTTAGTTTCTAAAAAATGCACTGCAAGTTCTGCGTGTGATCCCGCAATGAGTTTCTTAACTCTTGGGTATTCAATGCATATTGTATTGTACACTTATTAATAAAAATAAAAATAACAATTAATAAAAACCTAAGGCAAAAGATTTTCCTGCTTTGCAACTGAACTTAGTAATTTAATAATATGAAAATCCCTTCATCTCCAACCTCGGCCGCTAGACCCCCAGCACCGACCCCCTCCACCTCCGCCCAAATTCCATCTTATACCCTCCATTACCTTAGTGAGTGGGCTTAAATATAAGATAGCTATCTGCAAGTACCGCTAGCACATAAAACACAGTTTACAATTCTTTGAAATAAAAATAAATGAAAGCCCTACAGTAGCAATAGGCAGCCCGCTCACTGGGTATAGTAGATTATCTCCACATTTATGTACCTCTAACCACAGTTCACACAGGAAGAGGGAGAAATATTCCCTTGCACTTTGCACAAAAAATTTACAAAACGTGAAAAGATGACCGGGTGGCAAGTAAGTAGCAAAAGGGGTTGGGTTATATTTTTATTTATTTTTAATATTTTTCACGAAACTTTATAGTGTATTCATTAGAAAAGCAAGTATACATCTTCATTTTCGTGGAAAGTCATGTCACGGGAAATTTATAAGATGAAATGCTCACACGTACAAGAAACGAAATAAATATATGCTTTTTGTATTTCTTGGACATTAACTATATAACAATTCCTAGACATTTTGTTTGAAGAGTTTTATCCACTATGTACAATTGTTACTTAATTTTATTACTGCGCTAGTGATTTCGACATATCCGTGTCATTCATTAGCGTTCTTAAAAATAAATAAATGTTTATTCCGGTATGTAAAAAAAAAAACAAGTACTGAAATAATCAGGCATTATTAGGTGGGAGGAGTCAAAATAACTAGGAATTATGGTTAATAAAGGTGATTTACATTGTTATTATTTTGTTTACTAAATTAATTTTTGATTTAATTTTTATGTTTATTTCTAAAGTTTCTAAGGCGCACAATTAAAATAAAAATTAATATCTGAATTTTTAAACTCTGTTTTTTTCTTTATTGAAGCAATGGCCTATCTCTAATAAATGATTAGCAAACTCGGAATAGTTATTATTTCGTAAACAGACTTCATGTTCCCAGTAATAAAATTAAGTAACAAACATATATAGTGGATAAAACTCTTCAAACAATTAGACCTTTTATTTTGGGCTAAATAACGGTTTTCGGAAAAAGGGTAACAGCATATCTATTCCAATCACCAGTACCCAAACAATATACTCGTACGAGGTGTCAAAGACGCACCAATTCTAGGGTGGGGTATCAATCGACTCCGATTGTTCATGCCGAATGAAGTTGTACGCTTAATTTAAAGCATTCCTGACATTTTGTATACAATTCCTCAACGTCAATCTCGAATCCCTTCACGTATATTCTGAGAAGGGCATTGATTTAATGTACCTAGATCTGGCATTATCTGAACAATCTGATAACAATACAGGCGGCCCTTTGAGAAGTGTCTCGGCACAAATTAATACGAATGTCTCCGAAGTTAAAAGCACTTCGATAGGTCCCGTATTGGATTTTTGGTTTCACGGGAAGCCTTGAGGCTCGGGGCGCGTTAGCTCGATGCCGTATCACCTCAACAAACAACATCTTTGTTTGGTAAATGTTTTCATTTTTCTTGGGACTTGCGGTACGAAATATACAAATGCGGTATTTACTGTATACGGATAACTCGGACTCAGACTAGCGATGGCAAACCTAGGACAGCGTATCGAAGTTTTTGTGTGTATTCTTTTCTCCTTTTTATTTCATTTCTCGTGGAAGAAACACACGATGTTCATTTTTCAATGGTGGGCTATGCTAAAAAAAATCAATTGTTATTATAATTTATAATCCCTAAGTAAAAAATCCCTTAAAATTTTTTCATCAACAAAGTGTAATTGATAAAACTGTTATTGGAAAACTTCTGCTTCTGAAAAAATCATACCGAGAGGCGGGAGATTTTAGGACATATATTTATTAAGCTAACTTTTGAGATTAGTATCTTTATCCATTATTGGAATAACGTATCTGTGCTATTGGTTGATTGCTAGATTGGTTCCATGATTAATCAACACACGTATAAATCGTCATATTTTTAAAAGTGAAAAAACTAAACCAAACTTTCTTAATAATTCATCATTTTAATAATAAAAACAGTAATTAAAAATAAATAAATTATTAGTTTAGTAAGGTGAGTATTTTTTTTATTTTTTTATTGAACTTTTATTAACTTTATATCACTTTTTAAAAGGTCTATTCACATGTACCAGCACCATGAAGTGCAGTGCAGGCACGTAAAGGGGCAGGCACAGCATAGAAGAGGGTATTCACATTACACATCGCGTGAAGGTGTTCATGGATAATGTAAGCAAATAATTTTACCGTAATTGATTTACTTAACAATTATTCAATCAGTTACTTTAAATGTTAATGTGTATATGCCTTCTTATTGATCTATTTGCTCACTCCATTTATACAGTAAAGCGTCATCTATACCAGCACTTTGATGAATCCTACAATATGTAGTATTGTAGCTTTCATAATGTAGTGTTAATTATTTGCGTTATAATTTTGTATTGGTTTTATATTTAATGTCACTGTTAAACGTTTGAATAAGATTGTTCATTACTTTATGGTTTAGAATCTCCATGTACTTGTAACATTCGATAGTTCTTTATGTTATGTTCTAAAATCCATGTAAAAGCCCAGATGGGCGTATAATTAAATAAATATTTATATAATACTAGCCGTAGTACCCGGCGTTATGAATGATTTGGAGGAAAGTTACGAGGTTGTGATGTATTACGAGGTTGTGATGTATTACCCCTACCCCTACAAAATTTATGCAAAATTTCATGAAGAAGTACCAAAATTCTGCTTTAAGGGGTGGGAAAGTGGGAAGGGGTTGGTTTTTCGAAATCTCGTGTAGACAGTGACCTTCCTGTTGTTTCTAAAGTGTGCAAAATTTCATCAAGCTCGTAATAAAACTATAGATTTGTATGCAAAACAAACAAACAAACAAACACCGCCTGCCCGGATCTTTCTTCTTCGTATAATGGCGTCGATTTTCGATTATTAAGATTTTAGATACAACTTCATTAAATAAAAAATGAATACCAAAAGTTATTCATTCCATTGTATGAAGAAATGTTTTTTTATTGTAGCCATCGCATTCCTTCCCAATAATAACATTGAGCGTGCGGTGTGCGAGTTCACCGAACAATAAATCCCTTACAAACATATTACCTAATTGCTTCCACGCGCGGTGATACAAAAAAAAAAATAATAAAACAATCAAAAGAGTAATCGAGTGTTTTGTTAGAAAGGATATGAGTTATTTCGTAACAGATTATTAAATAATGTTTTTATTAATGAGGGATTATTTGTTTTTTTCTTGAATGGTTCTCTTGATCTGGTTGCTAAGAATAGTTATTGAATATAGGACCGAATTCTCGGCATTCATTCTAGATGTGAGCTTGTCTTGTTCAATCTAATTGCGAAAGGCAAAGGATTAAAACCATTGCTTAAAGCTACATTACAAAACTGACTTACATTTCCGCCAGATGTAGATGTGCTGAAGATGAAGCCAAGGACGCCCGAGGAAGACATGGCACGATCAACTGATTCAAATACTTGAGTCGGGCCATGTCAGAAGTCGGAATAACAGAAGAGAACACATGAGAAGATGCATGAAGCAAGAAGCAAGAGTTGTTTGACGGTCCGTTCTCTCTGGCTACCCCTGCGGGGAAATAGCGTGATTTTTAGTTAGGATTTATAAAGATTTAATTCATCTTTGTGTTATGTACCTATGTGTAACTTCATTTAGCGGTGAACAGCGAACAGTGAACATTATGAAAAATTATGTGCTCACTTATTACTGGAATCATCACCATAACCGTATGGAAAATGTATCGTAACTCTAGTAATTATTTGATGTATTCTGTTGGAGAGCCAAAAAAAACTATTTTTCTATTTTTTTATTAATTTTGGTATAATTTATTATATATAAAGGCACTATACTCTTTAATATTTGTTTTTATCATTTCTTCATAAGTACTTTATTATTATTATTACCAGTATTTTAATTTTTTTAAATAATAATAATGTTTTTTTATAACAAAATAACAAATAATGGTATCCTCACTGGGATTTCCCGTGCTGAGGATTTCATTTACAAAATACGAAATTACATAAATTGATGTGCTTGATGAAAAATAAATAATTGTAAGGTTAACGGCCGTTCTTCCCAACCTTACTGAGCAACTGCTGAGCCGAAATTTTGCCTCAGCACTGTTCAAACGCACAAATTCGCTTTTCCCAACGAACTTCTCAGTCAAACTTACGATCATCTTAAGTTATCGATTGTTGTGGATTAAAGTTCTCCTCAGTAAAAAACTAGTTATAAAAAGTGTCAACAGAGTATCAAATGAAAGCGTAAACGTCAAATGTCATAGATATCTATGGTCAAACATCATTCGTTTCGCGAACGATTTTTTGTATCTATTGTGTATTGACAATTTTGAATATGGAGAGCGAAAATGAAGATATTTTTAATGTAATACCAATAGCGGGTATAGACAGCGAATATGAAGATAGCGACGAAGAAAATATTATTGACAATTATGGATTGAAAATTGAAAGAACGCACGAAAGACAAACGTCAAAAAAGTCTACTTCCGTTTTCGCGGCATTTTAGTAAAAGTCAAGCTAACACTTTATTTTTAACATATATGTTTTTAAATATAAAATGTTGGTGTTTGTATTACAATATTTAAGAAAAATAATATGTATTCATAATAAATACAAAATTAACTCGTCTATGTTAATTTAACATTGAAAGTTTTTACTTTGATGTAATTTTATTAACTATGAACGTGTGGAGGTACAATTATATTTTCCATAGAAGTGGGCGAGTCCTTCATAGACAATTTAGGAAGTTCAAAAATGAAAAATTTTTGGAGACAGTCAAATAGAGCGAATACTTAACAAAACACTTGGCTGATCGATGGCTCAGATTGATCATTCGAAAAGTTGGTGAGAATGGCTGTAAGTGTTTAAGTGCAGTTGGGTGATTTCGGTGTTAGTCTGTATTTGGTGTTAATATATTTTCTATTTCAGATCTCCCTATGTAACGTATCCAGTGTTTTATTTGATTCTTAACTTTAATATGGTTGTTGTGATTTTTAAAGGATAGTGGGATTTTGTTGTTGTGTTTAGTACCATAGTATAAGAAGTTTTTTTTGGCCAAATCTCGTGTTTGTTGTTCCTTGTTGTATGTGTTTCTAATATGTGTGATTGGTGTTATTTCTTTGTTTTTTGTATTTATGAATGTAAAGTAGTATTGTTTTAGAGTATAATTGTTTTAATGACATAAGTTTGTTGAAGATTATACTATACTCAAATTATCTGGAATACGTAAACGATTACACTACACTTTTTTTTTTCCTAGCGTCGATATCTTTCTAACATAGTTTTTATTTACGACTTGAAACTAGTTTTATTGCTGACGGTACTGTTTTTAGTTGATAAGTTAAGTAGTTTTTAAAAACATAATTAGGTTAAGTTTTAATTAGGCCAGTCTGACGATGCCTGTGATAGAGTGAAACCGGTTCGATCGAAAATAAATAAGTCCAAAAAAGTTACAAAGGTTTTTTTAATAAAAAAAAATCACTCTAAAACGAAATTCCGCCATGAATTGACAGTTTTATAATTAGAAATATTTAAAATGTATACTATATTATACTAGCCCTGTAATTTGTACTTTCTTTCGTGTACTAATGCGTATACTTAATGAGATGTGTGGGATCGCACTAACCTCCAACATTCCGGAATGAATAAATTATTATTACTATTAACCTTCCTCAGCAATATTATTGTTGTTTCATTATTCTAAACATTACTGAAACAACTAATCTCTCATATAATCTACATTCCACTCGGAAACTAATATTAAACAGCGACCATTGTCCGTTGGGTGTGCATGAGATCCATACAGAGTAGGCAGTAATTCATTCATCAATACGACCTTCCTATTGCTATCTATCCCTTTCCAATAACATAAGCTCTCGGTAGTTCACTTTAAATCACTGACACCAGAATGAATAGGCTTGACCTAACTACCGTGATACCCATTTTGACACCAGCCTAGTTCACCACCATCCACGTTTGTTTCGCTTGATTTCGAGTGCGTTAAAAAAAATTACAAAACTTTTATAAAAAGGGTCAAATTAAATACCGTAACAAAATATTCGGTTTTAGTGAACAAGCCTAAGAATAGAAACGTTGCTCGAAATGGCTTTGGCCGTGTTTGGCGAACAGATATGAATAGCCACCTTCCTCTTCTTCATCTCCTTGCCTTCCTCAATACCTTCAGTCTCACAACATACCGCAATTGGGGATGTGTCTGTGTGTCTGCGTGATTTTACATTAAAAAAACTTAAATTTACTTAAATTGGCGGCATGCCTAGCTAGCCCCTTGCCTCACTATTTTGTTTTCTTCTTCTTCTTGCGTGTTAGGACATCTCTATGAATTATTTGCTCTGTGCTGTAAATAGATTTTCTAACTATTTCTACATACCATGAGCAACTGCCATGATTGAAAATAAAGCAGTTACAGTCATTGTGATTTGGCATAATTAGACAAGGTAAATGAAAACAACCGCTTCGTTACGTATGTTATTTCCAAACAAAAATAATTATCAGGACCCGGTACATCTTTAGGGAATTTAGCAAAATTATAAAGATCGTTTTCTTTTCTCTTAATCTCACATTAAATGTAATAGATACATGATACGGAATAATTCTCCCCAAATACCAAATTAACAAGTTGCAACCAGTTTTCAACGCTGCAGCATCACCGGCGTATCTAAATATTCTCATATTTCAGAGCATCTCAAAAGTCTCCACTCGCTCATATGTCCTGAAAGAATCCAGTTCAAGCTCTGCTGGATGGTAATTAAGTCACTTAAAGAAATGGCTCTGACTTACTTATCAGAACTGTGTATTCCTAAAAATATCAGTTCACGGCAGTCCACCCTTAGGTTAGCAGAGTCATCACCTATCGGGAGGTTGAAGGAACCAAAACGAACACCTAACACTTAGTTCGGTGATCGTACTTTCGGAGTATCAGGACCTAGAATGAACTGTCGCATGACTTAAGAATTATCAGAGACTCGACATTTAGAACTAAACTTAAAACTAACATTTTCAGACAATCCATATCCATAAATTGAAGAAATGCACATGTAAATTGCATAGCTAGGCTAGCCGGTTAGTGCTTACTTAAAGTCACTTATAGAATAAGTTTAAAAAAATGACGCATCGTTGCGCAAATCAGTCCACAGCCCGCAACACTGTAAATAAGTAAATTTGTAAAAAAAAAGTTAATATCTATTAAAAACTTTTTAATATTATTTATAAATATTCTCCAGTCCTAAAAATTATAATTATTTCAAATAAATACCAACTCTTTCTGTGTCACCGAACTTCTAATAAAAAGTAACATGAATAGAAAAGGGGGATAAAATAGCAACTGTAAAAATCATATCTTATCTAAGCTTAAATTTTCTAAATTTTATAATAAAACTGTGTTCATCTGAAGCCAACTGCCAGGTAAGTATGTTTTTTCTGAATCTGTACATAATTATATAAAGAATATGAAGTAATGTTTGTTCAGCGACCCCGAGGTGATTTTTTCACGAAAACGACGCTATACAAATCTTCCAATTATCATTATTATTATACAAGGTATTAATTAGGGTCCGCCTCCCGTACAAAAATATTTTGTCGGCAGTATTACATGACGTGTTATAAAAATATGTATGTAAAAATAGAAGAATTGAAAAAAAAAATTTACAATTAAATTGAGTATTCATCGTTATACATTCCAAATTATAGTCAATGTTACTCCAATCTCGTATAATAATATTCTGAAGAAAAAAAATGCATTGATGGGTTATAAATATATAGAAAAAAAGGTTTGAAAAGCAATCGAACTTTTTATTTATTTATTTTTATTTACTTATTTAAACGCCCTGAGGGCTTTTACATACAAATACACCATTTTTAAATGACATGAAAAAATAATAATAGAAAACATGAACAAAAGTTAATTACACTTGAAATAAGAATAAAGAAAAAACTTCACCAAGGCTAAAAATAGACAGGAATATAAAGGAATAGAAAAAAATAAATAATGCAATATCCACAAAGCCAATATTAACATAATTAACAAATAATATAAAAAGTTGTACTTAATAATAATTTATAAACTATGCAGAAATAATTCAATAATAAAATTTTTAGATTATTTTCAAATACATCCATATCATTTAAGTATTTGTTACCAAGCTTTGAATTGGAGAATGCAAACTATAGTTCGAATGGGATATAGATATGTAAAATGTGAATGTTTGTCTTGTAGTTCGTTTAGGTATGTATAGGTAGATTAAATGCGGGAGTTCTGATCAATCGAATTTACAAATTAATAATTTTAATAAAATTCTCGTTAATTTTCCATCTGTTTTCTAAAGTTGGAATATTTCAAATATTCATAAACAATGAGTAATGTATGTTAACTTTAAATTTATGAAACGTAAAACTTTTCTTTGAATTCTTTCTACATTATGAATACGTATTTTGTAGAAAGGCGACCACGCTTTGGAATTATGTTCTATTAGACTTCTAACTATTCTGTTGGTTTTTGTCACGCCCCTTTACCTTTAATTTGCTTCTCTGGGAATATCGGTTGATCTGTAAGAAGTTCTAACAATCTTTCAAAAATATCTGTAAGTACTAGCTGTTGTGTACCCTACTCGTGTTGGCCCTACTCGGGATTATTTATTTTTTTGGAATAATGTTAAGAAGTTGTGAATTCTTGCTTCTCGTTTGGGTGCCATCATCAGCGAAAGTAATGCATTGCGATGACTATTACTGTCTCTAAACAAAGAAACAAAGAAACATTCATTTGAAAATTTTATTTCATTCCAAGCATGTATTTATTCAAAATATATCTAAATAATAAAGTTTTTAAGTAGGTACCTACTAATGATTTCCATTCTTTTCATTTTCTTCAAATTTTCTACCCAAACAAACCTTCTTATTTTGAATATGTAATCTGTGGATAACCGGAGTGGTGTATTTACAAGCTAACCTCAATATAACATGACGGGTTCAATGTTTTTCATACTAATTTTAAAACGTTATAGCAACAGTTTTACATATTTGATTTCATTCGAACTACTCTCTAAACCTTTCCGGCGCTAGTAGGAACAAACTGTGCTATTTTCAGCGAAACCGGTCAAATAATTTTCAAGAAAATCGAGGAGAGACAGACAAACATTCATTTTTCTACATAGAGATTTACTATTGGCTGCGCAGTGCTCACCTCCTAAAACCAATGTCTGAAGTATTGTTGTATGACAATGTGTAGGTACTTTCATGTAGTACCTGCATGGAGTGGAGGTATTTTTCATAATAATTATGGTGTACGTATTAATAACAGATGCAAAGGTATTTCTGAACCCGTCGTAAAAAGTGATTAGGTTTATTTAAATCAGGGCTAGCTAGTGTTAACTTTTCGTGTTAACTAACCGCCAATTACCGACTTTAATATGTCCGTGTGAATCGATAAAAATGTACTGTTACTACTGGTTACTCACTACGGTTAATTACAATTGGTAAACATTTACTCTTGGTATTTAAAAAAAAACATGTATCGTGAGACGAACTGGTTTGAATTTTAATGTTATTAGAAAATGTATGAAGGTACAGAATGCTGAGTAGTGACCACTGGGGTTACCTCAATGGCGGTGACCAGGTTTTTGCGGGACTGGTCTTAAAACAACTTTATAACATTAGTTTATTTATTTCATGTTTTACAAAAGTCATAAAAAATGTTACCTTACTGGGGTACCCCCGTTCTAAGCAACAAAAAATTAACAAGGAGGATAAAAGACTTTTTTTTTTAAATATTAAAACCTATCATTCAAATACGGGATATTTCTCTCCTCTACCGCGAATATTAAGAAATTACAATACTATACACTGCTCTAATGATAAAATTGACATTTTTAATGACACAATTAATCAATTAAAAAAAAAAAAGAGTTTTACCATTAATATCAAACCGATAATGTGATGATGCCCTTTATTAAGTACCGAAACATTGCACCATCAGCACAGGTGACAATAAGGAGTTAGTTTATACACCTACTTTATAATATGTTTTCGACCTTTAACTTCTTTTTCATTCTTATTATCATTTTTGCGAGATAATGTTTGTTGTTGTTTATTGTACTTACTGATTATTATTGCTATGTAAACATTCATGTACGAGTATGTAAGTTTTGGGAATATTGCCTGTTTAATGTATTAAAAAAATAAGGTCACATTGCACATGGTTTTATGTATGGATTATAAATTAGGTCGCGTTTTTTGTAAGTTTGTAAAATTTTTTAAGTAAGTTTTCGTAATTATGTTAAAATATTACTAGAAGAAAATTATAATGCAATAAATGAATAAAAAATTTAAAATCTCGGATAAAACAGCATCATATATATATTCTTCCTTCCCCCTGGCCATAATCCATATCTTAATACTTCTTTTGAAGTCAATTAATTTTGTAATGGTTTTTATTGCTAGAGGGAGGATGTTAAATACTTTTATAGATAAATATCGCAAATTTCTTTGTCCAAAACATGTTTCAGTCGTAGGTTGGTGGAATGTAAGTTGTAATGAGGATCTTGTGAGTCGACCCGAGTACAAAGTTATCCTGGTTTTTGAATGCGTAAATTAAAATATCTTTTGAATATATAGTTGTTTCAGAGACAATAAATTCAGGGCATTAAAAACATAGTTGTTAGAGTTCTCTAAGAATATTTTTCAAAATTTTAAATTTTTATCTATTTCGGCTAATATACCCAGCATTGTTTTCAACGTTTCTCGGAAGAGCTAACGCGAAGAATTGTCTCTGTTAGCTACATGATAATATTTGTTTAACATTCACGACTAAATAAGACGATATTTTGTTTTCTGCAAAGATTTTTGACATGTCGGTATATTTTATAACAAATGCATTGAACCTATAAATAGGAACCTACTGTCCTTATCGAATGCCGATTAATTCTTATTGTAAACCGGTTGTAAAATTTAAAAGCTTTTATTTTATATCAACAGAATGATTGGTTTCCAAAATATGATTGGAAATTCAGAATAATTATTATTACTAAATACAAATACAACCGGTTTACAATTAGACAAATTTGATATTTCAAAAATTAGAAAAAGTGTTAATAGTCAATATATTTAATAATCAAATACTTTTTAAAAATAGCTATCTTTTGAATTTATTTTGATATTGATATTAATAATAAAAATAAGTTCTTTTTTAATTTTTAATATGAATTAGTTATTCAAAGTTAAATAAAAAAAACAATCCTGATTAATTATTATCTACTTTAATCAATTGTTGTATATCTTTATAATTTGTCTATTCTTACATTATTTTGTCCCGTGTTTATCATTTGTCTATACTTAAAATTATTATTTTTTAGTATTCCGTAAATTTCTGACGAGGAAAGCTGGCTTTCGAAACATGTTGATATGTATATATTAATAAAATTGTGATTACAAAGTAATTTTTAATTCATTTATTAATATTAATTTAATTTAAGTTTAATGCATGTTTTATTTTTATATCCTTCATGAACTTTTATTCTTTATATATACTCTCTAATTTATTTGTACAACATAATGCCACATTTAATGTTTACATTTTAAAATGATTTGTGCTATATTTTCATGCTTGTATTTAACTGTGATATTTTTTTTCTATTTTTTTTATTAGTTTCTATTTAAAGGTTTTACACGTATGTGACTTTAGTAATAATTTCCAAGTACAAAGCATAATTATAAGAACAGTAAGTAAGTAACGCATATTATTATAATAAAAGTACATAGTCACAGCATTTACAGTCCTCCTCACTAGGGAGAACTGTTCTGTGGCGGCCTGCACTTACTGCGTTTACTAAATATCCATTTATCCTTATTTAATTTTATATAGATTGCAAGTTCATAATCACTCATTTATCAGCCATGTTTTGACTCTATTTTTAAGGATATTTATTACCTTCTGTATTTTTTTATTGATTTGGTAAGGCATTATAAAGTTATGCAGCATGAAATTTAACATTCGTCTGTCCAAAAGATGTATTAAATTTGCGTATAACCAGTATATTTTGACTTACTGCCTTGGTTGTGCATAAATGTAATTATATTTTTGACGTTGTATTAAATAAATAAATTAAGTGTTTTCTAAAAATGTCAAGAATTCTTCTAAGGAATTTAAACCTATGGTCAACCTACTAATGTTAGAAGTTATGTGATCTCAATCAGTTTATTTCCATAGGCTTTTATTTTAATTTAATTAAAAAAAACTACGGTCTTTGATTCAGCGCAACGGCGCGCGTTCGCTGATTGAAATATTTCGGACCGGAAAGACGACCGTCGTATAAATTGCGCTTTTTTTCACGAACAGTTTCGTAATAACAATAATTATAATGACTTGTTTGATGGCGTACCTGTCACGGGCAACACTTTATAACCATATCATCTTAAAGCATCTGCGTGTTTTAAAGACAAGGGAAAAAGTTCGGCTAAACTTTAATGTAATTTAAAAAATAAAACAATAACTTTGTTTACATCACTTTTATTTATACTTTTGCCGACCGGGTTTCGCTACTACCGTAGCATCTTCAAGGCAGTATACAACTAAACAATGAACTAAGCTACATACGTGTTATAATTTGATAAAAACAGGCGAGTGGAGGGCCAGGGGTGGGAGATCAGCAGGTACCTGACCGGGAAGGGTGTGTACTTCGTTTAATGTAATTATCAATAACCCCGAATGCAGCAAATTCAGGTATACTGAAGAGATCGGACTGAAGTTTTGTCTTCATTATTTAAAAAACAAAAAAGCAATGATGAATTCTAGTCATCTTCTTTTATTTTTCAATATTCATCGTATAATTTATTTATGTTAGTATTTCATGTTATTTTTTAGCACTTATTTAGTATTAAGAACATGCGCGATTTGAAGAATTGGCTATTCCACACAATTTTGTACCAGCTAACGTCACCATGATAATCTGCAAATACATTTGCATTACTTATTCCGTAATGTTCAGGTGGTATAATTGATTCAACAGTGAAAGTAATGCCTTGTGAGGACTATTACTATCTCTAAAGAAAGAAACAAAGAAATACTCATCTGAAAATTTTATTTAATTTCAAACATTTATTAATTCAAAATACAAATATAATAATAAAGTTCGTAAGTAGGTACCTACTTGTGTTTTCATTTTGAAAATATTGAAGCCAAACAAACCTTCTTTCAAATATGTAATCTGTGGCTAACTAGAGTGGTGTATCTATGGGCTAACCTCAATACAACATGGCGGGTTCAATGTTTTCATACTAATTTTTAAATGTTAAACCAACAGTTTTAAATGTTGGATTTCATTAAAACTACTCTCTAAACCTTCCCGGCACTAATAAGAACAAACTGGGCTATTTTCAGAATCGAGAAAATCGAGGACAGACAGACAAGCATTCGTTTTTATATGTAGAGATTATAATGATAAGAGTTAATTTCTATAGCGCAGTTTTGTGAAGGTTCACCTCAAGTGCACTTCACACTAACTTAAACAGCAGTATTTTCGTTAGTTTTAGTAGTACTTTTTTTTTTAGTATCAAATTTTCAAAGGCCGCCAAAACGCTTCAAATCAATGGCCCCTCGGTTTTGATTACTTTTGAGGCTAGAATGAGAAATGTCAAAACAAGGACGAGTATTACCGAATATAATTTTATATTCTATTCATAGTAAACCATACCTAAACATAAGTAAAAACATTATATACCTTTGTAGAAGCTTTAAGTCGAAAAATAATAATTGTATTGAGCATTAACATTATCAAAATATTCATATTGACAATTGGTTCATGAATTCTCAAATTTCTATAATTAATAATACTTTTTTATATATTGAACAACTATTATAGAGCTTAAAGTCACCCAAATTATCTATAAATTTCACCAAGTCTAAAAAATACGTATTTAAAATTCATCATACTAATCCAAAAACAGAATACACACGTGACGTCAGATGTTCCAAATACAATCGTACCAATATAATACGGTGTTTTGATGAGATGATCATTTATTCACTTTCAAATAACGATTTATAAATTATACGTATTATATATAATAAAAGTTATATATTCAGAATCAGCGTTTGCTGATCATATAAATATATATTCTTAAAGTCATAATAGTTTTCACTGGAGTTTCTCATTAAACGTAGGCACATATTTAAATTCGATGTTTGCTGTTCTATTTTTTTTTAATAAGTAAATGAATGAATTAATTAATTAATATTAATTAAAACAAGAAATTGAAAACATGTACAGGTACAAATATTGAACAACGCACACGTTGTCATTTATATAAAAAAAAATTGTTTCAATAATACTTGACATTAAAATGTTAACTCTTTCTTGAGGGTGTTAAATGATTGGTTTTCGTAGGTGTAAAAATAAAAAGCCATTGACCAAGGTCCCGAAAGGCCTGAACTAATAAAGGCAGACACCTGGTTATTGGATGTTTGGTTACCTGCTCGTGCTCTGTGCTCACCCTCATTCTCACTGGGTCAAGCGGCCCTTCATAACACAAAGGACGATGGCTTCGACAAATAAAAATAAACAAACAAAATGGATATTGAAAACGAGTCAAGCGATGGGTTTGAAGTTTAACAAAAAATCGTTTAAGGAAAAAAGTGACCTTTCGGGAAGGTATTTAAATAAGGTTGCTAGTCATTTAACGCCTTGTTAACGTTATGTTTCAATATACAGGGTGGTAAGGGCCGTATCTGAAAAACTTTAACAGGTGATTCCTGACCTTAATTGGAGGAAAAAAATGTAAATGAAAGTTTATTCTCCAATGAAGAGTTTTTTAATGCTTTGTAATGCTTTAAAAAAATATCAAACAACCAAAAAATATATTTCAAATGCCGTCCCTGGTCAGTCAGCCGAGTAACCGCCTAACCCCCCGCCCCCTGACCCTAAGTGTCTAATGCCTTTATAAAAAATGTTTATAGAAAAAACACCATTTATAATATGAATGATAATGACTAAAATCACCTTGATAAAGTTTGTAACCCATTGTAATATTAATTACTGTAGCAGTATTTTTTCTTGTCAAAGGAGAAAGATTTTATAAAACTAAAATTTTTGCAAAACACAGCCATGCGAATAATTTTAAGATGAAACTAATAATTTTTCGATCGGTCAGTGGCTGAGTTGGCATCGCGTTTGGGTCTCGCCCAGGCGTTGTGAGTTCAATTCCTTGACTGGCTAAGTCCTCCATTACGACACAAGCAATATCTTCCGCTTACTGTGATGGTAGTAGGAGATTTTCAAATATTGTCAGGTTATTCGTAACCAGGGAATATTTGTCTTTCTTTAAAAAAAAAATTCCAATATTCAATTTATTTTTTATAACTTATTGAAGTTTGTAAACCTCATTGTAATATTTAATCACTGAAGAAGATAATATTAGCACATCCCAAAATGAACCACGAAACCGAAAAAACAACAGAAATTAAAAAGATTTCAGTCTCATCTGGGACTCGAACCCAGGACCTCTACCTATCCGGGGTAACCGCTTAACCAACTAAGCTAATGAGACCAGTTCAATTTACGCCATTTACACCGATATCATACTTCAAGTTTAAGACTTGTTAATATTATCCTCCATTTTTATAAATCCCATATTATTGGCTGCTATCCTTATGATGATTATCCTTATGGTGGTAATATTCCAATGTTAAAAACATGCTAACATACTATATACATATATACAGAAATATAATATTTTTCTCTTTGAAATGTTTAACGGCCAACAAAATTTAGAATTCTTGAGAAAAATTAATAAACATCAACACAGACATAACCACTCTACAAGAAGAAGAAATGAAATAAGACTTCCCTTTCGAAAGAAAACAAAATCGCAAAACTCATTACTCATTACTATATAGCAGTGCTCCGCAACCGGTGTGCCGTGGCACACTGGTGTGCCGTGAGCCGAATACAGGTGTGCCGCGGTCAAATGCAATGTACGAAAATTTATTGTAAAATTCAATTTAATACCTATATAATTTAGCTTTTGGTGTGCCGCGGAATTCTAGGAAGAATTTTGGTGTGCCGTAGATGAGAAAAGGTTGCGGAGCACTGCTATATAGTCTTGAAGATCTTCCAAGAAATACCGGCCAATATAAAAGAAGAGGAAAATGTTTGGGAATTTAAGAAGGAAGTAACGAAATACGTAAAGTGCATTTTTTAATGTCGTCATTTTTTAAGTTTAATTTGTAATTTTTAATTGTATATAGATATTATATTCACATTAGAATACATTTAACCAATATACACTTGTTTTTTTAAAGATAAGTAAATAAAATAAATTAAATAAATGTATATGTTTTTCGACTTTTTAAAAAAATTAAAAATTGTTTTCTCACCTCAAATATTTATAGTCATCGGAAATTTCGGTAGAATGTGCCTACACATTATTTACTAAATAAGCGCGAATCTCTGGTTAAAATAAGTCAGGTACGTCTCTTAACACCCCGTATAATCAGTGTCTCCTTTAATGTCTTATTGGAAACACCTTTTTACGACTTCGTCGTTTTATTGAATTTCTGCGAACAGAATAAATTGCCAGTAATAATTAAGACCATGCGGTTAAGTATTTTGTTTATTAGAAGTTTAGTTAGGCGTATTTTACATGTCAGTATGCATAAACAGAAACGGTGTAGGTACTTTTTTAAAACACATATAAAGAAGTAAGATTTTGAAAGCCTTAAAAATATGTTTATATTTATGAAAGAAGTGACGAAATATATGACGTGCATTTTTTAACTTTCTAATCTGTAAATTTTTTTCCGTGGATGTCACTTAAAATCCTTTTTTTTGTGAAAGACGTATGTTTATATTAGGACACATTAAGTAACCATGATAATATGTACTATTTTAAGTTAAATAAAACAAAAACACACAAATATCATATTGATACGAAGTAATGTTTTGGAATTTTCTTTTAATGTGAATACCGCACAAATATTCCAACTGCTCCCAACCAGTGGGGCTATGACATCTCCAATCGTAGTTTGTAGTGAGGATGAAGGAAGTGGAAAAAGTGAGGATATCGGGAAGAGGGAGGTTGGAAAGTGCCTGGCTATTCAGATGTTGTCACCAAACACGGCTAAAGCCATTTCAAGCGACGTTTCGGTTCCAAGTGGTGGTCTTTTACCAGAGTGATACTGAAAGTATCCACCACTACAAGGTATGACGGAGATTGTTATTGCGGCCGTTGGAAAACATCTGGTATCCATTTTACACGCTAATTTAATAGATTTAGTGGTTCGAAGTAGATACGAGCTTGAGAGACCCGTTCTATGACCGCCGGACCTTGACCTCTATATACACAGTACGCTAGGACACCAGGACTTATCACTGCAATCATGACCCTGTCATATTAAGTTACGGTTCATGTTAATGTTCTGTGCAGACAGTTGTTTTGTTCAGGGGTCAATGCGCTGTCCGCTGTCAGATAAACGGCGTCAAGTTCAATGCAGGTTTTTATTATTTTAAATATAGTTGCTGCCGATAGTCGCCCACTGTTTATCGATAATCAATATCGTCGCTGCATTCATAATATAGCTTATGTGCCGTTTGGTACATTCTGAGATGATCGAGAAAAACTGCTTTATAAAATAATTGCAGACTACATTTGTTACCATCACTGAAATAATATAATATGTATGCGACTGTGAATGAAGCAAGAAGTTTATGCTAAGATCGATTTATTTTAATTTTTTTATTTAATTCTACAAGAGAAAAAATACAATTCAAAAAGTCCCGATAAACTACTGTTTTGTAGTTTGTTAACGGGAGCTTGTTATTTAAAACATAAAATTTACAGACAAGGTTACAAAATATGTAAAATAAAAACATTAAAAAAAAACAATATATAAAATAAAAACATATGTAACAAGCTTAAAACATAAATATTCATCAAGAATATTACTCTAAAATATTTCTCCAAAAATATATTTTTAAAAAATGGATAAAATAAAAACATAAACGAAAGCTATAAATCATAAATAAAATAATATTTCCTTATGTCACCACGATTAAAATAGACTTTATAATTTCTTCAAAATATAATACTCGTATATGAATTAAAAAATACTTCGTATTCACCACTTTATTCATATATACATACCAACATGTTTCGAAATCGAAGCTTTCCTCATCAGGAATATTCAGAATGCAAAAAAATATTAATGTCAAGTATAGACAGATGATAAACATAGAACACAATAATAAGAGTAGACAAATTATAAACACAAACAC
This sequence comes from Halesus radiatus, assembly GCA_022606495.2. Taxonomy (NCBI): domain Eukaryota; kingdom Metazoa; phylum Arthropoda; class Insecta; order Trichoptera; family Limnephilidae; genus Halesus; species Halesus radiatus. Next base: position 269,751 of record JAHDVE020011076.1, read on the forward strand.
AAATTGATTAAAGCAGGTAAGAAATTAATTATTATAAAACATTTAATAACAAATTTACATAAGAAATTAAAAAAATAAATTATTTTTATTATTAATATTAATACGGAAATAAATTCAAGAGATAACAATTTAAAGAAAAATATGTATATTATTAATTTTCTAAAATTTCAAATTTGTATAATTGTAAACCGGTTGTATTTGTATTTGACTTTGTAAATGATTTTGCACAGACAAAAGCTACTTTTGTAAATACGCCGCCGGGATTCGAACCCGCGATCTCCAGATTCGTAGTCACCCTTCCCCTCTCCTTCGACCACGGAAGTCGGCTGTCGACGTTGATTATCGTGAACATTTTTTATTTTGTACAAAATCTGGATAGGTAGGTTACAATGTATAAATTCTCAAGAGGATATCGTGCAACAATGCAAGATCAATCCATTCCGAGAGACACAGCCCTCCCAAAGTCTGGCTGACTGTACCCAGCAGATACTACCTACCTAGTTCACTTCTAGCGAAAGTTAATGCCCTAGAGACAATGGAACCATCACTGAGCCGGGTATATAAACGAATCGAGCAATCAGTCTCCGGTCGTTACTGGGTCACGTGAACCTGGATAGGTATCTTCCTATACCACTGAAGGGATAAACCGATAGAAGTGTATTGTGGGCGAAGTAAGGTCAATTTGCCAAGCATATTTATTAATTTATTTATTTATTCACGCCTAGAAGGTTTTTACCTGTTGATTCATACAAAGGAGTATAGTAAAATAGTACATAAAAAAATAACTAGTGTGAAAGAAGCAAGTAGGTACAATATAAGTAGTTACAGCGTAATGAATAATAGTTTTACCTGCGGGTACATTATAACTGCAGGTTGTATGATTAGTACATTAGTACAAGTGGATTAGTACATAATATAATAACATAAGTATAAAATAAGTGAGAAGTAGAGACTACGCAGTATGTAAGTTGCTAGTTACATCGCAATGGGTGGGTAATAGGTTTGTAAAGCGTGTTTACAACACAGCAAACCTTTATGACCCCCGGCTAGTTTTTTTATAGAAACATCACATAATAAATACAACGATACAAAAGGTGCACCAGAAAAACTTAATAAATATAATAAAAACATTCAAATAAACCGATGTTTAGCCTAGACACAGTGTTGTAGCGGTAAACATCAATTGAACTATACTCATTACCGACTCTGTGCGATGTTTTGATGGAAGAATTCTCTAAATAATTATTTGAAGACGCCGGATTATTTTACATATGCCTCATATTACAGGTAATAAAACTAGTTAAATCCAGGGCGTTTATATTGATTTATTTATTATATTACGTACGTTCTATCTATATAGACTTTCACATATTTAGTTGGTTACAATAGTCACACAGATTCAAAACACATCACAGTAGGTACAACTAAATATTTCATTTGTATAACGAACAAATATAGGAATAATATAGTGTAGTACCATTCCAAGTAATTAGCTATAGAGGCAAATATTCAAAACATACCCCACACTCACTGATAGTTATATTCTAGAGACATATATTAATAAATGTTGACGATGTATGTAATAATCGTCTGTTTTTATTTGTATTCCGCGCAGTTGAACATGTCTGTCTGAAAATCTATTACCTTCTGCGTGAAGTCTAGGTACAAGAGATTTTTTTAATGTCTCAGTTCTGAAATTATTGTTACAATTGAAAAAAAAATAGATCGAGTAGTTCTAGTTGGAATACTAAATTTAAGTAAGCTGACTATATCAGGGCTGTCTATAATGTCAAGGTTAGTAGTCTTCTCTTGTCAAGTCGATATTAGTTCCCAGCTAGGCAGATTGCCTGAATCAAATATTCCATTTATGCGTGGTGTAGTATTTTGTAATTATTGTTTTTCTTAAATCTATCTACTAAGTGTGTTATGAATAATAATCGATCTGAATACATTTAAGTGACATCATTTAATAATTTCTCACACTCCCTTCTACCCAAGCCAATTAACCATTTGGTTATTATTGTACCTATGTATTTTATATATATGATTTTATACCCATCTGGGTTTTTCGAGGATTTTAGAACATAATATAAAGAAGCTATCAAAAATTACAAGTATATAGAGATTCTAAGCCATGAAGTAATGAACAATCTTTTTCAAACGTTTAACAGTGACATAAAATAGAAAACCAAAACAATATTATAACACAAATCAATAAATTTATATTACCGAGGAAACATATTGTAAGATTCATCGAAGTGCCGATAAAGATAACGCTTTACTGTATAAATGGAGTCAGAAAATACATGTATGACGTTTTGCGGGTTTTAATGTAATATATTTATAATTTCTACAAGAGATCATTTTGTGGTATCATTATTAATAAATTAATTAAAAATTACTTTGTACTCACTACTTTCTTACTGTATACATATAAACATGATTCGAAAGCGAAACTTTCCTCATCAGGAATATACAGAATACTAAAAAAATAATAATGTAAAGGTTAGACAAATAATAAACATAGAATCTAATTTAATTTAATAATATTTTTTTATCATTTGTCTATATTTGTAAGTATTCTGTATTTTCCTGATGAGGAAAGATTCGCTTTCGAAACATATTGATTTTTATATATTAATAAAGTGGTGATTACAGAGTAATTTTTAATTCATTTATTAAAATATTTATGAATAATTGTTTAAAGATTTTCTAAGTTTTTGTGTACGTGGATAATAACCTTTTTTATGCACTTTTAAAGAACATCCAGGATATAAAATTCTTCGAAAAACTCATCGCTACAGAATCAGGGGTTTCCCAAAAATGGCTCTAATAATAGATTTTTGGGCCTTCACAAGTGGATCTAAAATTGCTCTTCCCGAGGCTCCCCAGCCAATAGAAACCATTTTTTAACAGGGTGTATTATCGAACGAGTTTGGTTTTCGATGCTGCATTGCCTGACAGAGCGAAAATTCGACACCACCGAAGAAATAAATGGGCGTTTTGGGCATATCAGCATGCGTGAAATAAGCTCAATTTGTCCTTACTTAATGAATGGTGAAATTGATCATACACGGTAGTCAGACATCAATACTCTTCAACAGATAATGAGTTCCATTGGCCTCTCTGGAGCGGAGTCAATAGTCAGTTTGTAAAATAACGAAAGCAGTTTACTTTAAAATCAGTATAAGTTACGCTTCTAGGGATTTCCTGTTCAGTGGTATTTTCTACCTAACGAAGGCACGGGAATAATGTACATAAGTGTAAGCAAACGATAGGAACCAGGAACCTGGGTAGCGACTAGCGACGCATGTTTTTTTGTGGGTACCAAGGTATTGGAAAGTTACAACAAATACCGGTAGATATTATGTAAATTAAATAAAGTAAACACTTTGTTTTGAACCACTACTTTATTTTTACATTATCACCAACCGGTTTCGCTTATCCCGAGTTTCATTAGGGTAAAAATTAAAAACTTATCAAACATATATAGTGTCCATATATATATAGGTGAGACATAATAAAAAATAGTATACGAGAAAGACATAATATAAAACGAAATAATGGAATAGTGAGACAGAGATATGCTTACACGTAAATGAATGGAACAACACATAAATGAGAAAAAAAGAACCAGAAGGTTGGGATACACGAAACCGGTTGGTGATAAATTAAAAAATAAATGTGTTTGTTTCATTTGATAATATGTCAAACCATAAATTAATTGCTTTCTACGAAAACAGATATATAAGTATTTAATGTGATACCGCATAAAATTCGATTCACATCTACAAGCACCGCGCAGTGCAGACAAGTGAAGTGGCAGGCACGACCAAATTAGCCACTTACAATATCTATGAACACGTTCATGCGCGGTATGAATACTCCCTTTTGTTCCGTGCCTGCCATTTTACGTGTCAAAACGAAATTTAAACTTATTTTGGGTGTCTTAAAGCTATATAATTATTGTTCAATGTAAAAAAAATAAATTATTAGTTAAATAAATAAGAATATTCATGAGCAAATCAATCAAGAATACGGATATTATGATAATATTAATGCTCAATTCTATCATTATTCTTTGAGTTAAAGATTCTAAAAAGGTACATAATTTTATTACTTATGTTTAGTTATGGTCTACTATGAATAGGATATAAAATTATGTTCGGTAAAGCTTATGCTTTTTTTGACATTTGACATTAGAGAAAACGTTTTGGCGTGTTTTGAAAAATTGAAACATAGAAAATTATTTTAACTACGAAAACTAACTTTAGAAAAAAAAACGAAATATAGTGGTATTGGACTTGAGTTCCTTATTATTGCGCAATGAATATTTGGAACATGCCATTTTATTATCTTACTAAAAAGTATAAAGTTGTCATGTTGAAATAATTTTTCAGTGTAGAACGTTTGTCATATAAAAAGTATTCACCTATTTATGGAAAAAATACATTTTTGCCAAAATGTATTTTTATTTTTATTTAAAACAAAAATCGGTAACTTTTACCATATTTTATGGCCGATTCAATTTTCTTAGGTTGTGTGCAGCTTATCAGCCTTTATGAACTGCATGCCACTGCTAACTGCTAACTGCTAACTCCCAGTTAAGTTTTAACAGGGGAGATACCTTATATGCCTAGACTCCTGGACCCAGAGCATACACCGCATATACTTACAGCTACACCACGGGTACACCTATCCGTTTGTGCGGTGTAGGAGTGACAGGAAGTGAGTGCGGTCATCGATCGGGTAAGAACAACTGCTTTATGTTCCGAATTCAATTGTTCCGGAAGAGCAGGAGCTCTAAAAGTTTCAGTGTCAATGTCCGCCAAGTCATTTTAATTTATTTTTCACTGTTAAAAAATAAGGTTAAGGTGCTACTATGTATTTTTTTGTATGTTATTTATTAATTTATTAACGCTCCGATGGGCTTTTGCATATTTTAACATTTAAATAATCTTGTATACAGAAAGAAAAAAAGGCTTTAAGTTAACAAAAAAAAAACATGATACATAGTGGGTATATAAGTGTAACATATTTAATAATGTATAAGTTCAAACACAGAGAAGTTATAAAGGGAAAGGTTTTTAATTTATGGATTTAACTAATATACTTTTTCCAAGTAAGTTTTGAGTGTAAAACGAGTCCTAAGTACTTCATTGACTTGATCCAAGATACGCTCTCCCCAAATATTTTGATATGTGGGGCCGTTTCGACATTCTACGCGTGAAAATTGTGGCTGCGCTTTTCGAAAGATTTATTATATGGTAATACGCTAATTTATTTAATTGAAAAGCTACCCGGTTTCGTGCCTTAAAATCTTTGGGAAATAATTAATCCAAAACGTTAATAATAAAATTGACATCCCTTGCTCAAAGACAATTTTCAAACATAAGACCAAAATTGTTCGACATCATGCCCAAATCATGGAAAATGAAAAGTACAAACGTCTTGCGTAAACTAAACCACCATAAAATATTTGGCTTCTCCATTTAGGGAGGGTCAAAAGCGAATATATGCTGATTAATATATATGTACACTATTAAATAAAACCTTCATATGTAATTCATTATTACTCTACAAAAAAATGCATATTGCACTTTAAAATTATTTTTTTTGTTTTTGTTTACTCTATTGATTATTTTATAATCGTTTATTCTATATAGGGCTTACAATAATATCCTAGGAATTATATAATACCCTTCATCTAATCCATCTAACTAGTACTGCGGCGCTTTGGCCTTATTACTATTACCATCTCATGGTTTGATTTACTCGACTAAATTTATGATGTGTCATTATTTGTGCTCTTTGGAAAAAGATTTTAGCTGGATCAAAAACCAGGAAAGGAAAAGGGACAAACATTTGGATATAAACAATTTATTAAAGTTACTTTTTTTTACTTACTGAATAAAATATATTAAATATGTTATTAACTATTTGCTTCATGCTCTTCGGGCTGCATCCCTGAGTTTCATCGTCGGCTCAGAAAGCTGAGTTATACGTAACTCAATCTTATTAATATTACTCAATAATATGTATTTTTTTCAATACTTTATTTTAAACCCATTTTTTCCTCTTCCATTTTACCTTATAACACATATACATAATCTCATTATACTTCATTATTACTTTTTTTTATTTCTTGATGTAATATATTACCACACTATGTCAATACTAGCTTTTTTCCCTTCTATTTTTGCGTAATGGCGCTAAATATGAACTAAACTTGTCAATTTGACTTTGGGATTTATTCCTAGTTGGGCAGTCAAAGCTTTCTTACATGTTGTTAAATAATGTGTGTTTCAAATAAATAAATATCATTATTAAAATTACTATTATCAATTGGTAAATAAAGGTGGAACAAACATGAATTAAATTGTAAATATTTCAATGGTTAGAGAAAGAGATAATAATATTCAACAACAGAGATGGAAATAAGTAGCGGGTTTGGGAACGGACAACCTTTCCGTTAAACCTTTGTCTCCCGGGGTTTTCCGGAAATACAGCAACTAATAATTTTCCGGAAGCAATGCGTGGATAAAGAGAATGTATCAAATCGATTTGTGGCTCTCCGCACATACATTAAACAAACGAATTTATGTAAAACGGTATGTTTCACTTCATCCAACATGATCCTCACTCTCAACATCATCCTAGAGAGATACCAACATTCAAAATTGAAACAAATTAAAAAAAAAAAAGATTTATGTTATTTCGTTTCAAACATATTAATAAGGAACTCCAGTAAAATTTAACACAACAACCTACGTGTTTCGGACATAAATTTTATTTTAAAAATTGTTATTGGTATTATAGACAGCCCTGATATAGTCAGCAAAATTAAATTTAATAATCCAACTAGAACTGCTCGATTAAAAAATTGATTAAATTGTAACAATAATTTCAGAACTGAATCATTCAAAAATTCACTTGTACCTAGACTTCACGCAGAAGGTTTTCAGACATAGTAGATATGTTCAACTGCTCGGAATACAAATACAAACAGACGATTATGGCATACATCCTAAACAATTATTAAGAGATGTGTCTAGAGTTTAAGTATCAGTGAATGCGAGGTGTGTTTTGTATATTCGCCTCTCTTGCTAATTATTTAGAATAGTACTCACAGGATATTATTCCTGTATTTATTCGTGAGACAAATTGAATATTTAGTTGTTGTATTTCGTGTAGACTATCTATTGTATCTATGTACCTACTGTGATATGTTTTGCACCAGTGTGACAAATGTAAAAGCACATATAGGGCGTATATAATAAAATAAATAAATACATTTTGGGAATGGTCACTAGTTTCGGGCATGCGGTATTTATGGAAATATGTGGAAAATGAAAAGTACAAACTTCCCGCGTAAACTGATCTATGTGTGGCTTCTCTATTTATGGAGGGTCAAAAGCGAATATATGCTGATTAATATAATATTAATACACTAAACTAAAAATTGCATAGCAAGGTTAAAAAAAAAACTTAATTTAAAAATAAATTACTTTATGGATTCTTTTATAATCCTTTATCTATCTAGGACTTATAACAATATCCTAAGAATTGAATAATACCCTTCATCTTTTCTATCTAAAGTAACTTTTTGTACTTTTAAAATGTATTTAATGTGTTATTAACTATTTGCTGCATCTCTTCGGGCTGCATCCTTGAGTTTCGTCGTCGGATCATAAAGCTGAGTGATACGTAACTTAATCTAATCAATATTACTCAATAATATGTATTTTTAGTACTCAATTTTAAATGCATTTTTTTCCTCTAAGCACCAACCAGTACCTAACAAACACATATAAATAATCTCTTTATACTTCATTATTACACTTTTTTTTATTTCTAGATATAATATATTACCATACTATCTCAATACTAGCTTTTTATCTTGTATTGTTGCATGATGGAACTAAATATGATCTAAACTTGTCAATTTGACTGTCCTAAAACGGGATTTGTTCCTAGTTGGGCAATCAAAGCTTTCTTATATGCTGTTAAATAATATGTGTTTCAAATAAATAAATATTATTATTGTTATTATTGCTCACATAAAAGTTATGACTAATAAAAAAAACACGTTGATATAAAATACGACTTAAGTTATTTGTGTTGGAAAATGTACTAACAAATGTTAAGCCTACGTTTTACGATAGCAATTAATGTATATTTTCTACCAGAAAACCTTTTCTAATACTTAGTATTAAAATAACAGTAAAGGTCTAATCCACTGTTTTCGTAGGTTTCCCTAGACCTAGCGCTAAAAGTGCTAATGCAATCTTGCCATTAGTTTAATCCAATCGTAACATTATGTTTTAAGATACTGTATTGGGATCTTTACGGGTCATAAAATATGTGTCATTGTGGGAAGCCATTACGAGAACATAAGTGGACCATAAATTAATAAACGTATTTTATTATGTCAATGACACATTTGTTCGAAAAATTATAAGGTATTTTTTCAAATATGAATACCGAAACGAAATCCCGTTTTCACGGAGTCAGTGTGACTTTGGCATCCCCGATTGGGGTATGATATGAGACTGAAGGAGGGACTTGCTTGATTTTTATAAAAGTGGTGTAAACAAAGTACAAAATAATTATTCAATTTACTGGAATAACTTATAAAATTCAATGTAACGTTAAATCGTTGAAGAGGATAATATTTATAAATCAAAAAACGAAACATGAAAGACATAGACAATAAAAAGGAAGGGATATGCGATACAAAATTCAAAAAAAAGAAAGGGCGTATCTGAGAGTGTGACCGGAAAATTCAAAACATCTGCATGCTCTTTATAAGTGATACGAAGTCATTAAAAGTAGGAAAAAATAACAACTAGCCAGAGAACTCAATCTAACCGAACCTAATTAACAATTTTTTAGATCAATTTTCATTTTATTTTATTTTATTTAAAAAAATATATGTATTGTTTAGGTTTGGTGATATTAGGTTTTTGGTCTAGCTTTTTTTTTTGTTCGTACTTTTAATGAATTTATACCACTATTAAAAAGTGTTCCGATTCATACGTGTGTTGATTTATCATCGAACCAATATAATATGCCTGGTACTAAAATGTCTACCTTCGCCAGTGAACATTTTTTTCTTCTTAATTTAAAACCTGCAATACTAATTGGCGCGTTCTTAGTCCAATGCAATAGTTGGTAACAGTGTAATTTTCAGATCACTACTGAACGATTCAGTAGTTTTCTTCTTCTGATGTCATCTCTTATCGGATGTTTATTTATTTGTATGAAACAAAAAGGTTTTAATAATCCAACAAAGTTTCTTGTGCTAACAGTGGTTAAATGCAGATGTTTTATTTATGAAGCTAACAAGACAAAGAAAACATAAAATAAGAAGAAAGGGGGGGGGGAGGAGGAAGAGGAAGATAGGATGGGGACAGGAGATTCTACCATCAGTGCAAGTAGTAGGTACCTACCATCCAAAACCTTAAAAAGTATGTAATACGTCCAGCTTCTGACATTTTCAATACACTGAGATGGCAACATGCTACGCTGGCGCGACTAGCGGCCCGCGTTCTACGAATTGCTTTTTCATACATTTTAATACATTTTCTGTGAATATTCTTAATGCATTATTGATTACCGATAGTAGGATTTTGTTGTAGAGTTTAGTACCATAGTATAAGAAGTTATTTTGTCCAATGTTGTGTTTGTGGTTCCTTGTTGGATGTGTTTTATGTATAAAAAAGTCATTTAATACATCCCGGGCCGCTAGAGGCGCTAGTATAGTATGTTGCCATCAAATCCATACACGAAAAAGCTAGTCCTCAAACAATTTATATTTTATTTTGGAGATCTATTTTGTTTTGGTTTGTTGATATGATAGCGCGTGATCGCGGAGGGACTAACGACTACTCTTGGCCTGAAGTAATTCCAATCGGATTCCCGCAGCGCCACCATTCATCGATTAAGGTATCAATATGTAGCCATTGATTGCATAATGGCATTAACCACCGTTAAGAGCGTGGCTAATAACATTAAAACAAGATCACTGGTTCTTAAATTAATAACCCCGCTGTTACTAAGAAATAACATCATTGATAAAATTATATCAATCATTATAAAATATTTTTTAAAGATTTAATGTAAATCAAATTTAATAATGCTATTTTTAAATTCTGCAACTATTTTGTGACAGTTCTTTCGGCGTTCAAGGTCATTAGCAGTTTATAACGGCTATGAGGCAAATAACATTGAAATATTTATAAAAAGCAAGAAATAAAAAAATAAAATAATTTAATATATCCGTTACATAATTAAATTAAAATAAAAAAAAAACTAGAAAAATTTGCAATCCTGGAATTTCTGACTCCAGTATCTGTGATACTTGCAAAAGCTTTTAGAACCAATAATAATATAGGAACTACCCTAAAAAACTCAAAAAGTTATAATCCTGGCATATACGAATTAAAATGTGACCACGCCGACTGCAACGCCACCATCGGGCAGACCGGAAGGGCTTTCTCAACTACATTCAAAGAACATATACGATGTTATAAAAATAAAAGCACTTTTTCAAAATACGCAGAAAATCTCTCAGTAAATAATCACGTCCCGTTTGACAACAAGTAGCCTAAACCCGTACATATAGAAAAAAAGGGTCTTAGATTTAATTTACTTGAACAATTCAAAATTTCTCAGTATGTTCATATTATCAAAACAATATAACACATTTAAATAAATCAGTCAAGAAAACATTGTCATTTAAATATGGGTAAAACACATTATAAATGTAAAAACCTAGCAGAAGAGAGAATTTTAATTATTTTCTAACTAAATCGGTTTTTCCGATAATAATCATTATTTTCAAAAACCCGTCCAAATTAGAATTGGGTAGGAATAAATAAAATCATATAAATAACTCATCACAATGTGGATTAACCACAGTTTTAAAAAGGGCTTGAACTCCGAAATAGCTAACTAAATAACTCGAGTGTCACAATAATAAAAACTAATTATAGTTGCAGAACTTAACAACAACTTTATTAAATTTGATTTACATTAAACTTTCATTAATGTGACACTCAACCTATGGAAGATTATTAGTTTAAGAATTTTTTTATTGGGTACAGGAATATAATTTTAAATAAATTCTTGCTTATGTAGTGGTGCACACCGATATCGGTTAAAATTGATTCAGAATCATTTGGAACACCCGTAAGTCCCACGATACATTACACCTCTACATAAGCAAGAATATCTTTAACCATAGAAGGGAAGTAAGGACAAAAATATATTCTGTCCAACTTCAAACTAATTTTTCACTGTGCTACCTTCTTCAAGATATGCTTTCCTTGAGTTCTTTCCTGAGCAATTCGTTTGTCTTTATAATAGCAGGCTGCACTTTTTTCTCAGGTAAGTTTAATTATTTTTTCAGTGAGAAAATTTTACGTCTCATTGTATGGTGGGGACGTTGAGTGAAATTTACTGATCGCTTCTCATACACAATAAACGAGTCAATTATACATATTTTTGATCAATTTTAGGAATAAATATGTTTATTGTGAGTGCTCACAATATTTATTACCGCAAAACGATAAATATTAATCAAAGATACGAAGAAAACGCCTACTTTAAAATGGAAGTAAAATATACTTCTAGCTGCCCATTAATGGAAGAAGAGCGTGTTAAGAGGAACGGGCGCGCTGCCTGTTTCATAAGTAACGTAATTTTAGATTTGTGGCCCAAATACCCATCTTAACTGAATGATATAGATTTTTTTTCAATTAAAGGTTTAGTAAATATCTAATACGTACTAGAAGTATTTCATTTATTTTTGTTTTAAATTATGAAGGCAATGAAAAAAAAATTTAGAGTCAATTTCGTTTCAATTAGTCTTTTTTTTTTTAAATGATCAAATTTGCTATGTAAATACGTTTACGCAAATAAAAATATAAAAACATAAAATTGAAAAAAAAAAACCTTTTTCGGGTCAATATTTTAAATTAAGTATGGCAAATTTGTGTTCCAACGTAAATTGGTCGTATTTAATTTAATTTAAAGTGAAACACAATGCTTACTTAAATTTTAATTTTTTTTATTTATTTATTTTATATTTCATTATATTTTCAAAGCAGACGAGGTAAAACTTTTTTTACATTACCGTTAGCCCCAAATAATTATTAAAGGTGCCTCTAAAATCGCTAAAAATCAATTCCTTTAATGGCCTATATTTCATAATGTAAAAAAAAATATATTAATTCTAATCCGTATTAGATTTTTACTATACTTTTTGAAGAAACAAATGATCATTAGCTTTAGGTGAGTATTTTGGTCTCAAATCTAAAATTAAGTTTTGTATGAAACAGGCCGCTCAGCCGTTCCTCTTAATGGAAAAATAACTCTCTGGCAGTTCAGAACCCACGTGGTTATCTGGATAAATTTAATATTGCCACCAAAATTGAAACACCTCACTAGCAGTGGTAAGAAAATCAGTTTCTAGTAAACAATACTTTCATCATCGTCACAATCTCATTCTTCCTCTTGGCCTATTCGGTTTGGTGACACACAGATTTGCCAAAGTGCCTCCAGCCAAGTACTCCCTGTCCCGGGCTGCTTCAAGGGCCTTCGTTTATTTTAGACCTAGATACGTCTTCACTAACCTTTTTTTGTAATATTTTAATTTAAATATTTTTAATCAAACTGAATATGCCAGTGGCATTTGGTCTCCTATCTTTGCAATGAATATTATATCATATTGAATCCTTACAACATCGCTTCTGTCGTGGAACTGCATGGAGACTACGGCGAGAAAGAAGTGATTACTCCTATGATGAAATTGAAAAAATCATACACATTTCTTCATTAGAAATCGTAGGAAAAACTTTGACCTGTTTTGCAATTTCAAAATAATTAATTGCATTATTAATAACTTTATTAAAAAATACTTTTAATTACCACTTTATTAACACACTTTATCAACATGTTTCGAAAGCGAAGCTTTCCTCATTACGAATGTATAGAATAGTAAAAAAGAAAAATGTCAAGTACAGAAAAATAATAAACATAGAACACAAAAATTTAACCATAGACAAATTATAAACATAAACAAAATTTGATTAATGTAGGTAAGTAATTAATCAAACATTATTATAAAACACTGAATAACAAATATTTATTAGAAATTAAAAAATAAATTATTTTTATAATTAATGTTAATATGAAAATAAATTCAAGAGATAGCTATTAAAAATATATATTATTAATCATATGCTAATATAATTAATACATTCATGTTGATATGTGCATATTAATATAGTGGTGTTTACATAGTAGTTTTTAATTCATTTATTAATAATGACGCCACAAGTGAATACCTGAAGAAATTATAATTCCATTATTGATTCACCTTTTTTGTTGTAACTCATCCAGTTCAGTATTCCTTGTCGCAAAATTAAATGCTTTTCTTCAATCAATACTAATTTTGGACACAATTTTCCACGGCTTTCCGAGACTTGTTAACTCAAGCCAGGGCTTTGAATATGTTGATAACAATGTAAATGATTTTTGTCGTCGTTACAAAAATTAACTTCTATCAAAACCTTGTTCAGGCTTTGACTTGAATGTTCTCTCAAATGTATATTTTTGTCCTATTTTTGACATTGCTTCACTAGTGTATTATGTACGTGCTGTTTTATGTCTGTAGGTTTTGTTTATTTCATTTCGTGTTGTGTATATTGTGTGATTGGACAATGGTCCATTAGTAAAAAAATAAAGTAAGAGGATTACCTCATTTCATTGGAGTCATTCGGAAGGCACTGCCTGGTCTGCACCGCGGCTCCACCCCCGCAGGTCCGGGAGCAGGGGGCCCAGGCTCCCCACGTTCCCCACACGCCTTCCTCGGAGCGGGACCCCACCGCGTGGGACGGGGGCCAACCCTGAAAAACGGAACACAATCAACAGGGTGATAGTCTTTTGAAACCTTACACATTCTATTTTACAGATAAATATTTATTTTGTATTGCTTGAGTTAGCAATCTACAAACTGATGTTTAGGGCCAGTTTTGAGTGCTACTCCTCGAAAATTGATTTAAATCACTAAAAATAAGAAAAATGTGGGCTGACTTCGAGTTCACCTGGAATATCCACAACACACTTTGATTTATTTCTTCAGTGGACCTGTCCAAGGAGTTAATGGTTTTAAGAATGCTTTATCGTTAATTACTCACAAAAGGTGCTAACAAAAAGTTGTCCAAAGAAGCGAAGCTAGAAGTCCATAATGGAGTGCTGATACCAACCCTGATGTATGGCAGTGAGGCCTGGAATTGGCAGAGGAAAGATGAAAGTAAACTGAATGCCGTAGAAATGAGATCTCTGAGGCGAATGTGTGGCAATACCATGTATGTTCGTTTGAAAAATTCAAGCAAGATTAAGAAAGGGAGGCTCAGATGGTTTGGGCATGTAGAGCGAATGGCCGAAGAAAGGAGTGTAAGGAGAATATGTGACGCGAATGTGAATGGAAGAAGAAGCTGGGTACGACCGAGGAAGACATAGCACGATCAAGTGAACAAATACTTAAGCCGGGCCATTTCGAGAGTCAGAATAACAGAAGTCCGTCCTCTGGAGTGAAACGGCATTTAGTTAGCTACTAGTGACTTACCTCTTTCCGCTTATCGTGTAATCTATTTTGAACTTCTAATTTGGACGATGATAGTCCGACGAATGTCAAAACGGTTAGGAACCTGGAACAAATAAAACAGACATTAAAATTCATCGTCAAAAAATACGTTTCTGTTGAAAAGGTAGATATAAAACACACAAAATGTCAAAAGGTTTTCGAAAAAACATGTATTTTGCAATAATTGTATTTTGTTTCACGAATCACACAAGGAACAGAAGCCAATGAACTGTTTATTGTGTACACTGGCACTGGTTCACAGCGCAATGCTTTGTATAAGCGTTTGTTGAACTGCGACAAAGTTTTTTTTTAGAAAAATAACTGTTTGATAAAATATGGAGCGCCACGTTTATATGCACTTATGTCCCACACCTCCTAAATGGATCTGATTACATGCCATAACGTGCGCAATATAAATCTCTCGCTCGTGTTCATTCACTAGATAAATCAAAATATTCCAAAGTAGGTGAGTTCACGATTATAATAAATTATTCTTTGTGGGAGATCCCTACAGTCACCGGGTTATATTGAATTGAATATTATGAAAATTTAACGTAGGAAGACAAGATTTGTGGTTTAAAAATGTAAACGATATTCAAAATATAATTAAATCACACCATAAAGGAACGTAAAAGAGAAAGAAAACAGATCTTTCGCCCACACGAGCCATTGTTTATCTACCTATTTAAAAGTGAGTTCCTTGACAATTGATCCCCCGAAAGTTGATCCCCCTATTTGACAGTTGATAATAATAGCAATAATAGGCCCGAGTTGACAGTTGATAATAATAGTATATTTATCGTAATTAAGTTTAACTATAACTAAAATATATGTACAATATAATTACAGTAGGTAATATGTAACGAACAGAATTGCATAGTTATAAGCTGATGTTTCACAAAACCCGCCTCACGAGGCTAGCCTGTGTTGAGGAAGTAATTTTGCAAATTGTTTTATAATTTTATAATACCTATAAACATACACTTATATTAAGATATGCTCCGTAAATGGTTAAATCAATAACATCGAATTTTAGTGAGTGCACCGGTAAATGCCCTACCATTACTTAATCCAATTTTTTAAATTGTGTTTGAATTTTTTTTATGTATCAGATTTTTTGAAAGAATATTGAAAATTCTTTTCGCAAGTACGTAAAATTCCATTGCCCGAAAGACGTATGAGTTACAGGAATTTTCAGTAATTTTTTATTAGTATTTCTAGTAATATGAGTGTGTAGAATTTTTTCATAGTATTTACGTTTGTTTGTATAAAGGTGAGTAAGGATTATGTTAGCGTCAATCTGTCGAACGTCAGATACTCTCATTATAGTAATGATTGAGTTAGATTTTCTAATTAGAGGTAGCTTATCTCCGTACAGTTGATCCCCCGGACGGTTGATCCCCCGGACGGTTGATCCCCCGGACAGATAATCTCCCGGACGGTTGATCCCCCGGACAGTTGATCTCCAAAATATTTATTTATGCTGTACGTCTTCGTTTGTAAAGTAAGTATTCCGAGAGGATATGCGACGTATAACCAATGTCGATATACTTATATCCGAGGACGTCTTGAGTGGAAATTCGCTTTATAAAATATTTTTACTAACAATAATGCCGTGTCTCCGAAGAAGTATGCAGTGGGGATATATAGCCGAATAACAAAGTAAGTAAAGACAATAATTAGGGTAGTAGAAGTGAAGGACTCTCACCTGTAAAAAAAACTACCTACGACAGGATGGTTTTTTGTTACGAATCAAAAAATTACCATTTTTTGTCAAGACCGAACCGAGTACTTTGCTTAATTTTGCAATTTTTTTATGTGACTACCGTATAAGAGTCTCAACTGCTCCCAACCGTCTTAGGCCAGTGAAACTATGGCATCCACAATTGGAGTATATTGTGAGGCTGAATGTAGTAAGGAAAGGAAGGAGATGGAGAGGATGAAGGTGAGGAAGTATCTGGCTATTTAAATCTAGTCACCAAACACGGCTAAAGTCATTTTTCAAGCAACGTTTCGATTCTGAATGGTAGCCTTTCACCAGGGCGATACTGAAATTATCTACCACTCTGGAACGTGCCGCAAAAATACCATATATAATATAAAAACAATACGTTGTGAAATAACGCAAATTAACGGTATAAATTTTGATTAATTCGGGAATTGAACCCCCTACAAGCCGAGGATCGTAACCACTCAACCTCGGAGGCCGTCAAAATGTCGTAATGAGTCATTCTAAAATTCTCCATTTGGTCACTTACGCCTGACAGTCTGTCTTCTTCCCACTACAGATAACTACGTGTCCAAGCCATCTAAGCTTCCCTTTTCCTTATATCTAACATCAAAAGTTCTCTGTTGATCGCTCATACTTCTTCTTCCCCTCCCCTCTACTATCAACCTCACAACATACCCCAATTGGTGGTGCTATAATCTCACTGGCACCAGATGGATGGGAACAGTCGGGACTCTTGTGCAGTATTCACATTAAAAACGTTTTTTGTCAACTATTTTAGATATATTATTTGACCGGTCAGTGACTGAGTTGGCATCGCATCTGGTTCCCATCCTGGCGTCGCGAGTTCAATTCATCGGCTGGCCAAGTCCTCAATCACGATACAATCAATATCTTCCGCTTGGTGTGATGGTAGTGGGAGACTTCATGTAGATACGTGTATATTAATAAAGTGGTGAATACAAAATAATTATTAATTAATTTTTTTTAAAAACATTGTTCCTTTTTTTATGCCAGTTTATCGGTAAAAAAAGTCTCCTACTTGCTAAGCAGGCTTAGGTCGTATCGTAGCAAGTAGTCCATTTCAGTACGGTACAGTAATTCTCAGACTATATTTTAAAAACACAGGAGCAAATTAAATTTAAGCGATATATTTGTATCCAATAAATTTTAGATAATTAAAAATAAATAAAAATACGTATAAAATATTCATATAATAGAGTAAAAAAAATACTGTTAAGGATACTGCAACAGGCAAAAAGAAAATCACATTATTTTTCTACTATTCAACAAACATTTAAAGGAATTCCTCTAAGGTCAAAAAGCAGATCGTTGTATCATCACACCAAATAGGCAATAGCACGCTACAATGATGAACTCATATTAATGTAGGTACATAGCAGTTAACTATTTGAGCATACAGAACGATTCAATGTTTACACAAACGAGCCATTACAGAGTTTGGTACAACAGTTCCACTTCAGTTGATGTGCATAAAATTGTATAGCAGTGGGATATAATAATAAGGTTGGTTGCATCACCAGATTAGCTTACACAAACAAAACACAGCAGTTTATTAGTCAGCCGAATTACAGAGTTCCAGCGATGGCCAAAGCTGTTTCAGGAATCGTTCGGAGCTGTGAGAAATCTGACAAACTTGAGGAGATAAGAAGGCGGCTTTGGAACTAAAAGACAATCGGAATCTCATTCCGAGAAGGCGTGGGAACTGAATATTGTTTTGATGCAAAATAAAATGTTTGAAAGATAGATTTATTTAATGTTTCCACTTTTATTCTTCCCATATCGTTTTTGTGATCTGGTGTAATTATTCTTTATCCGGAATTTCGGAAGGGAAATGCAATCCCATTTGACATAATATAATGTGATGTAGGGCCAAGGTTTGAAAACATTTGTGGAAAAAAGACATTACGTGAGTTTAAATACATTATAAAGGTAGATGACACGATTGTGTGTTCATATCTTGTCTATTTATAATGTGTAAGTACTCAACCAAGGAAACGAAAAAGGACAAACATTTGTTAATTCACAATTTACTAAAGTTACTTTTTGTACTTACTGAATAAAATATATTTAATGTTATTTAGTATTAGCTGCGCCCTCTTCGGGCTGCATCCATGATTTTCGTCGTAGGCTCATAAAGCTCAGTGATACGTAATAATTTTGCCGTGCCTGCCACCTTAAGTGTCTGTACCAGTACAGTTCCAGCACCGCGGGTTAAATAAAGATGGTATCAGAATTTCAAAATGTGAACAATCTTGGAAATGAATATTATTCTTTCCCTCATTTATGTCACTCTTTTTTAAAAATTCTTATTCACATGTAACCATTACATGATAATTCAAAAGCCTTAACTTCATTATAAACTCGGATTACCTTTTGAAACTATAAATTACAATTATCAATAATGAAAGAATTAAAATTATTTTTAAAAAAAATCATGTTATTATAGACAGCCCTGATATAGTTAGCTTAATTAACTTTGATATTCCTAGAACTAGAACTACAAAACTCGCTTGTACTTAGACTTCACGCAGAAGGTAATACTTTTTCAGATATACTAGGTATGTTCAACTGCACGGAATGCAAATACAAGACTATAATAGCGTACTTCCTCAACAATTATTAACAAGACACGTGTCTAGAGCAAGTATGAGCGAATGCACTGTGTGTTTTATATATTCGCATTTGTTGCAAATATATTGAATTATAAATACACAATGTTATTACTAAATTTGTTTGTGAGACATATTAAATATTTATTTGTTGTATTTGTGAAAACAATCTATTCTATTGATATAGGTACCTAATGTAATATGTTGTACACCTGCGTCACTATTTATTATTATATTTAAATTTTATTACAAAATATGTAAAAGGCCCTATAGGGTGAATACAATATAATAAATTAGTATTGCATGTACCTACATAAGAAATAATCCAACAGTACATGCTCAAAAAAAGATTTTTGCCGCAATGAGAGTAATGATACCAACATGATTTTTCTGAGTGATATTCCCATTTTTTTATTGAGAAGTAAGCGCAAATTCTTTTTGGCAACAACTTCTAGAGAAAACGGACAGATTTCGCAAACAGTTCTTTCGGTTCCTAACCTCTGCTCTGGCCCATAAATAATGAATACTCCAAAATAAGCCTAGTAACAGTACCATCATTTGATTGATTAGTGTTTAGATGCTGTATGGCGTATGGCGCATGACTCCCGATGTTCGAGATAATCTGATCGCTTCTGTGAATAGTGGCCGCAGTTGTTGTGTGGCTAATTTCCTTTAACCTTTGTCCGGGGTTTTGGAACTTTTTAGCTGAATGAAGACTAATGGTCCAATTAAGAAAAGTCGTACATTTATCGGTAAATTAATAATCGTGTTTAAATATAAAACACACGATGGGATCGACATGGTCCAATACTGATATCAAACGAGGGATGTTGTCAAGCTTAGGATTTGTTGAATTAATGGAGGAAGGAGAGTTGTAGTTTGTAATATCGTGGATTTCTGCTATTCAGAGCTGGTCTTGTAGAGAGAGTTATTCTTTAAACATTTAATAAATAATAATAATAATAATGTTTTATTATTTTCTTTTTGTAACAAAATAACAAATAAGGATATCCTCATTGGGATTTCCCGTGCTGAGAATTTCATTTACAAAATATGAAATTACATTTTGTTAAATTGACAAAAAAATAATTTTAACGTGGAGTGTTTTAAGTGCAGTTGAGTGGTTTCGGTGTTAGTCTGTATTTGGTGTTAATGTATTTTCTATTTCAGATCTCCCTAATTAAATGTATTATGATTGTTGTGATTTTTAAAGGAAAGTGGGATTTTGTTTTAGATTTTAGCACCATAGTATAAGAAGTTTTTTTTTTTACTCTAAGATCTAGTGTTTCTAATATGTGTGACTGTTGTTAATTCTAGTTTTTTGGATTTATGATTAAGTAGTATTGTTTTATATTATAATTATTTTATTGACATAATGTTAAGTTTGTTGAAGATTTCGTCAGTGCTAGTTCTTACAGGAACTTTAAGTATAATTTTCATGGTGGCTTTTTGTGTATTGTTTTTGTTTGTTTTTTGTTTTTCTTTTCAATGCCCTGACTAAATCTGTGGCCAAGAAATGAAAATAATTAGTTATTTTGTGTTCACGTACTATACATGTCATATAATCTTCAGGTTCAAATCAAATTTAAAATATATATATATATATATACCATTCCATCTTATAATACGTGACCACAAATGACAGCACGAGGTCACGGACATTATAACAAAATTATATTTTTACCATTTTCAAAGTTAATAAACTGTCTGGAGCGTGCCGCAAATATACCTACTCATATTATTTTATGTGGGTATGTTTGCGGCACGTTTCAAGTGATAGATACTTATCTATCGCCCTGCTGAAAGACCACCGTTCAAAATTGAAACTTTACTCCAATTGGCTTTTGCCGCGATCAGTGACCAGGGGCCCTAGTACGATCGAATTGATAACTTAACAATATCGGATCGATAGGCTTAACTGACGACGATTTTATATCCATTTTGCGAGCACGGTTGCGCTCATTAAGCGTCTCGATAGCCAATCCGATATTGACAACAAAATAAAAAAGAAAACGCGCTACGATAGCAACACTGGTAGATATTATTTATGGATTTGCATTCCTAAATGACAAACGTCCAACCAACATACGAATAAATTGTCAATATCGAATTAATGTTGACTAAGATAAAATAATAATATTAAATACACTCACTTTAATATACGTTGGTAGTCCGCATATACTTTTTGACACTAAAAAGGGAGTTAATTGGTCAACGAGATCTTTAGCCATAACTCGCATTGTAATGTACAATCGTGATATTCTGAACAACTGTCTGAATTCCGATTCTCCGAGCTCGAACAGATACAATTGTTTTATTTTTTTATATTTTGTATTAAAAAGTATACAATACATTATGTATTGTATTCCCAAGAGTTAAGAAACTCATTGTGGGATCTCATGCAGAACCTGCAGAACAGTTCTTAGAAACAAATATACTTAGTATTTTAGGAACATAATTAACATTCATTGTACAATAACAACATTTACAACACATAATTTGCATTTGTAATAAAAACATACCACTGGTACATTATAATATGAGTGCACAGAGACATTATATACAGAAACACATCACTGGTACATTATATAGTTATACTTATTGCAGAGACACATCACAGCATTAATCTTTAAGGTATTCTTTCAAATAATAGAGTTTAAATATCTTACTTTGACACCTTTCACATTGGCTTGCATTTTTAATATCGTTGGGTAATTTATTGTATTGTGTGTAAGCTATATATTCTAAAGAATTTAGTCCATATTTTGTTGAGTGTATTTTTGGTACATGTAGTTTGTTGTGGTTTATTGTGTTGTGTTGGTGCACGTCGTGATTATAATTGAGTG
Source organism: Halesus radiatus (assembly GCA_022606495.2). NCBI lineage: Eukaryota > Metazoa > Arthropoda > Insecta > Trichoptera > Limnephilidae > Halesus > Halesus radiatus. Next base: position 291,612 of record JAHDVE020011076.1, read on the forward strand.
TGGTGTTATTATGTGCCGAGTGTTGAATTACATGCAAGATTGAAGTTAAACACGTATACGACTCTGTCTATTTTACGAGCTTCGTTAATTTGCCTCCGTTCATTAATAAGCCAATAGTTTTACATAATAAACGATATTATTTAAAAAGCAGTGTATATTGACAGTTAACCGAAGCTTTTCTGTCACCCGAGAGGGCGCGCCAAATTATCCGTTCTTTTCTATCGGCTGTCAGAATATTTGTTATATCAATTATTGAACGTGCTCGTAAACACCGCCTAACGCTGCCTAATAACGATAGATGGCCAATTAAGTCAATATCGTATTGATATAGGGTTTTATCGATCGACTGTGCAAGGACCCCAGATCTGAATTACAATATACTTCCCAACCATCCTCCTACGTATCTCCTTCCCCTCTTCACTCCCTACAGCCGCATACCATTCCTCAACCGCGAGGAGAAAAAAACTTTAAATTTATGGGGAGACCGCGTAGTGTCGACCTCCTAAGATTTTTAACCAATCAAAAATAAACCTACTTGAAAAATAATAATTTTTTGCTTTATTTTGAACAGAATAATTGTTTACATGCAAAGTAAAATATATATATATACATAATTACCTATTATACAATAAGTAATATACTGAAAAGAGAAAACATTTCTAAAAATGATAATTCCTAAAGTACGGCAACGACCACCACGGCTTTATTTAAATAAACCCTTAGTGATGCATGTGAATAATTTTCCGAACACTCAGCACATGTTTCGTGTTTCTATCGATTTCAGTATGCATTGTATCAAGGTGTAATCAATTGTTTCACGGCAAATTATGACCTATTATATTACAATGATTGAAAAATCTATCAACTTGCTACTCTTGTTGAAGTCTCACTGAACACGTCGATCCCAGTGTTCTTAAAACTAATTCACCATGGCTTTTTACAAAGTCACCGAAAAACTATGGATCAGTTAAAACATTTTTTTTCGCTGCATTTATTGTGGTCGGCGTTATACGGAACCAAAGTGGCCACTCTGGGTAGTCTACTCACCCACATTGTTTAAATTATTGAGTGATTTGCTAGATGTTGAGGTGGATAATCTTAAAGGGAATTAACATACCACACGAATCAGCAATAATTCAAATATACTTTCTTTCGCTGAAGAGCGTACCTTAATCCAAAATAAATCAATGCTAACAGAAAAAATACTGCGCGTAACAAAGGGCAATATCTTAATACAACCTACATATGTAATTCATTATTACTCTAAACTAGGCTAAAAAATGCGTATTACACTCAACTTTTTATAAATTTATTTTATGCTTCTTTTATAATCTATCTAGGGCCTATAACAATATCCTAGGAATTATATAATACCGTTCACCTTTTCTATCTAACTAGTACTGCAGCGCTTCGGCCTTATTACTATTACCATCTCATGATTGATTTACTTGACTGAATTTATGTTTCATTATTTGTCCTCTTTGGGAAAAGATCTTAACTGGATTTAAAAACCCCAACAAGGAAAGGAAAAAGGACAAACAGGGTAATAAACAAAGGTAATAAACAATTTACTAAAGTTACTTTTTGTAAAATCTATTAATCCTCTTCAGGCTGCATCCCTGAGTTTCGTCGTCGGCTCATAAAGCTGAGTGATGCGTAACTCAATCTTATTAATATTACTCAATAATATTGCCTTATTTTTAGTAGTCAATTTTAAACGCATTTTTTCCGCATAGCTCCAACCAGTACCTATCAAACACATCTACATATATTATTCTTCATATCCCTTTATACCCGTACTTAATTATTATACTTTTTTATAGATACATTATATTACCATACTATGTCAATACTAGCTTTAGCAATTATTGTATAATGACACTTAATATGAACTAAACTTCTCAATTTGACTGTCCTAAAACGGGATTCGTTCCTAGTTGGGCAGCCAAAGCTTTCTTAAATTTTGTTGTTATATAATGTGTATTTCAAATAAATAAATATTATTATTATTATTATTGCCACTGGCTTGATTACAAAGTCAGTTGCTGGTGCATCATACGTTTGCTAAAATCATGCATCCTTAAAAATTCACAGCAGAGATGTATTACAGTTTCATTGAAACGCGCGGTCGGCGCTACACGGAATCTCCCTACGCATATTTTGAAAGAACTGACATAGACTTTGGATCTACCCTTTATTACTAGGTTACTGGATGACTCACTGATACGGTTTGATCATCTGTCGCCCCTGTTTATTGAGTTATGTATGGAAATCCGAGCAGTGACGAATATAATCAAGGACGATTCGGGCCATTTTCCAGAGGATATGCGGAGGGCGGAACCACGCGCCACTGCACTGCGAATGCAATCATCCGTAGCCGTTGCTTACTTAGTGACGTATGCCATTACGCCTATTACCAAGCCGATGCCATGTATCATGGCCCTCGTTATTTGTCAATGACCCGTGTACGTTGGGCGATTGAGTTTAGATTTTGAGTTAACCAAATAGGGATGTTCTGAAATTGGTTTAGGATGGTCTGTGGAAAGAAGGGCGATTCGTGTAATCGTCATAATCCGCGGTAAAAGATCTATAGCAATCTCTAATTCATTGAAAACGTGCAGTACTCATAGCACCAACCAGTACCTATCAAACATATATACATAATTGTTTACTCTTTCATTTTTTTATCTCATTTCTTCATGAGAACTTAACAATTATCTATTACTTAGTACTAAACTAGTACTTAGAATTCTGATTAATCTTATTGCATTATCATGTTCCTCTAGTAATATTTTAATATAATTACGAAATCTTAAATAATTTTTATCAAACTTAAAATATACTTGACCAAATTCATATTCTTTATATACAACCATGTACAATGTGACCTTAGAACGGGGTACATTTACAAGGTAAGGTTACATTTTTTACGAATTTTTTGTTAAACATTAAGAAATAAATAAATATTATACTATATTCAGATTATCTGGTAAACGTAAAGTACGTCTGTACGTCTTCTTATTTCTTTGAACTTAAATATTATACTATATTAATTATGATACTATACTCAAATTATCTGGTATACACAATTGTTTTTTTTTAACTATTCTTCACATCTCTTTATACTTAATTACTTTCCTTTTTTGTAGATGTATAATGATTACCATAATATCTCAATACTAGCTTTTTTCCCTTCTATGTTTGTATTATGGCACCTAATATGAACTAAACTTGTCAATTTGATTGTCTTAAAATGGGATTTGTTCCACTATAAAATAGGGTCCACCCATTTTCATACACGATAAAATAGTAGCCGCCTACTTTTAATAAAATAAAGTGGCATGAAAGTAAAAACTTTGAATGTTACCTTAACGCAGATTAGTTAATGTTGTGTTTATTATGAATACTTATCATTTGTTTAAAAAAGTAATACATAAAACCACATTTCATACTTTACAAACATGTGTGCTAAAAAATATGTTGAAAATAAAGTAAAAGCACCTTATTGGTTTCGTACATTTGACATTTGACGTTCCTCGTCCGTGAAAAAAAAAACAAAACGTAGCTTATAGTAAGTAAAATAAGTTAGGTTCTCTTCGGTTTTATTTAAAACATACAAAAAAAACATGTTTTGACATTGGAAAATGGAAATAAATCTGTGTCATTCAATATTTATTTCACGTATAAAAGATCACAAACTAATAATGGCATTTGACATTTCGATGGCCTCTGTTCACCCTGTTGACACTATTTATAACTTGTCCTTTATTGAGGGGAATTTAATCCACAAAAATCGATATCCTAAATTGATCGAGAAGCGTATTTAACAGTGTTAAGGTAAAATTTCGGCTCAACAATTGCTCAGAAGTTGGGAAGTATGGCCGTAAGTCTCAAGTTAATGAGAGATCCTTGCCTAGATAGATTGCGATGATATATAAAAAAGCCTTTTCATTATTATGATTGTATATTAAAATTTGCTATTCTCCCTTGTCATTTGTATATTGAATTCAGGCTTTAGTTTCAAAGATTACTTCATTAAAATTTACTTGACTACCTACCTACATTTGACGGCCTGCATGGTCGAGGGGTAAGGCTCTCGACTACGAATCCGAATTTCGCAGGTTCAAATCCCAGTGTGCGAAAGTAAATTTTATTTAATTAATTTGTGTTGTTTTCCAATTAATTAATCTAAAAATAATATATAGTATATTTGCGCACGTTCCAGAGTGGAAGATTCTCTCAGTATCGCCCTGGTGAAAGACCACCATTCAGAAATGAAACGTTGCTTGAAATAGCTTTTAGCCGTGTTTGGTGACCAGATCTGAATAACCATGTATTTCCCCACCTTCCCCTTCCCTAATACCTTCAGCCTCACAACATTCCCCAATTGGGGATGCCATAGTCTCACTGGCTCCAGACGGTTGGGAGCAGTTGAGACTTTTTTGGGGTATTTATGTAAAAAAAAAGTTAATATTTTGTCTGCCATCAAAATCTATTTATTAGATTTATCTTAAGGCGATGCATTGGGAAGTAATGCAAAATCATGTGTTTTCGGTTTGAGAATTTGATGGCCTAGAAATATCGTAGATGATTTAATTAAATACTGCAAGTAGAACACACCTCGGCCTTTCATTTAACCGGGCATTTTTTTGATGTGTCTTTTTATAAGCCTAGAAAAAATAAAAGTTTATTTGCCGTATGTGAATAATTTTATATTTCGTTTTGACCTAGATCCAGGACCAAATAAATATAAACAATATTTTTCAAGCTTTTAATAACAGAGAAATAATAAATATTAGAGGAAAAAACAAAAGATGAATACACACGAAATAACACCAAAACCGTATGCGACGAAAATGTAAGTAATTTAAAAATACTCGTAAGTCTTACGGCAGAAAACCGTCGAAGAAAATCAAAATATGGAAAGCCATTCAAATGCGGCTTTATGGGATTTTTTCATAATCAAACTGTACCCTTCAAATCCTAAACAACGTAAAGAGGATCGTAACAATGTGATACTTTTTGATATTGAATGCATAAAAACGGTATTTGTAATTTCGAAAAGCCTCAATTTAAACAAGAAATTACACGTGTCCATATCGATAATTCATCTGTATTAATCAACTGATTCAAATTCATCATTATTTCTAATTTTGGCTTAAATACGAGTATAAGATTGCTTTCAGCAAGTGCCGCTAGCTCATAAAACACAGTTCACAATTCTTTGATATAAATTTAATAAAAGCCCTACAGTAGCAATAAGCAGCCCGCTCACTGCGTAGAGAATATTATCTCTACATTTATGCATCTCTAACTATAGTTGATACAGGAAGAGGCAGAAATGTTCCCTTGCACTGTACACAGAAATGTTTCCTGGCACAAAAAAACTTACAATACGATATATTTCTAATTTTTAAAATTTTTAAATGCTCTACCGTTGAGCTACGTCGGCTTATCGCAAACCCGCCAAGTTAATCAATATATACTAGTGTTCCATTCAATAATTACTGTTTTTATTATATTTTCACCTGTAAACAACCAACTTTATTAGTATGAGAGAGGCTTGTAACGGCTAAATCCCTCAGATAGATGGCGTCGAGATAAGCCGACGTAGCTCAACGGTAGAGCATCTGACCGGACATTAGAAGGGTGCGGGTTCGAGTCCTGCCGGCGACATTTATCTTTGCTCGGAAGGTTTTTTCAATTTGGATGAGTGTTTTAGATTAATAATTATTGTTTATAAAAATAATAATTATTACCCTTTGCACTATGCACAAAAATCTTGTCTTAAGTTTTAAAGAACTTTAGTTTATCAATTTTTAAAGGTTGTTAATAAAAAATATATTTTTTAGTATCATTATTACTTACTACAGCTTTAATGGCTCACTAAGCATGGGAACAAAGAAATGGTTATACATTGTTGGCGCAACATCCGGTGAAATTTATTGATATAATTTTTTTTTAATTCTTCCTTGAACAGATAAATACTTTCATTTACCTATTTGTGGGCTAGGAGTCAGAAAGTCTTGGCGACGTACATTTTCTTTCAAATAGGTATAGATCACACCTCTAGAGATTCATTGAAGCGCGCTTTGCAAAGTAATGTGATTTCTAGGTGACGATTGTCCCTACTCCATATATTTGAGTAATAAGGGACTCTATTATAGTCAAAAATATTACGGCTTTGAAAAATATGTTCATATTATAGATCAGCAAACGCCGATTCAGAATATGCAAGATTTATTATGTATAATTTTTTTACGTCGAATTTATAAATCGTTATTTATCATCTCATCGTAACACCTTGCATTTTTAGTACCATTGCATTCGAAATATCTGACGTCACGGGTCTCAGCCGCGCGTATTCTGCATTAAGATTTGTATGGAAATTAAAATTGTCGATATCCGTTGTATTTTGAATACGTATTTTTTATGTGTTTTTCGAAATTTAAAGTTAATTTTGGTGACTTTAAGCTCTATAATTGTTGATTAATATTAAAAAAAAACTATTATTAACGAAAGAAATAGGGATATTCATGGGTAAGATAATTGTCAATAAGGATATTATGAAAATATTAATATTAAATTAAATTTTTCATGATTTTATGGTTTAAAATATCTATGTACTTATAATTTTTGACAGCTCTTTATGTTATGTTCTAAAATCCATGTAAAAAGCCAGATTGGCGTATAATTAAATTAATAATAAATTACTATGTTAAATAGAGCGCACGTATATTTCTATAATAAATTAGCCTTTCACTAATATTTGAGAGGGATCGGAGAAATAATTTCCGGGGGAAATTTGCCATTTTCTTGATGTATTTTTTCCGCAATTATTTTGTACAAAGGGAGGTAAATGTCAAGTTTTGATATTTATTATAATAAATTGAATAATTTTGATGCTTTTGTGAACATGATGCATTAGCGTGTTGGTGATATTGCTGACATTTCATCAATGTTGTGCTTGAATTGAATATTCCTTCCATTAAGCGATAATAAAAGGTCAGTGAATATTATTACCCAAGGTAAAAACTAAGACATTAGTTTTATTCCAAATATTCGATGGGTGAGTCAGTCAATATTCAGTTGTAATGTCCTTTGCGACAGATATAAAGCCACCTCAAGAGGTTCAATAGCTTAACCAATTATTAATTGTTTTTGTGTTTAATTGGTAGAACTATATTTATTTTTTTTAGTTAATGTAAATTAAATTTAATAATGTTATTATTAAGTTCTGCAAGTATTTTTAGTTGTAATTATTGTGACAGCTGTTTCGGCGAATAAGGCCATTTTCAAATTGTGGTTAATCCACATTGTGACGACTTATTTATATGATTTAATTTACTCCCACTCCTTTAATATTTGGATGGGTAATGATTTATTATCGGTAAAACCGATTTCGATAGAAAGTAATTAAAATTCTGAATTCTGTGAGATTTTCTGTGATCAGTTTGAAAATGACCTTTAACGCCGAAACAGCTGTCACAATAATAACAACTAAAAATACTTGCAGAACTTAATAATAACATGATTAAATTTGATAATAAAATTTATATAATTGCTTGAATAATAATTGTCATTATGATACAATAAAAATATAATCATTTTTATAGCGCAGATTTGTGAAGGTTCACTTCAAGCGCTTTTTACACTAACTAACATTATAATATTATCTTACCTAATATTATTGGAAAATAATAGATGTGCCATATTTATGCATTTTAATCTATGACTTAAAATATTCATGAGCAACAGACTCATGTATATGCACAATTTAGAATACTATATGACAATTTAGAATACTATATGATATTTAAAATACTATATGACATTTAGAATACTATATAACAATTTAGAATACTATATTACATTTAGAATACTATATGACAATTTAGAATACTATATGACAATTTAGAATACTATATGATTATTTAGAATACTATATGACAATTTAGAATACTATATTACATTTAGAATACTATATGATATTTAGAATACTATATGATTATTTAGAATACTATATGACAATTTACAATACTATATTACATTTAGAATACTATATGACATTTAGAATACTATATGACAATTTAGAATATTATATGACAATTTAGAATACTATATGACATTTATACTATGTGATAATTTAGAATACTATATGACAATTTAGAATACTATATTACATTTAGAATACTATATGACAATTTAGGATACTATATGACAATTTAGAATACTATATGACAATTTAGAATACTATATGACAATTTAGAATAAACTTGTCGATACAGAAATAGGGCTTTATTAGTAGATGAAGATGTCTCCTTAATGGCTTTGTAATTTACGTGATTGGTATTGATACTGCAGTCAATCATTTTTTTTTTTTTTTTTACAAGAAAGACAAATATTCCAGGTTACGAGTAACCTGAAAATATTTGAAAATCTCCTAAAACCATTACAATAAGCGGAAGATGTTGCTTGTGTCATGATGGATAGCCAGCAAAGGAATTGAACCCACGACGCATGGGTGAGACCCAGACGCGTTGCTAACTCAACCACTGACCGGTCAACCGGACCGGTTTTCTGTTTTTACATTAACTCTGCACAGGAGGACCCGAGGAAAAAAATCCCTAATTGCCTATTTCATCTTTGGGGATGCTGCGTGGAGGGTGTTTTTAAGTAAAGGAAGGAGAGAAAAATCTAGGAAGGAAAAATGTTAAATGTTAAGTATGAGGGGTGGATTGGAATCTGGAGGTCAGTGTCTCCAGGAGAGACGGGCGTATTAATCCAACCCTCGCACTGCGGTGCAAGACGTGGGTGGAAAGAGTTCGTCAGGAGAAGTTAAGGGGTCTCCCTCAACCGGCCTTTCCCGGTCTGACACACCGCGCAGCTGGTAGACAGACATACTCGCCGCCAAAACCCGGACAAACCTCAACTCATGAACCCGAGCGTTTCCGCTAAGTCACCAAACGTAGCGAACCACCTGGGGTGACCTATGTATAGCAGAAGTGTTGATTATGCAATTAATGGTTCCGGGGTGACAGTACCCATACCCACCTTCCAAAGTGAACAAATTGAAGTCTGCATGTGAAGATTGCCCTATGATAGGCAAAGACAGCAGTAGAAAATTTGAGAAAAACAGCTGATTTTCTCAACACCTTTCACGCCGACTGTAGTTAACATTAATTGCAAGCACAACTTGACTCTGTGCAGAATCGGTCTGTTTGATAGATTCGCCTATGAGAATGCTGTCCTTTTTTATATGAATACCCCAAAAGAGTCCCAACTGCTCCCAACCGTCTGCAGCCAGTGAGAATATGGCATCCCCAATTGGGGAATGTTGTGAGGCTGGAGGTAATGGGGAGGGGAAGGAAAAGGGGAAGAGGAAGGTAAGGAAATACCTGGCTATTCAGATTTGGTCACCAAACACGGCTAAAAGCCATTTTGAGAAACGTTTCAATTCTGAATGTTGGTCTTTCACCAGAGCGATACTGAGAGTATCTTCCACTCTGGAACGTGCGTAAATATACTATACATTATTTTAAAATTAATTAATTGTGAAACAGCACAAATTAATTAAGTAAAATTTACTTACGATTCGTAGTCGAGAGCCTTACCCCTCGACCATGGTGGCCGTCCCTTCTTCTACCGGTATTTTAATGGAAGATGCTCTGAGGAACTAGCGTCATTGATCCCTTCGGCACCGGTACACAGTCGGGAAACATGCCAAACGCGCGACCAACATTTTCACACGGTTGAAATTTGTCATATGAGTACGGGTCGCTTCTATGACTCATTTTTGTGTTCAACAACTCGACTGTGGAATGATCTGCCGGTCTCTGTGTTTCCTCCATCCTACTACATGGGTCTCTTCAAAACCCAAGTTCACTCCTTCCTATCCTCTACATGACCCTCCTCACAGCATTCCAAAAGATGATATAGGCCTTGAGGGAAATTATTTCTCTCAGTGCCTCCTGTATGGAGTTACTGTAAAAAAATACATTTCAAAGCTTCAAATAAAGTTTCGCTCTCAACTGAACGACATTTAGCTGCAAAATAATATGACTCGCATTAATCACCGCTGCTGTAGATCCGCCGCGCGCCGTCAGATTAACGAATTCTCCAGTTAAAAATGTCATTATAAATAACGATGTTTTCAGTCGGACGATGGGGACTTGAAGACAAGGCTCGCTCATTATCTTATCGCCATAATTAAATTAAAATAAGCCGGGTGCGATTAATGCCGACCTGATGCTTTATTGCTGAGCTACGGGTGAGGCATGAGGACATGCATTCTTCTGTGTTTTATGAAATTTCAATGAGGTAATTCTTTCCGTATGTTTGATGAACAACCTTTGGTCTCGTGCTAGATGATTTTAAGTCGTTCATGAACGAGCCGTTCATTTGCGCCGGTTCATTTTGATGAGCCGTGAGCGTATGACTCCTAGTAAACCGTACCATTGCTCAATTGAACTGTGATTCTTTTTGACAAGCCTTACTTTGATGATTGATCGTATTTTTATGCCTACGATGACGCTTCTTTAAATAAAATTCTTTGTTCTAATTTGTTTATATAAAATCATCGAATACGTGTCTAATTTCTACAAGGCTAAATTATTCGATATTTGTCATGCATTATGTAACGCATCTTAAAACAATTGTTTTCAAGGCTTCACACATTCATGTGTAGAGATAAGAATAATTACCACCTTTACACGTGTGTAGACCCTGGAACGGCCCCTAAAAGTCTGCCATCTGGATGTTTTGTACCTACACATATACGCTACGATTGGTATGAACTGGGGTCTGAGCTGGTGATCTCGGAGTCGGATCTTAATATGTGTCGGCTCTTAAATGAGCCGTCGTTTAATTGAGTCGTACGAAAATGTTGAGCCGGTACCGTGACTACCGCTCTTAACAAAACGAGCTATGCCCCGATGCTGCGCTGATAGCTTCGTTGTAATATCTCCTTATTCTCGTAATGTAACAAATATAATAGAGCGAGAGGTGGCAGAGAAACTCATAGACACAGGACAACAATAAGCGAGCACACGCTATTTTGCTGTAATCGCGTCCACATGCTTGTGAAAAGTTTTCCTACACCGCTGATTCGTGGCAGATTTTTTTGATTAAATTGTCTACTCCTCTTTCATTACGTTTTACGTGCAGTGTGACAATTCAAAGTAAACAAAATTTGAGGGCGCTGCGATCGTTTAAAAGGTTTTAAACACCGAGTAAATAAAGTAAAATAAAATAAAATTCACAGATCAGAAATATTTATTATAAAAACGTATATTTAATCGAATTATATTGTTTTGGATTGTTTCCTTAAAACGTACTGACAAATTCGAATGTTAATAATTTGAATGTTTAGAACAACTTTCTAAGTCATATGGAATGGCTTAGTGAATAATTAAAAAAATTGTTCCACTTTAATGTCAAATTGTATATAAGCGTATTCAGTTGGTTTAATGTTTCCTAAAAAGAGCGAGTAAAACAGTCTTTAAGTAATTCAATACTATACATTATTATATTCTTTATATAACTATTGTACTAATATGTATCAAAAACTTTCAATAAATAAAAATATATAAATACAATATACTTATTTGTTGCTTGTGTCGGTTACGGGTGGGGATATCTTTGAGTTTCTCTAGGTAGGTACCGAGATCAAGAAGCAAGCAAGTTGACGGAATATCCTTATTAAAGTAATAAAAATGAAGAAAAAAATAGTTCCCGAATGAAATCCTCCTAATATGTAACTTATGAACCGTTAAATTGAACTTATCTAACTAAGTATTTTGTTTTATAAAATATGCTGTAAAGCTTCACGTGCTTTGCGGGAGGATCGGTTCAAAACGTTCAAATGTAATAAACGTCACAATGAACCAAAATTGAAGAGATCTCTCGGTCATGGAAAGGGTTATTAAACATTCCAAATTTGGAAGTGTCTTAGACCTCAGGTTCCGTAGGTAAATATTGTTCCGTGGAACAATATTTACTAAAATAAATAAAAATAAATAAATAAAATTAAATAAAATTCTCGTGGTTATAAACAAAGTTATTGTTTTATTTTCATTAAATAATTAATTATTTCTTAGAATGATATACTTTGTGGGTTGACAATGTTGACATTATAAACGTAGCTTTGTTTAACGGATCTTTTCAATATATTAGACGCACATCAAATATTCTTATATCATCGATTAATACTCTTTTATACCTTCGAAGGTTGTCAACCACTTGAACAGATTAGAGATTTAGGAATAATCCGTCAGCCTGACAAAACTCTTCATTAGAGACAACGGCGCGCGTCATGATCCGCCGGGACCTAATTTCTCATCTTGATTGCCGAACAACCTGTACTTGTACTTGCAAGGTATCAGAGTTCTGTATGCAAATGGACACTTCTAATCACTCCACACACTCTCCATCTCCATCTCCGTCCATTCTCTGATGGATGCATTAAGTCATCATCCGAATCACAGTACCTAGGTACACTTCCTAGATGGTGCAGGGTCACGGAAATATGGCTAAGAAAACGAAGATAGTCCATTTTTGGTAGATTATAGTATTCTATTGAAATTCTTCACTTTGATGGATATTTTTTTTTTATATGAATACCGCACTAGAGTTCCAACTGCTCCCAACCATCTGGAGCCAGTGAGACTATGGCAATCCCAATTGGGGAATGTTGTGAGGCCGAAGGTATTGGGGAGGGGAAGGAGAAGAAAGAGGAAGGTGGGGTATACCTGGTTATTCAGATCTGGTCACCAAACACGGCTAAAAGCCATTCCAAGCAACGTTTCAATTCTGAATGGTGGTCTTTCACCAGGGCGATACTGATAGTATGTTCCACTCTGGAACGTGCGCAAATATACCATATATTATTTTTAAATGAATTAATTGTGAAACAACACAAATTAATTAAATAAAATTTACTTGCGCTCTTCTACCTTTAATATTTCTAACTATTTCGTTAACATCTTCTTTCCTCTAAACAGTTTTACTTTTGATTAGTATTATTAAATGTAACCGAGATTTTTTAAACATTCAAGTATTATTTAGTCAATAATTCAATTACTAAATGCAATAGATTGTATTGTGTTATGATGCACACGGATAGTATTAGATTTAGGGAATGTCATTTAAAAGACGAGGTAAAATCGGGCCATGTCAAAGGTCGGGGAAGAGTGAATTTGAGACTGCATTTTGGATGAAATAAGGAGAGTGTTCCAGAACAGAATTATTTTACGTTCCATCCTATCTTTCTACTATGGTGTGAGACTTACGGCCGTTCTTCCCATCTTTTCGAATGATGAATCTGAGTCACCGATCAGCCAAGTGTTTTGTTAAGTATTCCCTCTGTTTGCCTGTTTCCAAACATTTTTAACCGAAATTGACTATGGAGGATCCCGCCCACTATCATGTACGATAAAATACTAACCGCCTACTTTTAAGACAATAAAGTGACATTTAAGTTAAAAAAATAATGTAAAATTAACATAGATGAGTAAATATTGTATTTATTATTAATACATATAATTTTTTATAACTAATACATAAGCTAACATTTTATGCTTCACATACATGCGTATTAAAAATATGTTGAAAATAAAGTATTACGTTGCCTTTGGTAATGCCGCAAAACCATACTGCTTGTTTCGTACATTTGACATTTGACGTTTCTCGTCCGTGAAAAATCAAGACAAAACGTAGCGTACGATAAGTAAAATAAGTAAGGTTCTCTCCAGTTTTATATAATAAAACATTAAAAAAATAAGTTTTGACATTCGAAAACGGAAATAAATCTTCGTCATTCAATATTTGAATCGCGTAAAATAAATCGTAAACTAATAATGCCATCGGTGACGTTTGTTCACCCTGTTCACACTTTTTTTATAACTAGACTTCTGCTGAGGAGAACTTAATCCACAAAAATTGATATCATAAATTGATCATAAATTCGATCGAGAATTTCGTTGGAAAGAGCGTATTTGTGCATTTGAACAGTGTTGAGGCAAAACTTTAGCTCTACAGTTGCTTAGTAGGGTTGGAAAGAACGGCCGTTAGTTTACCAACATATATTTTATGCGTAATAACTTTTTCGCGTTTTGATGACATTGCAAAATTGTTGAGATGTAGAATTACACTAGACTAGAATGACACAAACTACATATAACAAAAATACACTCGACAAAATAAGGACTAAAATCTTTAGAATATATGGCTTACACACAATGCAATAAATTACCCAACGATATTAAAAATGCAAGCCAATGTGCAAGGTCTCAAAGTAAGATGCTTAAACTCTATTGTTTGAAAGAATACCTTAAGGATTAATGCTGTGATATGTCTCTGTAATAAGTATAACTATATATGTACCAGTGATGTGTTTCTTTATAATAAGTGTGTGTTCTCTTATATAATAATGTACCAGTGATACATCTTTATTATGAGTTGTAAATATTGTTAATATAGTGTGAATGTTAATTGTGAGTTTGTTAACTCTTAGGAATACAATGCATAATGTATTGTGTACTTAATAATAATTATAAAAAATGATAATAATTTACTACTGAATTTCATCGCCAGTGGAAAATCAAACCAATATGACAGTCGAAAATGTACACATGGTGTATATTATTGCATTGTTGATGTTAACTGGTTCTGTTGTTCCCTGATCGATCATTTTTGAAACACACCATCTTCTGGTAACCCTAATTTCTAATCGAGTAACTGATATTACTGGCGAGAGAATTTTTTATAAACCATTGTGTAAGTTGATTGGTGGCTTTAATCTTAATAGTTATTTACGGCTTCTACTTCTCGGGCCTCTTCAACAAACAACAAAGCGATTAGCACTTCGGGAACTTTCTATTCGAAGTTCCTATCCTAAGTTGCTATCCCTAATGAAGACTTTAAAGTTATATTGAAGAGGACAGAACAGAACAGGCAGGGGTAACAGGAGGCTAGATACACAGATGAAGGAGCTGTTGTATACAATAGACACAGTGATTGGTAGTATTGCACATAAGACTCGACTAATGTATCGAGTACTACTTTAAAAAATTTATCTCCTTCTCGATGAAGACTGAAAAAGTACCAAGTTCGATAAAATCTACACTAAATTTATCGACAAATCTTATAGTAGATAGGCGCCTACGTACCTACCATTCGATTACATTTGAATCGATTATTTCAAGACTAATAATGTTAAAATTCAACGATTTTATGGGATACCGTACAAGAATCCCAATTGTTCCGAGTTAGTGGGACTATGTCACTCACTATTTTAAAAAAAAAATTAAAACACTTGGGAAAATTGATAAAAGGATGGCTGTGGTAAGTACCTGGCTACTTCTATTAGGTGTGATCATTGAACAAAACTTAAAATGGAATATGGCCTTGGAATGAGGCGGGTTATGAGAAACTTCAACTTACTTACTTACTTCGTATTACTGTTATTATATGATTTTCTATTTTTCTTTATAAACCACTGTACACTTAGATTATTATATTATACGTGTCTTTTAGTTAAAGTTAAACTGAATTACAATTGAATTAGGATTATTATTATAATAGACACATCACAGAGCAAGTAAAGAGAATAAGGAAATATTTTTTTTTTTTTTGGGCTCAGAAATATTTTAAATGTGAAAATAATCAAAAATGTGTACTTTGCCCTTGTTCACTCTTTACTTATCTACGGTATTATTGGTTGGGGAGGATCTTATAAAAATAATTCTAATTCATTGAAAGTTTCACAAAGAATCATCATAAAAGTAATACTAAAAAAAATCCATCTTCCCAATGATATCACCTTTCACACTATTTCCAGTACCAAATATTGAAGATATATATAAGCAAGTTTCAATTATAAAAATGTATGAAGAGAAAAAAATCTTAAAGAAAATCTGGAATATTACAAACTTACGAGAAATAGAAATCAATTTATAACACCTCATTTTACAACAACTCAAATGTGAAACCATTATATTTATCAATCCATAAAAAAATACAATAACCTTCCCATTGAAATGCGCTGTATTAATTACCAATCAGAAAAAAAACTCACATACGTAATTATTTCATACAAAACATTTAATAAATAGAAGAAAATTAAATATTGTGTTATTGATTTTGTGTACAGAAAGAAAAAAAGGCTTTAAGTTAACAAAAAAAAGAACATGATACATAGTACGTATATAAATGTAACATATTTATGATATATATGTAAAATAATGTATAAGTGCATGACACAGAGAAGTTATAAAGGGAAAAGTTTTTAATATGAAGATATTTTTTTAAATAAAAATACTAATAGCCTGATTTACATGATACATAATATACAAGTTCATAATATAATACAATATGAGTGCATGACAGAGGGAAAAAAAATCATCGTGTTTTTATATTTCGGATGACGTAAACATGTGTGAAATTGCGTAATACAAAATATATTAGATGATTCATAGAAAGAAAAAAGAGGAACAAGTTTTTGGATTGTAGATAACTAAAAAGACAATATTAAAAAAAAATAATTAAACAATAGCTCCTATGTGATGCTCTTATAATCGTTGCAACATAAAAATATCATTCAGGTATCTTTTAAACGTGGGTAAACTTTTATTAAATAAATCTATAGCAGAGGTGAATTTGTTTCCAAGTGTATGTAGGCGAGAAATAGGTGCATGTATTTTAGTCCCAGAATTATTGTTGCAGAATAATAAATTTTTCCTAGTTTGTCGTTGATTAGTTGCAGGAGTTCACACCAGTCTAATACGGAATAAATAATTTTAAATAAAAAAGTTTAGTTAGTCTCTCATATTTCATCTGTTTTCTAGAGTATGTATTTTTAGTGGATTTAGCAAGAATATACAGTTTATATGTTGAATTGGTATGTGTAGTTTGAAGTTATTAAAACGTAAAAATTTTCGCTGCACGCGTTCAATATTTTTTATAATAATAAGATAGTATGGGGACCACACTGTTTACAACAGGAATCGAGGTTGTGTGAGGCGACAAAGGTTAATCAACTGCACCACCCTTCACACAATTAAATAATATGTCACGACATGAAATATTGTCCACGCAACTTATTTAAAATTCCGCTCAGAGCCGATAAAGCTTAGTCACAATACCACTCCGACACCCAAACTGAAGATCCCCGTCAAAACATTTAGTCTTGGACAGGAACTGTATGACCGGATGAAGGCTTCAATTTCCACCCACTGGGATAATACTCTTCTCACGTATAAAATGAGGATGCAATGTACAAATCGAAAAAACCGATCTTATTTTAAATAAGTTTCTATTTTTATAAACAATTCAGCGAAAACAGGAAATAATGTAAGTAATGTTCAGTCTCAAAAGAAGTCATCGCCCTTGAGGTGATTTTTCACAAAAACGGCGCTATACAAATCATCAAATTATTATTATTGCATTTTTTGTGTATTAACTATGTAACAATTTCTAGACATTTTGTTTGAAGAGTTTTATCAACTACATATGTACTTTTGTTACTTAATTTTCTTTCTGGGCTACCAGTTTCCACACATCCGAGTCATAACGTAACCTACCACACGAATATACGTGATACAGCCGCTATATTATCGCCCGAACGCAACAAGCCGTATCCCGTACGTTCAGGTACAAAAAACTATACCCGAAACCCACAAAACATTCGTATACGTCAAGTTTTTTCCTGTGTCATCTCGTTTAGTATTTCGAGGTCAGCCAAAGTTAACGGATGTGTTCGGGTATTTTCGACTCTCCCATACAAGTTGTTATATTGTGAACACGTATTATTATTGCGAAATCTATTGAAAAAAATCGACCTTTATTTACTTACTATTTAAATAATAACCCAAAGGACGGGCAGTTAAATATAAAAAAGTACAAAAATAATTATGACTACTAGAAACTTTAATACTTGAATCAGGGAACATGAAACCTGTTTAAAAAATAATAAATATTCCGAGTTTGCCAATCACTAGGAACAGGCATTGGTTTCAGTAAAGAAAAAACTAAGTTTAAACATTCAAATATTAATACTTATAATAAATTGTGTACCTTAGAAACTTTAGAAATAAAAATAAAAAATAGCACCCTCTAAATCACCCTGTCAACCATGTTCCCCCGCCCAAATCGCCACTCCCACCACCCTCACCGAATAATATCTAATTATTTCTGTACTTGTTTAATTTGATTTAGTTTTAAGAACGCTAGTGAATGACACGGATGTGTTGAAACCGGTATCAAATCAATAAAATTAAATAACAAAAGTACATAGTGGATAAAAATCTTCCAACAAAATTATTCACGTTATCTACGATATTTACAAGGTGATAATAATAATAATAATCGAATGACTTGTATAGCGCCATTTTTTGTGAAAAATCACCTCATGGGCGCAAATGTTAAGCTCTAAAATGTTTTCAAAATCGTAGATAGGGATAAACAATAAAGCCGAGAGTACCTGCACTTATCAGCCGCGGTATCGTGAAGTTTGATTAAAATTAACTACTTTACATAACTTATATAAGAAATTACGCAATATCAACTTTACGTTAACAAACCTCATTGTTTTACTATAACGTATTTTAAACTTTCTTGTCCACCTTTCCTCGGGCAAAGATTTAAGAGTATGAATTGATGGGACATAATAAAATATTGAAAATTTCTTGGTCAGAAATAAGAACCATTCGGAGCCTCATTTATAAATAATTGAACCGTGAACTTGTTCGATATTTAAATAGACTGAACCGATTGCTTTTTAAACTGTTCGTTGATTGGGAACTTTTTGTATGGATGTAATATTCCAAACGTCGAGATCGTTGATACGCTAGATGAATTATTGTGTTTTAAGAAGACACGCAATGTTGGCTTTGACGAGCGTAAAATAGCGTTACAAATTTAGGACAAATTGCATATTTATGAGTTTTTATACAACCGAGAGGTGTGAACCGTAATAAGGAACTCCAGTGAAAGTAACAGCAAATGCCGATTGTGAAAATTTAACTTTTATTATATATAATTATACGTAGAATTTATACACCGTTGTATAAAAGTTCATCAAAAAACCATTTTATCAAAACGCACCTAGTTATGTTGGTATCATTGCATTTGGAACATCTGACGTCATGTGCGCATTCGGTTTTTAGAATAGTATGGACATTTTTATTTTTCGCTTTTGAATGATTATATATATACGAGTATTATTAAATCCGTTATATTTTTCACTGGAGTTCCGTATTATATAAAAAAAGAGAGAATTTTGTTTATTTTTAAATGTTTTATCAATTTCACCCAAAGTTAAGATAAAATAGATCTAATCACACAATTGGGCAAATAAATAATAAAAGTCTTATTTGCCATGCTTTGAATGGCTTCAGCAACGTTAAATAATCCAACATAAGTAACTAGGTACCTACTTTCCTGCCCCCTTTCCTTCCCTTCCCTTCTTTCTATGTCATTTATGTCTGAGAAACGATAAGTAAATATCACTCAATAATTCCCACTAAATAATGAGACATAAATTTTCATAATTGAAAAAAAATATGTATTAACCTACAAGAAAAAGGCGCAGCCTACTTTTATGAAAAAAAGCACTGACGAGGAAAGAACTCAAGGAAAGCATATCTTGAAGAAAGCTAGCACGATCGGTCGGCACTTCAGTGAAATATTAGTTTGAAGTTAGACATAATAAATTTTGCTCCTCGTTTCCATTATTGGGATAAAATGCCATTGTAACAGTGGCTCCGCACAATAACACCATTTGAGGTGTCACAACAAGATGCAATGGTATGACATGAAGAAGTTCGACAAGGAAGAAGGAACCCCCCATTCAAAACCTAGTTGGCCTCAGCACAGGATCACCTAGTGAGGAGGACTATGAAAAAAAATCTGTAATATATTTATTTTTTAAATGTTTATACCTTCCCTTACATCTGAAACATCAATCATGTTCAATCCGGGCAAAATTCATTGGTTATACAAGTTTATACGAACAAAGGCATAATATTCCATACTTTTATCAGAGTCTGAAAAATTCTTTCAATAAGGTCAATTCTGTGGTAAAAAATTATATTCCAGCGCATTAATAACCCTATGTATAATACAACTACACCAGAGCAAAAAAGGATTAATGGTTCCTAAGCATACAAACAAATATGGACAAAGAACTTTAGATCACATGATTCCTAGCTGTTTAAATATGTTTCCCGCTGAAATAAAAAAAAAATGTATTAACTAAACTAACTAACTAACTATCACGCCGTTTCCCCGCAGGGGTAGGCAGAGAGGACGAACCGCCCAAACAACTCGATCTTGGCATACACTTCTTGCTTCATTCACTTTCATACAACGTCTCATACATTCTCTTCTGTTATTCCGACTTCTGACGACTTCTCAAGTATTTGATTCACTTGATCGTGCCACGTCTTCCTTGGACGTCCCCGGCTTCTTCTTCCATTCTCATTCGCGTGATATATTCTCCTTACACTCCTTTCTTCATTCATTCGCTCTACATGCCCAAACCATCTAAACGTCCCTTTCTTAATCTTGCTCACTACGCTTACATCAGCCTTGCATTCTTTACGAATCTCAACATTTTTCACACGATCATACATGGTTTTACCACACATTGGTCTAAACATTAAAAAATATATTGAAAAATTGGCTAGCTGAAAGAAACTATTTATATCAACCGGTCAGTAGCTGAGTTGACATCGCGTTTGGGTTCTACCCGGGGGTCGTGAGTTCAATTCCTCGACTGGCTAAGTAGTCCATTACGACACAAGCAACACCTTTCGCTTACTGTGTTGGTAGTAGGAGAATTTCAAATACTGTCAGGTTATTCGCAACCAGGGAACATTAGTTTTTCTTTTTAAAAAAGAATAAAAAAATTATTAGGTGATTAGGAAATATTATTTTATGTCCGATTTACTGTTGTAATTTTTGTTTTTTTTTAATGTTTTTTTTTTAAATATTTTTCACTAAGATTTTCACGAAATATTTGTGTTTTAAGTTCGTTACATGTGCTTTTATTTTATATACAATAGATATATACATTTTGTAACTTTACCTTAACTGTAAATTTAGTATAAGGTTTTGAGTAACAAGCTCCCGTTAGTCAAACTACTTGAAAGTAGTTTATCCGAATTTTTGTATTGTATTTTGTAATATGTCTTAAAGTTAATAAGAAAAATAGAAAAGATTATGTAGAAATTAATATTAAAAAAAAAGATAATACATTATGTTAATATCTAGCGCCTGGCTCAAAGCTTGGGACTGGTACAAGGCCCTTGAGGTGATTTTTCAAATATCGACACTGTATTCATCATTTACTTATTATTATTATTTAATGTTCGGATCATTTCCGACTTTGATATATCCTATCAGTGTTATTTTGGTTACATCACCATGATATTTCGAAATAACATGTTTGAATTTCTTTTTCCCTTTTGCGAGAAGTATTAAGTATTTGTTTGAACTGCGGCCGAGAGATAAGTGCCGATAATTAGGCAATTAACTCGAGCGAAGGGTTTTCTCGTTCATGGCTTGATCCAGGGAAAGGTTAAACTTTCAAATGGTTCATCGGCCCCTTCCAGCGATTCGCCGCCCATTTAACCAATTAATCTAAAGTAATGAGAGGAATAATCCAGATATCAATATATAAGTTATTGATTATTTCAATTAGCGAAACATTTCGGTTTAAATTCATCGAAACATTACTCGCATTTGGGGATTAGGAAGCGTTGAGAAAAATGATCTGCGAACACGATATTTTAGGTTTAATTTTTGGAAAGAAGCTATTGTACATGTTCGGTAATTTATACTAATAATCAAATACCTACTCTAGATACGGCGTAAACTGATCAATGTTTGGCTTCTCCATTTAGGGAGGGTCAAAAGCGAATACATTCTGATTAATAAGTATGTATACTTTTAAATAAAACCTTCATATATAATTCATTATTAATCTACACTAAACTAAAAAATGCATCACACTTTAATAAAAAAAATATTTTAAAATCCTTTATCTGTATATATAACAATATTGTGGGAATTACATAATACCCTTCATCTTTTCTATCTAACTAGTACAGCGGCGCTTTGGCCTTATTACTATTACCATATCGTGATTTACTTGACTGAATTTTTGTTATATTATTTGTGCTCTTTGGGAAAAGATCGTAACTGGATTAAATACCCTAACTCAGAAAAGGAAAAAGGAAAAACATAACTGGATTAAATACCCTAACCAAGAAAAGGAAAAAGGAAAAACATTTGCTCATAAACAATTTACTAAAGTTACTTTTTGTACTTCGTGAATAAAATATATTTAATGTTATTGACTATTGCTGCCTCCCTGAGTTTGATCGTCGGCCCATAAAGCTGAATGATACTTCACTCAATCTTATCAATATTACTCGATAATATCATCCTTTTTTTTACTCAATCTTAAACGGATTTTTTTTCTCTAAGGACCAACCAGTACATATATCAAACACTTACACATAATCTCTTTATACTTAATTATTATACTTTTCTATAGATATATTATATTACCATACTATGTCAATACTAGCTTTTTTCCGTTCTATTTTTGTATAATGGAACTTAACTTGTCAATTTGACTGTCCTAAAACGGGATTTGTTCCTAGTTAGGCAGTCAAAGCTTTCTTTAAAAGATAATAAAACGCCCAGCTTCTGACATTTGATGGTAACATGCTGCACCAGCGCTTCTAGCCCCCCGGGATGTACAAGTTGATTATATGCTGTCATGAGTTATTCCAAAATTGAATATTTATATCTGATTAAAGCATATATAAATAAATAAAATAATGATAAGGTAAAAATTA
Source organism: Halesus radiatus (assembly GCA_022606495.2). NCBI lineage: Eukaryota > Metazoa > Arthropoda > Insecta > Trichoptera > Limnephilidae > Halesus > Halesus radiatus. Next base: position 314,477 of record JAHDVE020011076.1, read on the forward strand.
AAAATTAAATCATTGATGAAAATAATATTAACATAACCTAAATAAAAGATGAAACCGGACAAAAGTACAGAAACTAAAAAGATTTCAGTCGCATCTGGGACTCGAACCCAGGTCCTCTGCCTATCCGGGGTAACGCTTAACCGACTTAGCTAATGAAACCAGTTCAATTTGTGTCATCTTCATCGATATCATGTCTCAAATTCAAGATTTGTGATTATTATTTTCCATTTTTAATCTCATATTATTGGCAGCTATTTTTATGATGTTTTCAAAGTTCTACCCGAATTCAAGAAATTAAAGACGAGATAACGCTATGTATTAAATAAGTATTTTAGTTCCTTTCTATACCACCAAACCAATCTCGAGCGGCGAGGCTTATAACTGCTATTATATACCTAATAATAGCCAATTTAATTTTTTTTTTCATGTACGAGCAAAAAAGCAATAAAGCCATCCGGAGGTTATCTAATTTAAGTTTCGATTTATCTAATATATATTAAGAATATATTTACACAAAAAATTTTAAATTGTTTGAAAAAAAAAAACCATTCGTATATTTCGGGCCCCTGGAGCCGCTAGTGAAGCATGTTGCCATGTCAGTGTATAGAAAATGTCAGAAGCTGGGCGTATTGTCTATTTATGGTATTTGGTTTCGTATATTGTTTTCAGAGCGAAAATTCGGGAAAATTGATTTTGAGATAACATTACAGAAAACTTAAAAATCCATCTCTTGACAAATCCCGAAGAATGTAAAAGCGGGGGTAAACTTGAGGAATTGGGTTAGGACGGTTAGGAGATTAGGGTGACACAATTCCTGTCACATTGTTAATAATTTGTACCGTAAAGGGGACAAGCGCCGATTATGTCTTTATCGCACGTGGGCACTTGGGCGCTTTGGTACGTGGCTATGATTGCTGATTGTTCAAACGCGCAACGGAGCGATGCCATGATCGTTCATAAAAGGAACGCAAAACATTTGAATACAATTAGGTACTTACTGCTTGACACGGTTAACTTTGCAGTTGGTTACGTTGCTAGTATAAATTTGTTCCAACGTTCTTTAATTTCTCATTTGGTCGCCTGCAAAGTTAAGCTTGTCGTGGTGTAGCAATATTACTAATACTTGGTTCCAACGTTTTTGAAGCGTCGTTTTATGAAATATCACCCACGAGAACGTTTTATAAAGGTCTCACTAATATATATATTTATTTTTATTTTTATTTAAAGGCACACAACAATGTTGCATTCCCATGAGTTATCAATTCAACTCATTTTGGGGCTGTTAAATTTTGCTAAGTTTAACAAAGTTTTCAAGGCAAATATGTAAATGAAAATATAAAAATACAAACAATAAGAAAATAACATAAATAAATGACAGACTCGAAACATACAGATACTATGGAAATACAAAACAACGTTTTACAAGAAATAAACATGAGGCTATCACAAAAGAATTGATTTCCATGATAAATTGTTTTACAAATATCGTTTTTTTAAATACTTTCTCAGAATATCATTTCGAGATTTGTCTAAAACGCAAAACACGTCTCAATTCTTCAGGTATAGCTGGTGTAAGAAATGTATTTCAATGATTTCAGTCCGTATTTTGTAGAATGTATTTTTGATATGTGTAGTTTGTGGTTTATCGTATATTATGTTGGTTAACGCCGTGGTTATATTCAAATGGCATTGAACCATATTTAAAATAGTGTTTGTTATCTCATGGCCAGGAATAATCTTAAACGTTAATGCTACTGTTATGGCCGGTTATAGCCGGCTTATATGTACCTTGTTACCGCCGGTAAATATCTTTAACGGGTGAATCCCATGACAAGCCAAAAATGTTACGCAGGGTCCTATTTTGAATTATAGCATAGTACAATGATGGTAGTATAAAGGTGGGAAGCAATCCACGTAATCTGTACATTACACCGTTCCCTTGAGAAATCTTACATTTTACATGGTCAATATGATGTTTCCATGTGAGCTGTGAGTCAATCAGAAGGCCCAGATACTTCGCGACATCTACTTTTTCAAGTTTCTTTGGTCCTAGAGAGATGTCAAGGCTTTGCCCCTCCTCTCTCCGAATAGCACATAATATGTATTTTTAATGTTAATACTAACTTTATTAATTTTCAACCAATTTACCAAATTAGCCAAATCCCCTTTCATTTCCCTTTCCATGTCATTTATATTAGTATTGTGATAGAATAATGTTGCATCATCCATATAAAAATGAAGTGTACCCTTCATTCCACATTTTGCTCTATCATCAATATCAAAAATAATATTGACCCGAGAACGAAGCCTTGCTGTACACCACATGTTATATTTTTAATATGAGTTATCTATTACCATTAAACTTTTTAGACAGGTAGTCGAAAACTTTTTTCTTTTAATGGACCAATTTAACTATAAAACTATTTTAGATGATTTACGTAAAAAAATTGAATACTTATGTATTACGCAGGTACTGCAGGTAAACATGTATACTCGTATATATTTTGTGGATGAAAAGCGGAGTTTAGGGGGCCTCTTTGAATTCACTCAAATGCTGTGGTCTATACGACATTAATAATAGATGAGTATTAAATGACATTACAAAGTGATTTAACCATACGGAATAAACCATTTATAATAAATACAAAGTGAAATATGAGATGGAAGCGTCCCGAATGTCGCCGAGATTTGGTGCTTGGACTATCAATGCGTCGAAGTCAATGAAAGTTATGCGTTTGGCGTATAGGTAGAAACAAGGGCGGGGTGTATATGGGTGAACGATGTTGACAACGCGAGTTGTGCGCGCGATTTATGTATGAGAATGTATGACGCGAACGTGAATGGAAGAAGAATCCGGTGACACCCGAGGAAGACATGGTACGATCAAGTGAATCAAATACTCAAGTCGGGCCATGTCAGAAGTAGGAATAACAGAAGAGAATGTATGAGGCGTTGTATGAATGTGAATGAAGCAAGAAGTGTATGCTAAGATCGAGTTGTTTGACGGTCCGTCCTCTCTGCCTACCCCTGCGGCGTGATGGTTAGTTAGTTAATCTTGTGAGTATTTTACCGCATAAATTTTATTTATGGGCAAATTCATTACCAAAAATATTAATCACGCATCTTGCAGGGTTTAATATTTAACTAGTTTATAAAACTTGTAGACGGTCACGTCCATCTAAGCCGGACGTCGATAAACTTTATTAACTGGCGCCACAATAGACAAGGTACAAGAATTACAAATTGACGTAATTGCAATGGCCGCCCATTGCATCATCATTAACTGCACTTTGTAGGATTGCATCGCAGGATGCGTCGCGCTGCACGTTTAATGCATTTATTAGCAAATACTTACATTGCGCCGCAATCCGAATGCAGACTATCGCGCATTAAAAATTCTTTCTAGAATTAACTAGGCACCAGAAGACGACATAATATTGATAAAGTAGAGGATGTGGCTTAATTTCTTCCTCTTCTACCTTCCTTCCGCATACTCTGTGTCGCGGGGTGACTCGACAGTAGATCTCTCGATAGTTGATCCCTCCGACAGTTGATCCCTCCGACCGTTGATCCCCTAAAGGATTATTTATGGTGTACGTCCTCATGTGTAAAGTTAATTTGCAGAGAGGATATGCGGCCGTATAACAAAAGTCAATACATGTGTATGTCGTATTTTGTTATTTGGCCTTATATCCTCAGTGCATACTTCTTCGGAGTCTCGGCATTATTGTTAGTAAAACTATTTTATGTAGCGGATTTCCACTGAAGACGCCTGCAGATGTAAATATATCGACTATTGTTATAAGGCCGCATATCTTATATAATGGAGAACAACTGAGGCGTGGCCAACTGTCGGGGGACCAACTGTCATTCAGATCCCAGCCAGTTTGGTGTATTGGACTAATCAATTTCAACGTTATGCTCATTGCTTATAAAATCATAAACATAAATTCACTTAGCGAACATGGGGGTTAGTCTTACTCAAAAATAACTTCCCGCTAGGTCGGTCTAAAATAATGTATTCAACAGACTGATCATGTTTTCTAGTATTTAAAAATGCAGGAGAGTTTTCCATCTTTTACGTGTTGGTTCCACGATACTAGGATGTACGTTTTTCCATGTGAAATACCTATAATGCACCTTAAATAGAATATTTTAAAATGAACCTAGGTATAACTAATTAATTCTGTAATAGTGACTGATAATTTAGTAAATATCTATATGCAATATCATTAATTCCCATCTCTGCAATTATGACCGTTCTTCAGCAATTTGTAAAAGATCAAATATTCGGAATTCTCAATGAAAATAAATAATTTACTGGGATGCCCTAATGCAAAAAAAATAAGCAGCTTAATATAGAAAAAGGCTTTTCCAGACAACATCAAACAGAAATCAAAGAAAATTCCGTTTTCCGGCGGCCGGAAACAGACCTACAGCTGGCTGCCGGAGCGAAAAGCGCGGTAAAAAAATAAGTAGGAAAATATCTACTTCCGGCAGACTTCCTCCCCGTTCTTAGAAAACATTTTAAAAGCGGTTTCCAATTTAATTTTATGATACCGGCTGACTTCAGAATCTCTAATTTGATGCGGTCTCATTTCATCACTTTTTCTGGATAAATACGAAGCGCTTTCAAAGATGTTCACGTATATTACAGATAGTTAAAAATATAATGTAGAATATAAAATTGATTTCATCCAGTGCCACTATTTCGAAATAAATTTGGTCAACGAGTCCTCGAATACATTGTACCATTTATATTTAACAAGTTGCCATGCGAATTTAAAAACAATTGCTCTATGACGAAATTCTTACTGATGTTAAAGCATTGGCTTTTGGAAAGTAACAAATATGGTTGTATAGCACCTTGATATCTGTTGTATTTACGATATTTTGCTCTTTCTTACATTATATATTGAACAAATATGATTTTTTTTTACATGAATACCGCACAAGAGTCTCAACTGCTCCCAACCGTCTGGAGCCAGTGAGACTATGGCGCCCCAATTGGGAAATGTAGCGAGGCTGAAGATATAGGGAAGGGGAAGGAGAAGGGGGAGAGGAAGGTGGGGAAATGCCAGGGTATTCACATCTGGTCACCAAATACGGCTAAAAGCCATTTCAAGCAACGTTTCAATTCTGAATGGTGGTCTTTCACCAGGGCGATACTATACATTATTTTTTAATTAATTATCTGTGAAACAGTACATATTAATTAAATAAAATTTAGTTGCGCACGCCGGGATTTGAACCCGCGACCTTCCGATTCGTAGTCGAGAGCCTTACCCCTCGACCATAGAGGCCGTCAAAATGATGGTCTCCGTGACTGTATATCTCCTTGATACTTGCGGTATCTTCTAAATTATTTAAAATTACAATTATATTAAGTATCACTGTAACAAAACTGTACTGCTGTTTGTTTTTTTTATTTTATATTTATTTTTTATATCTCAATTGGTTAAATACTTGCTGATATGTCGATATCTTTATAATATTATTGTAATCGGTATTATGTAATTGTAGTCTAGTATCTCTATAACAAAACTGTTGTGCTGTTTTTATATTATTTTTCAATATTTTTCCAACTGGTGTACATTAATTAACCTAAATTTGTAAAATTTCTAATTTTTGTGTATTAATAGTGGTGATTGCAAAGTAATTTATGAATCATTTATTACATGTTTTGTAAATAAAATCCTCAGCACGGGAAATCACAGTGATGATATCATCATTTGTTATGTTGTTAGAAAAAAAAAAAAAATGAAACATCATTACTATTATTATTATTTTATTGTAATCTTAGCCCTCTGTGTTAATGTTTTATCAAGTTGAACAATTGTTAACTCAATATGTGATAATAGTGGCCGATCTCGCCAATATTCAATAGAGTACCTAGATCCATCTCGTCAGTTAGCTTGTGACTTCTCCGCAGTTTAACAATACCTTTCGAACGATAAACAACAGAAACTCTTGAAAGCTAGGTTGAAAATAATTTTTTTAAATGCAAAAATGGCGATCTAACAGACAAACCTTTAAAACAGACAACAAGTACGGTTCTATTTTACCAACCTCCGTTTGAGATTAAATAAAATACAAATTTTTAAACTCTATTCCACTTTTATTTTCAACCGTGACCGGTTTCAGCCTGTGACGGCTATCTTCAGACTGGTACAATTAATTCTTCAACTGTGGGTCATAAAAATTTAGGTATCATTGGGTATCAACAAATCATGATTTTACTTAGATTATATTTTGCAGTATTTTTATAGCATGATTTTATAAAACATAAGTATTTTTGAATTTACTCATAATATTACTCTATATATCAATCTGCTTTAAATAAATCATTAAGATGGGTTACAGTTTTTTTATTATAAATACGATTTTATGTTATTTGTATAATAAAAGGTTGGTGAATACTGGCTGATATTGAGTTAATTCTAGGATTTTCCCATCTTAGTTGTAATTTCAAGGTTAACAACAGGATTTTCAGTAATTGGGTTACTTCCAGGATTATGATATATTTACAATGGTCTCATACAGGCTGAAACCGGTCACGGTCGTAAACAAAAATGGAATTAAAAAAGCATCTTTTGTATAATAATTTTAACGAAATTCCACCATGTTTGAGAGTTGCAAAAATAGAAATATTAAAAACAGTAAGAGTAAAAGTAAAGTAAGAGTAACAGTAAGCAGTATGCAGTATGCAGTATGCAGTATGCAGTATGCAGTATGCAGTATGCAGTATGCAGTATGCAGTATGCAGTATGCAGTATGCAGTATGCAGTATGCAGTATGCAGTATGCAGTATGCAGTATGCAGTATGCAGTATGCAGTATGCAGTATGCAGTATGCAGTATGCAGTATGCAGTATGCAGTATGCAGTATGCAGTATGCAGTATGCAGTATGCAGTATGCAGTATGCAGTATGCAGTATGCAGTATGCAGTATGCAGTATGCAGTATGCAGTATGCAGTATGCAATATGAAGTATGCAGTAGGCAGTAGGCAGTAGGCAGTAGGCAGTAGGCAGTAGGCAGTAGGCAGTAGGCAGTAGGCAGTAGGCAGTAGGCAGTAGGCAGAAGGTACCTAGTATCTTCGTAATTATAGTACCATCCTTCATAAAATTATGTGAGATGTAACACCATAACTTTTTTGTGGGAGATTAAAAAGACATAACTCAGACCATAAATTTTTAATGACCCGAAGATGAACTTTGGAAGATTAATATCAAATTGATGGTAAAGCCGGTGGCCTACGGAGCAGCATTCTTATTGTCATTAAATTTATAAATATATCTATAAAAGCATTTTGTGTAACAAAATCTTAATCCGATTAGCGATACAACATTTTGCACATAATTTAGCGAATTAATGTCAAATAAATAAAATCAAACAGAGGAATACAGTTAATATGAATTAGAGTTTTTTTTTACTAATACGTAGTCTTATCAGACTTCTCTTGAGATTCAAAGCTTCTGATTTTAAAATATGGCGTATTTTTTATTTATCGTATGTTGTTCGATACTTCAAAATCCATGGCTTGTGACAGTTATGCATGAAGTTGCTTGCTAACCAGACCTCGTTAAACTAAACCAACTAACTAACCATCACGCCGTTTCCCCGCAGGGGTAGGCACAGAGAACGGACCACCAAACAACTCAGTCTTGGCACACACTCCTTGCTTCATTCATCTTCATACATTTTCGTCTGTTATTCTGACTTCTGATATGGCCCCACTCAAGTATTTGATTCACCCGATCGTACCATATGTTCCTCCATTCACATTCTCGTCATATATTATCCTTATGCTTGTTTCATAGTTCGTTCACTCTACATGCCCAAACCATCTAAACATCCCTTTCTTAATCTTACTCATTACACTTACTTCAGCCTCGGATTATTTGTGAATCTTAAGATTTTTCGCCACATCACATAAAGTACATGTACCACACATTCGCCTCAGAGAGCTTATTTCTACAGCATTCAGCTACTTTCATCCCACCTCTGCTAATTCCATGCTTTATTGCTATTTTCACTTCTATTGCTACATTCCGACATCTATAAAATTAATTGTAACAATTGCCCGGCAATGTATATAGGTAAAACCGCCAGAAACGTAAACATTACAGTAAAAGAGTATATCAGATATTTAACAAGCATAGGTTTTGCAGAATTTTTCAAACACTTAATTAATAATAATCCTACTTTTGATAGAAATTCAGCAGTACAAGTAATGCGCCTTAATAACTTAAAAGCATTAGAAATATCAATGTCAAATAAAAATAATAATTGCAAAATTTTAAATAAACAATTAGATTTAACCGACAATCTGATTTTAAGGATGTTTCCTTTCTTCCACTCCCCATTCCCCCGTCCCACTACATACCGCTCTAACGCTCCATCTCGGATGATCTGTCGTGTTCTACTCTGATACTAGTTTTGCCCACTGTCACTGTCTTCATTATGATTTATCTCTGCATGTTAATTTAGTTATATATTTGTACGTTCCTGATGAAGGTTGAGTTCAACCGTAACCGGTCGATAATGCATAAATACAAATAAAATGAAGTGGCTTAAAACAATATTTTTTCTTTAATTTAAAATATAATTACTGCGCGCGTAGAGTCGGTAATGCGATAAAAATAATATTGCATCTACAAGTAGACTGTATAGAGTACTGTTGATAAAGGTTATTGTAAATTGAACTTTAACATGTGAATTATTTAAGGATTAATTTCGATGTGTTTTTACAACCCACATGCACAGTGTGATCTACTCTTAAATAATTTCTCTTTAAACGTTTTTATACTTTTTTTACGACAATCCGAAGCGATAAAACATCCACACAATCTTTTTTACTACTTTTAAATTGATATTTTATAGTAGTGGGTATTACGTGACTGAAAAACACATGTCTGATATTATTATTTTTTATGTTTCTTTATCAGTAGGTACAATATTTCAAGTTTTTGGTAGTTTCGTGATTGTATTTTTAATTTATTTATTACAACAACAAAAAAACATAATTTCAACACAATACATCATGTAGATGATTTTTTTTACTTCCTATTGATTTACTCTCCATAAGATGAGCTCCAGTAGCTCGTGCTTATGGAAGGAGTATTACATAGGTAATTAAAAAACAATTCAATATGAAAAAGTCAATACGTATTAGTCGTCAATGGAGTGCTCATACCAACCCTGATGTATGGCAGTGAGGCATGGAACTGGCAGAGGAAGGATGAAAGTTAATTGAATGCCGTACAAATGTGTGGTAAAACCATATATGATCGTGTGAAAAACTGATGTAAGCGTAATGAGTAAGATTAAGGAAGGAACGCTTAGATGGTTTGGGCATGTAGAGCGAATGGACGAAGAAAGGAGTGTAAGAACAATATGAACGGAAGAAGATGCCGGGGACGCCCGAGGAAGACATGGCACGATCAAGTGAATCAAATACTTGAGTCGGGCCATGTCAGAAGTCGGAATAATAGACGAGAATGTATAAGACGATCTATGTATGTGAATGAAGCAAGAAGTGTATGCCAAGATAGAGTTGTTTGGTGGTCCATCCTTTTTGCCTACCCCTGCTAAGAATCAATATTAAAAACTTAAAATAATAATAATAAAATAATAAAATAGTAATTAATATGCTAGATAGTTTATATTAAGGGTACAATATATCATTATCTAAGTTCAGGGAGTTAATTTGCTTTTTGAATTGTTCATATTCCAATATTTCGCTTAGATTCAGTTTGCTGACGGATAATAATATACTCGTATTGTACCATCTTATTCCTAAATACAAGTAGTGGTGCTGTGCTGTGGTCGTTCTTAGCATTGGGTGGCTATTAAACCATTTGCTTTTAATATATTGCTTATACTGTACTGTCAGTGGACTGAATTTTATGTACGAAAAATTCTTTGTAAATTTGGTATATAGAATTTCTTTTATATAATTTTGTATTTACATAACAACGAACTCCAGTCCATTTAATTTTTTTTTACCAATAATGACGTTCAAACTTAAATACCAGTGCATTCGTTTTTTTTTCTAAAGTCAGTTTTCATGGTTAAAATAATTTTCAATTTTTCAAAGACCGCCAAAACGCTCCAAATCTATGACCGGTCTGTTTTGAGGTTAGAATGTCAAATGTCAAAACAAGGATGAGCTTTACCGTACATAATTTTATATTCTATTCATAGTAAACCATAACTAAACATAAGTAATAAGATTATGTACCTTTTTAGAAACTAATTCAAAGAATAATAATAGTATTGAGCATTAACATCATCAAAATATCCATACTGACAATTGATTTGCTCATGAATACTGTAATTTATGTTATTAATAATAGTTTTTTTTTATATTTTTGTATATAGAACAACAATTATAGAGAAGCATAATTTTCACCAAATTGCTGATCAATATGAATATATATTTTTTAAGTCGTCATATTTTTCACTGGAGTTTCTTATTGTGTATTTTCATTATTGCCGTTAATTTGTGCGAAGACATTATCTGCCCAGAAGACTTATCATTTCATTGTAGATCCGTTTGGTTTTGACGGAAGCCTTTTGAGCTAGCTGATGAGAATATTGGAGTGGAAAGTAAGTACTCCATGTCAGTTGCAGTTGTGGAGCTTTGATAGACAGAAGTATTTAACAGAGAAGCTTTTAAATACAAAGGATAAGGCCCGACAATAGAAAAACTCATTATTTCTTATTTTGTTCCGTTAAGAAATGTTTTAATTACTGATCAAAATATTTCGCTTGTCTAATTGAGATTTGCCATATAATTTTTTCATGTTCATATCGAGCTATAGGTACGGAAGACTTTGTTGCTTTCGAAATGAGATTCTTTACACTCTGGGTGACTAATTCATAAATCTTCAAAATCGTATCTGATGTGAAAAGTTGAGGTTACCCATCGCTTTCCCACTCCGGTATAAGTAACTTATTGTTACTCCTTCAGGGTTCACGTCAAGGACTCTAATTTTTTAATTAAATGAATCAATAATTTTTAAAAGACTCTGAACCTTCAAATGTCCCTGCACAGCTTTCGCATGGAAGGAGGTTAGTCACAAAAGCACATCAAATAGGTTAGTACAGATACTGACAACGACAAAATATAGCCCTTAGTGGCTTATTCTGTCGATAACCGGAGTAATTCAAGATATAATGCGGGAGTGCACCAACAAACCAATGAATAAATAAACAAAAAACACAAACATAAATTATATCCAGAACAGACCGTAGCCACGAAACCAGGGAAGTCCCTGCAAAGCAGTGCAAAGCGACTTCCTGCTTCCGACACACTTCCCAGTGAAGCTTTGCACCAGTCATCCGGAGTTTCATTTAAGAAGAGTAAATCTGGGAAGGTGGAGATGTGAAAAGATGGAAACTAACATATGAGGGGAACCTAATAAGTATGGGATACGAGAACACCCAACTGATAATCCAGGGGAGACATTGATACAAGCCGAAGTAGTGGAAGATGCTCCAGCTGATGGGAACAATTAGGAAGAGTAATTTATTCTTAGTTATTTTGGAGTGCTGCAAGCTGCGGTAATGGAATTAGTTTGATCACTTGACTAATATACCGATCTATATAGGATTCGTTCTATTCATTCGAAAATACAATAATATAAACACAGCTCGTCCAATAAAACAATCCGTTTTGTTGAAAATGCGGTAATGACTTGACATTTAAGAAAGCTTTGACTGCCCAACTAGGAACAAATCCCGTTTTAGGACAGTCAAATTGATAAATTTAGTTCATATTAAGTGCCATTATACAAAAATAGAAGGGAAAAAAGCTAATAATTAAGTACAAAGAGAAAATGTGTATACGAGTATGTGTTTGATTGGCACTGGTTGGTGCTATGAGGAAAAAATGCGTTTAAAATTGAGTACTAAAAAAAGATAATATTATTGAGTAATATTGATTGAGATTGAGTAACGCATCACTCAGATTTATGAGCCGACGACGAAACTAAGGGAAGTAGCCCTAAGAGGATACAGCAAATAGTTAAAAACATATTGAATATGTTTTATTCAGCAAGAACAAAAAGTAACTTCATTAAATTGTTTATAACCAAATGTTTGTTCTCTTTTCCCTTCCTTGGTCGGGGTTTTAATCCAGTTAAGATATTTTCCCAAAGAGCATAAATAAATTAACTAAATTCAGATTGTGAGATCATTTCATAAAATTCAAATATAATGGTATTTTTTTAGAAAATGAAAGAATTTTTTTTTTTACTGCGGCACTTTTTATACCATACAGCGCCCTTGAGGTGATTTTGAGGTGAACGGCACTATACAATTCATCCAATTATTATTATTATTATTATAACGTAACATTTTCTATTCTACCGCCAGGTTAACCCATTCTTACAGATATTAACATTTATCCACCCCATTCACAACAAATAATAATATTACTTTTAAAAAGATTACAAACCTAAGGAGTTTTTATTCGACTCCCAGAATCACCAGACTGGGTATTTTATCCACCAGATGCAATAAGGATAATGTTACTTTATAACGTTTCAATTGGAGCCCCCTGTATCCAGTTTCCATTCTATAGTAACATAAGATGGCATGGTTTCTCCTCCCATACTCCCATGTAATGGGTGACCAACGAAAAACTTAAACACTTCGTGATTCACCGACCTAACCACTTGAAATAATGTTATTTTACTAAACCTGTCAAAGTGGATTAACAAAAATACTAGGCCTTCGTAAGACAATGGTAGGTAAATGCACTTGATTTTGCTCGGAGCTTCTGAGAAGGTTTCGGAATTGATTCCTTACTATGGTTTATTTGCAGTATCAGCACAACCAAGTAAGATCCCTGTGCATTTGTAGAACGCATCGTATGTAAGTCTGGATATAATGCAAAGTTTTAGGAAACTGACAAAAATGAATTGTAATTTTTTTTTACAATAACTCCACAAAGGAGGCTGTTAGGGAAATAATTACCCTTAAGACCTATATCATATTTGGGGATGCTGTGTGGAGGGTCTTTTAGAGGATAGGAAGGAGTGAAACTGGGTCTTGAATAGACCCATGTTGTAGGAGGGAGGAAACACAGAGGCCGGCAGATCATTCCACAGCCGAGCTGTTGAACACAAGAACGAGTCGTAGAAGCGACCCGTTCTCATGTGACAAATGTCAACCGTGTGCAAATATTTAGCGCGCGCTTGACATTTTTCCCGACTGTGCACCGTACCGAAGGGATCAATGACGTTACTTCCTAAGAGCATCTTCCATTAAAATGCCGGTAGAACAAGGACAGCATTTCCACCTGACATCTGTGCTCCAAAGATTGCAATCCATTTGTTAAGATAAAAATTCTATTGAACCACAATTCAAAATCTAAATATAGGCACTGGAAATGGCTTGAGTCGTATTTAATGACCAGATCTGAATAGACAGAAACTTCCCAACCTTCCTCTTGCATAGCTCCTTCCCATCCACTCTCTCAAGCCTTACATGGGTTGCCATAGACTCACTGACTCAGGACAGTTTGGAGTCCCGTGCGTTATTCACCTTAAACCTAAGCTTTTATGAAATTAATTGTACATACGAGTATTCTCTACGAACTGTCACCATGAAACCGTATAAAGCTCCGGTGATTTTTTATTGTTATGAATTATTTTTTTGGGTATTCCGAAGCCCTTAGATAACTGAAGAAATAATAAAATGTTCCAGTGGTGTGGACTTCATTAGGTACTTACTACAGCTGTTTCTGTGGCAAGGCGATTTTTAAACTGCGGTTAATCTACATTGAGACGACTTATTTATATAATTTTGTTTAGTCCCACCCAATTCTAATTTCTAAGGGTTTTTAATAATCATGATTTTCTATCGGTAAAACTGATTTAGTTAAAATAATTACAATTCTCTATTTCGTGAGGTTTTTACATTTATAATATGTTTCCCCGTATTTAAATGATAATGTTTTCTTATTTAGTTTCTTTAAATTTGTTATAATGTTTTGATAATGTGAACATACTGAGATGTGGCGAATAAATAATTTTCTTTAATTTATTAATTAAAGTTACACTTGGATCATACGTTAGTTCATTAATTTATAATCGTTCAAGTAAATTTAATCAAAAACCCTTTCTTTATATATTTAGACTCGTCGTTATCAAGCGGGACGTGATTATTAACAAAGAGATGTTCTGCGACTTTGAAAAAGATCTTTTATAATAGTAATATCATCCCGGTGATAAGGTAAGATTGAGTTGATAGAGAAAAGAGTCCAACTCACGAAGATTTGCGAAACAAATTATTTTCTTTTCAATGATACCTACTATTGACAAAACGATGGTCTTCCCATGGGATTACTGTTAAGTCCTCTCCTAGCGGAGATGTTTATGGAGTATATTGAAAATTGAAAACGTAATTCTATAAAAAAAAATCGTATTTTTGATGATTTCTACCACTTTTAAAAAGTGTGCGGGTTCATACGTATTTTGAATTATCTGGTCACCATACAATAAACTTGCAGTGCACCGTAAAAGCATGTTTTTATAATGAACAATCATAGTATAAAGTATTAGCTGTATGCAATAGTATATTTTTTATTCGCTGCTGTTGCCGTCAATCACCGCCTAAGGGTAATACGAGTATCAATGTATTCGAATTCTCTACTTCTAACTGAAAAATCCTCCAACAAGTCAAAAGCTCCAAAAACATCGATTAAATAAATCACGTTTTTTTTTCATTATTCCCCTACAGTTGAAGAGGTGTGAACCTACCTTATCAGGGGCCATCTCGCCGCGAGCGATGTCGATTAACAAGAAACCTCAAATTACATTATTATGGCTGGCTTTAGTCGCTTCATCTGTGAAGTAACGCTTAAATCCCTGTGTAATATGAGAAAAACGACAAAAAAGACTTAATAAAAAACACTAAAGGAAGCTTTTATTACGTGTAGAGTTCTGAAGACAGCGGAACCTATAGAAATATGATATTATACAGGTTTTCGTTGCGCTTACCTGCTTCGTGTTTTATTTATTAATCTAACGACATTACCTTCATCCAGATAGGGTGGGGAGAGAGGGTGGGTAGAGAGGGTCGGTAGAGAGGATGGAATGTCAAACACACTGGTATACTAATACATACACTACATATTCCTTCCTCCACACAAAACTTATTTTCTAAAAATCAAAAACAAACACACCCAGGACACGAATAACCCGACAATAGTTTAATTCCTCCTTCTACCGCCAGTGAAAAATGAAGCTTGATGGAGATAGGCAGAGGATTAAATCCGCGATGCCTGGATGGGAACCCGACGCTTTGGACAGCTAGGTCTTCTAACCGACTATTTAAACATATCTCCATGAAAACTGATTTAATGTACGAGCTCCTGTCGTGTCTTTCTGAAACATCCCTGACTGCTTCCATTTAAATCGGCGAAACATAATGAATTCTACCGACACACGCTTCTTGACCATCCGACATATCAGCCGGAACAATCAAAATGTTCCTATCAATCTTATTCATTACGCTTAGATCCAACTTCCATTTGATTGTTTATCCCACATGGTTATAGTATTGACTATTGACTATGAATACGCATAAGTTTCGTCGTTTTTTCTGCATTCAATATATTTTATTTTATTTATTTATTTAGTACAGAAAAATATTTTATCGTAAGAACACTTTGATTAACTGGGAAGTTCCCGTTCTAGGACAGTCAAATTGACAACCTTGGATCATATTACATAGTATATGACAAGAAAAAGAAATAAACATAGTACAATGAAAATATAATACAGATATTTTATATAACACATAATATACATAACAGGTAATTTAATTAATAATATCTAATTCATGAAAAATTACTTTATTAATATATACATATCAACATGTTTCTTATATATTATATATTAATAAAGTGATGATTACAACGTAATTTTTAACTCATTTGTAAACAATGACGCCACAAAGTGAATACCAGTCTTTTGAAGAAAAAAAATATTTATTTTTGATTTTACACGACTAAAGTCATTTCAAGCAACGTTTCGATTCTAAATGGTGGTCTTCCACCTGAGCGATACTGACAGTATTTACCATTCTGGAACGTGCCGCAAATATACTGCATATTATTTTTAATTAATAAATTATGAAATTACACAATGCAATCAAATAAAATTTACTTCCGCATGCCGTGATTTGAACCCGCTACTTCCGTATTCATAGACAAGGATCGTAATCACTCAACCACGGAGACCGATTTTTATTAAAAATATTAGGTTTTGAAATATTGTGCAAGCGTCTCATTTCTTATAAAACAAAAATGGTAACGGTAGCAGCTGAGACTCGAACCAGGGACCTCACGGTCTGTCCGGTTCCTTGCGCTATAATCCATTAATTGAAGATTATATTGTAGGACTATGATTATTGAATTGAGCCACTGTAGAATTTGGCAGCCACCTCTGTTCGGGAGCCCCAAAATATCTGAAAAAACCCCTTGACTCTGTGCAGAAACGGCGGTCCGTTTGATAGATTTGCCTATCTTAACAAACGGATTGCAATTTTTGGAGCACAGACGTCAGGTGGGAATGCTGTTCTTGTTCTACCGGTAAATTAATGGAAGATGCTCTGACGAACTAGCGTCATTGATCCATTCGACACCGGTGGATAGTCAGGAAACACGCCAAACGCGCGCCCAACATTTGCACACGGTTGACATTTGTCACATGAGAACGGGTCGCTTCTACGACTCGTTCTTTTTTAAACAGCTCGGCTGTGGAATGATCTCGGCTGTGAATGATGGATGGGTCTCTTCAAATCCCAGGTTAATTCCTTCCTATCCTCTAAAAGACCCTCCATACAGCATGCCCAAATAAGAATTATAAAATTATTTCCCTCAGGGCCTCCTGCATTGAATTACTATAAAAAAATCATTTAAAAAAAATAGCACTTCTATTAATTTGAATATCCCGAACTATCCTTCGAGCCCCCCAATAACTGGTGACCCCGGCGTAATAATATTGACAGTTCTTAGAAATCGAAGTATTATACCGATAAAATTGCCTAAATGGATTGGGGTAGTTGTAGAGTGAAGTCCCATCTGCTTCCGTTAGCTTTTTTTGTTTCTTTTCGGTTTCATGCATTTTGAGAGTTGTTAATATTATTTTTAATGATTAATGATTTCAACATTTAATTTTAAATTCAATGTAAAGCAAATTTTATAATGTTATGACTGCAACGCTACCTATATCGGGCAGACGGGAAGGGCTTTCTCAACTAGATTCAAAGAAAATATACGATGTTATAAAAATAAAAGTACTTCTTCAAAATTCGCAGAACATCTGAATAATCACGTCTCACTTAACGACAACGAGCCTAAACTCTTACATATAGAAAAAGGGTCTTAGATTAAATTTATTTGAACAATTAATAAATCCTAATGTAACATTAATTAATAAACTAAGGAAAATTATATATTCACCGCTTCTCAGTATGTTCACGTTATCAAAACAATGTAACGCATTTAAGTAAATCAGTTAAGAAAACATTATTATTTAAATATGGGGAAACACATTATAAATTTTAAAACCTCACAGAATAGAGAATTTTAATATTAATCATTATTATAAAAACCCGTCCAATTTAGAATAGGTTGGGAGTAAATAAAATCATATGAATAAGTCATCACAATGTGGATTAACCCCAGTTTGAAACTGGCCTTAAACCAATAATAAAAACGAGAAATAATGCAGAACTTAATAACATTATAAAATTTGATTAACATTATTTTTTTATAAAAATGAAATAGAGTTCTACGAATTAAACACAAAAACAATGAATAGATTAAACATATATTTTTATCATGATGATCAAACCGTTGACTCATTGAGATTTTTAGTTCACGCATGTTAGTCACGATGTCAAGATTGATAGCTTCGACCAAGTTTGCCGTTCTATGCCGAATTGCTTCAGAGCAAACGCTCAACACCCAGCATATCTCCTGGTATAAGTTAAATCGGTTCGGGAATTGGGCACGGGCATATGTCGAACACCGCACTAGCGACTAGTGACCTCATTATAGGAGTCAAATATTGTGATAATATTTATACACTACACCACACTACTGCCAAACACATTTTATACAAAATTGGGGGAAAATGAAATATTTCTGAAATAGCGACATTATTATAACGATCTAACTCGTCCCGTTTAAAATAACAATCTGGATTAGCAAATATTCTGCTTTTAAGCAAACTCCCAGGAAATAAAAAATGTTTTCTACTATAGCTTTACCATATTTTAGTAGGTATTTTTCTATCTTGCTGCTTTTCTACCCTCCCGTTTTCACGCAAATGCTATTAGCTAGACAATAGAAAAATTGCTTTTAAATATGCTACGGAAGTATCGTTCAAAAAATAAGTAAAATTCTGTGCTTGCATAATAAAAAACTTGCATATTTTGCATGTGATTATTTTTGTGAAGGACCACCTTAAAGACGCCAAAGAGACCATGTCACAGGTTTCACCTAGCGAGGTAGGTAATGTAAAACTTACAATAATATTATTATGTGACATATTTTGTACTTATATTTAAACATGTCGTATTGTATGAAACTGTGTAGTTATTTTTTAATATCTTATTAATTAGTTATTACATAATGTCTTTTGGCTGTATTACTACCGAGAAATGAATAGCTTGCGTCCAATAAATTAACTTTGATGGCCATTTTTTGGAAAATAATCATTTAGAGCGAGTTGACACATCAATGTGGGGGCGAGTTTTGACGGTAACAATTGATACAGTTGACTGTCACATACTAAAATAAGTTAATATAATCATTTCAACAATATGTAGAAATAAACATTTAAAAATAAGTAATTGTAATTGAATTTGCTCTATTCCAGGTGAGGAAATGGTACAAAATTATATAAAAAAAACGAAGAGAGGGATGTTTCCGAAAATATTGACAAACGCGCTGCTGTTGGGGTCGAGATATTATAATAGTTTTTAGAATATTATACGATAACCACTTATTCTTTTTTATTCCTACGTTTTATGTCAATTTTATTACTTAACTACTATAATATTAAAGTATTCGGCACAACCTGGCCTACCCGAGGGGTGAGTTTATTTATTTATTTAAAGCGTTTTTATTTGTCTATCTATTTAACAAATTTTATTATTCCCTAGTTGCTATGCTAGCTTGAACCGTGTTGTAGCAAGTAGTACATTTCGTTTGGCGGTAAAGTCAAATAATCTATTTTGTTAACATAATAAGCAAATGTGTAGTACACTTTACATTATTTAATATATATATATATATATATATATATCGTATTGTAAAATTTTAGTGTCAACTGTGGTTAGAGGTGCATAAATGTGGAGATAATCTTCTCTACCCAGTGAATGGGCTGTATATTGCTACTCTAGGGTTGTTATTTAATTTATTTCAAAGAATTTTAATCTGTGTTTTATGTGCTAGCGGCATTTGCTGATAGCAATTTTATATTTAAACCCGCTCACTAAGGTAATGGAGGGTATAAGACGGAATTTGGGCTGAGATGTATTGGGTCGTTGCTGGGGGTCCGGCAGCTGAGGTTGGAGATAGACGGATTCGAGATCGATTCTAATTTGGAGTAAAATGTTTTGACTTAATCTATTATACGTTTTTGGAGTGGAGGAATTTTCGAACCTGTGTTAAGTATGCTAACCCTGAAGAACCAGGGACTTAATTATTTAATAAAAAATAAACAAAAAATTGATTTAAAGATATTTTACTATATATATATATATATAGTAAAATTAAAAATTAATATACTCATTACAGTCCAATACAAAAAGGTGGGGCGGGTTGTGACAATTCCCATATTTTGTATAAATATGTTTTGTCGTTTTGTTCTTTTGGTGATAAGGTTAATAATTCAAAAATAATATAGGCGAAAAGTTATTTGTTTCCATTAAAATTCAACCCTTTAATTTTATTAACGGTTTTTCTACTATACTCAGTTTAGTAATATAGTCACAATACGCCCCACTTTCCCTACTTTAATCCATGTTGTAAATATTGTCTGAATTTAAAGCGGCAGTAAAAATGTGCGACCTAAGCTTTGTTTCACGTTGCTGTGGCCATAAATATATTGTTAATATATTTCGGTTAAACAAATCCTAATCATAACAAGACCAGATAACAACAGCAGCCGAAAGTATTCCTTATATTTTTTTAGCAGATTGCCAATGCAACTTCAATTTTTTTCGTGTAGCTAATACTTCAAATCATTATCTGAAGGTAAGTGTCTAAATAAAATATTTACTTGACTGAATTTATGTTACATTATTTGTGTTCTTCGGGAAAAGATCTTAACTGGATTAAAAACTCTAAACAAGGAAGGGAAAAGGGACAAACATTTTGTTATAAACAATTCAATAAAGTTACTTTTTGTACTTACTGAATAAAATACACTTGATATGTTATTAACTATTTGCTGCATCCTCTTCGGGCTGCATCCCTGAGTTTCGTCGTTGGTTCATAAAGCTGAGTGATACGTAACTCAATCTAATCAATATTACTTAATAATATTTTTTTTTTCCTCGTAACACCAACCAGTACCTATCAAACACATACACATAATCTCTTTATACTTAATTATTACACTTTTTTCTAGATATATTATCTTACAATACTATGTGAATACTAGCTTTTTTCCCTCTTATTTTTTTTTATAATGGCACTTAATATGAACTAATTGTCAATTTGACTATTCTTAAACGGGATTTGTTGTTAGTTGGCCAGTCAAAGCTTTCTTAAATGTTGATGTTCAATAATGTGCGTTTCAAATAAATAAATATTGTTATTCTTATTATTAAAAATGAAAAAAAAACTTAAAACACCTGTCAAAAAGAATCAAATAAAAGGCCAAGGAACGGGGGTGCTTATGCGCAACACCTTGAAGGAAACGAAGACAAGCAAAAATAAAGGGGAAGGAAATACATGAAGACAGTAGGAAACTCGAAGCGGCCGTCTTCCTATGAATAAGATTCCACAGGAATTTTTGGGATCGGAATGGGATTTCTTCTCTATGAGATATGCTATGGTCAGAGCAAGCTTGGGACTTGCAGCCTCTCAAATAACAATTAATAAATAATAAATAACAATAATTCTCCCTGGACGACAGAAAAAGTTGAGGTTTAAGACACAAATCGCTTTATTATTATCCTTTAAAAACTTCTCACGCTTTTTAAGGTCATTTTATAAATATTCTCCAGTCCTAAATATTATAAATATTTTAAATAAATACCAACTCTTCTTGTGCCACCACTTTTTTGTGAAAAGAAGGATAAATTAGCAACTGTAAAAATATCATCTGCAAGTTTAAATTTTCTAATAAGACTGTGTTCATCTGAAGCGACCTGCCAGGTAAGTTTGTTTTTCTGTATCTGTTTGTAAATAATTATGCAGAAAATAGGAAGTAATATTTTTACAGTGCCATTGAGATGATTTTTCACAAAAGCGGCATTATGCAAATCATCCAATTATTATTATTATTACTGATGAAACGGATTTCGTGACAGACCTCACCGAAAGTGTAGGGTTCCTTTCATATCACACATCGCGAGTTCGATGGAAGAATTTAGTATCCATATTCTAGATATACTTTCCGATACATCTAACTGACGTTCCTTCAATCACGCATCGCCACTTGAGACTATGTAGTTTCAGATAACGGTCCCAGATACCCGCTCCCTCCGCCAGTTCCGAGTGGGAGGAACAATTGAGATGTGTTTAGATTTGAAGCATTAGTAAAGTAGTCGCTTCTTCCCAACGACATTATGATAAGAAAGTGATGCGTTTGCTGCTGCGTACCAACGTCACTCGGGTTAATGTTGTGAATTAAGTGTTTTTGTAACACATTTTAGTCGCATTAAGTGCTCTTCACGAATTACGACCTCAATTAGTTGGTGGACCATTCACCACGAGGAAGATATTTCCACACATTGAGTTAATAACTTTTTAAATGGGTTTTTCATTCTTCTAAATTCACTACTCAAAATTAGGGGTAGGTATCAGTGGCGGTCGGTGGCTTTTTCTAGAAGGAATGCTGAACAATAAGTATGTGCCTACAATCAATTTAATATACAAATCTATAAAATAGCCCATGAACAAGAAGCAAATACTGACGAAAAAAGTTTGTCCAATTACCGATATAAATCATTTACGCTCCGCACAGATCCAAAATTTCTTAAATGTTGTATTACAAAAAAAAATTCATGACGTAGGTACAGGTACCCTAGTTTTCATTTACTTAAACTTGAGCTCAATTTGACGCTCCTTCTCATTTATTTCTTAATGTTATGTTCAAAATGTCACGCAAACAAATGTTTAATAGTTTAAAAACAATCCACCCGACTCGAAATTTGTATGCTGTTCTGTGCATTATGCCCATAAGCATTAAAGTCGTTTTTGTATGTTAGATGCTCTCATCAAAAGCGTATCCAGTGCTCGAAGATATTTGAAGGCGGGACTTAATGCGCATGCGTCGAAGTGTTTCACTTTCGTACTTTAGGTACACGGAATAGAACACAGTATCCACCGCATCCACATTGTATCCCATCTGTGAGTTTCCGCACATCGACATTCGAGCATTGAGAATTTAAGTATTTCGCCTTGCTCCGTGCGTCGTGTGTGTTAAATCTTCGATGACCGGACGGTGTCGAATTGCAATAGAGATGTTCATGGCTAGATAAAAATCTTTGTTAATGTAACGAAAAATACATCAAAAGTTTTTTGACCCAAGAACACAGGGGTTGCGAAGCATCCACAGCATGTATGGACGGACCGCGCATGGCGGGTATAGAGTAAAAGAAGCAGGAGAAATCTGCATGATAAGTACTCGAACCATCGAGTACAGTTGTTTAGGGCTGCAGCCTGGGCCTACAGACTAAAAATTGCCCCCCATTGCCACATCTCGGCGAGTACCCGAAATTTATGCACCAAGAAGATTTGCTCTCTGAGACACGAAGGAGTGAGGCCCTTGCAGTAACGGCGTATAAAATTATGCATAATTTGATAGACATTCCGCACCTAATGAATTGAAATAAACTGATTATACCAAACAACTACTGTCGGCGGCGGCACCACGATCTGATATGCATACCACTTGGTAGAACAGACGCGTTAGCTCAGCATAGCACAACAAGGGTTATGGTGCTACTAAATAACATCTCCCTCGATATATATCTTCAACAAAAACTTTGAAGGTTTCAAGAGATATCCAAAAAAAGTATTGTAATTCCGTATAATTTCATGTTGAAATTACACATTACTGTTTTGTTAGTGTTTATAGTAAATAGTCGCAGTCCGTTATACACAATAAATATTAAAAATAAACGATAACCACCGAGAGAAGGGAGTACCATAATAAGGAGAATGGAGAAATTGGAAATATGTGTTATTTTAATATTGCGTAACAGGCACCTTCAATACAAACTTTTTCATTACCTACCGTAATAGATTCGATGCATAAAAAGAAAAAAAGTAATTTAATGTTTAATAACATCTCGAAATCTTTCCTGAACGCAGTGAGGAGGTAGGATACCAATGCTTGTCGCAAAGACGTGATTTGTATATTAATATTTGATTTTTTCCCGTAAAGAACATAATAACATAAAGCTTTCAGAGCTTTTTGGTGAAACTTAATTCTTATTAGACACCAAATAGCTTTTCCTAAACTAAATGACAAATGACTTTAATTAAGAATGATTTAAACGATTTTAAAGCGGTGTAATAAAATGG
This sequence comes from Halesus radiatus, assembly GCA_022606495.2. Classification (NCBI taxonomy): domain Eukaryota; kingdom Metazoa; phylum Arthropoda; class Insecta; order Trichoptera; family Limnephilidae; genus Halesus; species Halesus radiatus. The sequence goes on from JAHDVE020011076.1 coordinate 338,266, forward strand.
ACGTGTTTTAATATGAGTGAGAATAGAAATTGTACAGGGTGGTCGAAGCTTTTTCTATTAACAATATAAAAATGAAGAAAAATAACATTTTTTAGCAAAGGCGCTATTTGCGAACAGCAGAAATTTTTGGATTGCACATAACATACTATTATTTATTTATTTGATTATACCCCCATCCGGGCTTTTACATAGGGATTCTAAACCATTAAGTAATTTATTTATTTTATTTATTTCTTAAAGTTTAACAAAAAATTCGCAAAACAATGTAACCTTACTGGGGTACCCCGTTCTAAGGTCACATTGTACATTGTACACATTTGTACATGAACAATCCTTTTCAAACGTTTGATAATAGAAAACCAAAACAATATTATAGCACAAATCATTAACCCTGCATAACCCACGCTACAATACTACACATTGTAGGATTCATCAAAGTGCTGGTATAGATGACGCTTTACTTTATAAATGGAGTCAGCAAATACATCAACAACACCTCCAAACCTGTTGCAGTGTTGCAGAAAAATGTTACAGTTTGTCTGATGTTCCTCGTCGGTACATTTAATTTAATAGTGTCGAGGATGGTAGGGCTGTCAATTAGATAGTTAATGATTCTATATAATACAACTAGGTCTGACATAACTATCCTGTCAGACAGCGTAATCAGATGCAATCGATTCATCAAACTTACGTAATTAATATTTTCAAATGTAATTTTGAGTTTAAAATTTATGTACCTAAGAAATTTGTGCTGAACCCGTTCTATATTATTAGAGTGTACTTTATACAAAGGGAACTAAATGGGTGAATACACTCCACTTGACTTCTAACTAATGAAGTGTAGAGCGTTCTCATACAATCTAAAGACTTGAAATCTATTAAAGTTCTTCAAAGGAAGCCAAACTTCTTTTTACGCCTTGTTAGTTATACTGTTAATGTGTATAATTAATGTTACATACCTTAGATTTTATATTGACATAATATTACTTAGGTTTAATAAAGTCAAACGATATAACCATCGACCAAGGATCTAAAATGTTAGGTTAGGTTACGTCACGTGAGGCAATGTATTCTATGTTGGGTGGCATATCTAATTACTGATAAAAACACCGGAGACTGGTATTTTTTACGAAGGGTTAAGGTGATTACAGTATTGGCTATAGTTTTGTTTAATAAATTGTTGATTTCAGTGAAATCTTAAAAGCAAGGTTCTCTAAACAATATTCCACCGTTTGCCTTCCTCGGAATATTTCCAGATATTAAGGATTTAAATTCTCTCTGAATTAAGTTTATTGAGTTAAGTTTCTTGCATGGTTAAGGAAAAATATACACAATAATCATTATTAGGCGTGTGATTTAGCTTTTTTTGCAATAACTTAGTGAACTAGAGGGTAAAACATTTTATAAAAGTCATCATACGTCATATGATGCAATTTCAGGGAGTGATAAACGTTCTGGCGGAGCTCAAAGAATATAACATACCCCATACGTATTTATTTATTTATTTGTAAGAAACAAACATCTTTAAAAACAAAGTTTTTTATCCTAACAGTGGTTAAGTACAGATGTTTTATAAGAAACAACAAAATAAGAAGGTAGATGGGATAGGAAGAGGAAGATAGGATCGGGACAGGAAATGATTTTATACTCGTGCATCAATTAGTGGTCGTACGTTTACTTTATATTATTTATTACTTCGATTCGATATTTTGAAAAGGTATTGTGAAGAATGTCGATATTGTGAAATTGTGATTTATATTGCGCACAAATACGGAGAATATGAGAATCTATCCTAGATTGGTCCTACATGCGGGCAAATAAAAAAAATCGGTTTGTCGGGTTGGTCTCGGTGGTATGTGAATGTTTATAAAGTTAATGAGTTCTGGCGAGTCCAGGCTATTATTAATAAATTTAAATAACAATAATTAACGTGGTGAATTTATGAAATTTGAAGGATTCGGTATTATTTACAAAGTGTAAATTAATTTTATGATTTATATGCTTAAAGAATTTACGATGAATGCTTCCGATTCTTTCAATATGGGCTTGGTATAAAAGTATCCATGTCGGTGTGCAATATTCTAAGTGAGAGCGGAAATACGCTGTGTAAACGGAGTATAGAGTCTTTATATTGCGAAAAGATTTTGAAATAGGAATTATAAATCCAAACATTTTATTGGCTTTATTGATAACCTAATATGTAGGTATCTAGCAGTGGCGTGCATTGCTCTGAAGACTATGTGTAGTTTTTCAAGTTCGGGTATAAATTGTGCCTTGAATATTTGAAAATGGCCATGTTAACATCAGTAACCGCTTATTGTTGTGATCGACTGAATAAATGAGAACACAGTGAATAATCAGAAATATATCGCATTTTTTTCCTTCTATTATGGTTCGCTTTATTTATTCATTCATTTAATATCAACGGTGTAAATATACCATAAACAATAACTGCATATCACAGTCAAATACAATCGTAAGAAAATATTTCAAATAATTATTGAAAGTAATTATTAAATGTGGCATTAGATCAAGAATACAAGAGATATGCGTACATATGAAAAATATAAGTAGAGTTAGAATCAAAACAGAAAAAAATATAATACTTTCAAATCACAAATCAAACAATTATTAGATAACTCCAACAGCAATTACAAGTTTAATTTCTTCTTAAATTTTATAAAACTATTAATTGTAAATAATGGTAAATTAAATAAAAAAAGGAAACATATCCTCTAGAAATATTCGAACAGGCCTTTTTAGATAACTTTATTTTACTTATTATTTATTTTTTATTTACTTTTTTATTTACCTTTACAAAAAAAAAAATTAAATGCAACAATCCCGATAAACTATTTTTTTTGTAGTTTGTTTAACGGGAGCTTGTTTTTTAAAACTCAAAATCACAATTAAGGTTACATTATCTATATAAAATAAAAAAAACATGTGCAACAAACATAAAACATAAATATTTCCCAAAAATCGTACTCACAAATATTTCAAGAAATATATAAAAAGAAATAAAATAAAAACATAAACGACAACGATAAATTGTAGATAAAAGAATATTTCCTTATTATGTAATATAAATAGTTTCTTTCAGCCAGCCAAGTTTTCAATGTATCTATTAACTGTTTAGTTCTAATACAGTTATATTTTTTTTATTATTTCAGCGGGTAACATATTTAAACAGCTAGGAATCATGAGATCTAAACTTCTTTGTCCATATGTGTTTGTATGCTTAGGAAGCATTAATCCTTCATTAAAATTGAAACGAGTATTGTAAGTGTGCTCTAGTCTAGTTGTATTATACGAGTATATAGGGTTATTAATGTGCTAAAATATAATGTACCGCATAATTGCTCTTACTGAAAGAATTTTTAGACTCTTATAAAAATATGGAATATTATGCCTTTGATCGTATAAACTTTCATAAGCTAATAATTTACCTAATGAATATTGCACTCATTGAACATGATTGATGTTTGTTTTACAGGAAAGTCCCCAGGCTGTAATTCCATACCTTTCAACAGATACATATAAGATATTGTAGTACTAAGTATAGAATTAAACATTTAGAAGGTTCTGTAAGAGTAACGAAGTTCACATCTATAAAATAAAACAAAGAACCATAGTGTAAATTAATCCTTTTGTAAAGAGTTAATTTGTTGGATGTCACCCACTTCTAAATAAAAAGCTGCATTCTAATTCACCGCCAGCCGCGCCGAGTTGACACGTTCGTAGGGCAATTTAAATTATGGAAAGATATGTGAGGATTTTAAAAATAAAACTAAAACGAGTGGTGGGAGATTCCCCATAAAACTAAAACATCGTGTTCCGGGATTAAAAAAAACACGATGCGTAAAATACTGGTGGGCTAAAGAATAAGGAACTCCAGTGAAAAACATTATGACTTTAGAAATATATATATTCATATGGATCAGCAAATGCCGATTCTGAATATACAAATTTATCATATATAATTATACGTATAATTTATAAATCGTTACCTAAAAGTGAATAAATAATCATCACATCAAAATACCTTGTTATATTGGTACCATTGCATTTGGAATATCTGACGTCACATGCGCATTCTGTTATTTTTATTTTTCGATTTTGTTTTCATTTTAAATACTTATTTTTTTTTAGCTTTGGTGAAATTTATACTGAATTTGGGTGACTTTAAGCTCTATAATTGTAGTTAAATAATAATAAAAAAAACATTGTTAATAACAGAAATTAGAATATTCATGAGCAAACCAATTGTCAATGTGGATATTTTGACAGTGTTAATGCTTAAAACTATTATTATTCCCCGAGTTAAAGTTTCTAAAAAGGTACAAAATCATATTACTTATGTTGTTCATAGTAGAACAGAATATAAAATAATGTACGGTAGAGGTCTTCCTTATTTTTACATTTGACATTCTAACGTCAAAACCGACCATAAATTTGGAGCGTTTTGGCGGTCTTTGAAAAATTGAAACTTTTAATATTATTTTAATTGTGAAAACTAACTTTAGAAAAAAAAACGCGTTTTTTTATATTTTAGTCACGGAATCCAAGATGCCTATGTCCGTATCTAGGTGGATCGAAAAAAATCCTTTTAATTTGCTGCTGTTTGAGCAAAAGTAGAAAGTTTATGATTTTTATATGCTTGAACAAAGTACAAACACAAGCAATGTAAACAATAAAAATAAACGAAACATTTTATTGGCCCGTTTAAACAACTTTACGGTTATAATGTGCCTTAAATTAACAACAATAAAAAAAACTTCCTACAACAGCCGGGGATAACGTTAAACTGTGTTTTGCCACGTTAATATTTGCGTACTATTAGTGAAGGCCGATGTGTGTCCAGGAGTTAGCGCTCTCCCGATACGGCTGCGGCGTTTAAATCTCCCTTTATGTGCATGTGAATGTGAATACAATCATTCTTCCTAACGCCAAAGGTAAATAACTAGCCAGATCGTTTCTCACGGGAACGCAAAATGATAATAATAAGGAACTCCGGTGAAAAATATTATGAACTCTTACTAAAAATATTATGAAAAATACTCTTGAACACAAGAACGAGTTGTAGAAGCGACCCGTCCTTATGTGACATGCCAACCGTGTACAAACGTTAGGCGCGCGTTTGGCGTGTTTCGCGACTGCACAGCGATGCCGAAGGGATCGATGACGCTAGTTCCTCAGAACACCTTCCATTAAAATACCGGTAGAAGAAGAACAGCATTCCCACCTGGCGTCTATGCTCCAAAGTACAATCCGTTTATTAAGATAAAAACGAATCTATCAAACGGACCGCCCGTTTTTGCACAAAGTTAAGGGTTTTTTTCAAATAATTTAGGGCTCTCGATCAGAGGTGGCTGCCAAATTCTACAGTGGGGCGACCTAAATCTTAATGTAATATAATGGCTATAGTACTTACTGTACCTTTCTCACTTGGAGAACCTGTGTTGAGAGTAGGCAAAGTTTTCAAAGTTGACAAAGCTAATAATTGATAATTAATGAATACAAATTGTAATTTGATGTCCAACATGACGGACACTGCAATGCTTTCCCAAACATTGGCTCTTGAAAAAGGGGAAGGGATTTATTTACATGCAAAATAGTGAGGAATGTTTATGTCAGTATCTTATTAGAGTACCTTCTGCACAAAATCAGAGAGACTATTGCAGTGGGAAAGAGATAGGTAGTAAAGTATTTAGTCATTTGCCCGGTCAGTGGCTGAGTTGGCATCGCGTTTGGGTCTCACCCGGGCGTCGTGAGTTCAATTCCTCGGCTGGCTAAGTCCTCCATTTACAACACAAGCAACATCTTCCGCTTACTGTGATGGTAGTAGGAGATTTTCAAATATTGTCAGATTAATCGTAACCAGGGAATATTTGTCTTTAGAAAAAAAGGTAAACGAATTGGGAAGTACCTGGCTATTTCGATCTAGCCAATAAACACGATTATGGCGTAACGTTTCGATTCAGGATGGTGGTCTTTCACAGAGGCCATAATGAGAGTATATACCACTGCGTTTGAAATAAACCGATTTAGAAAAATAAAATCAAATTGTTACGAAACATTGATGCGAGTGTACCTACATACATTGAACCAACAACTAAAGGCCGTTTAAAGTTTTACATTTTTTACACCTTTCATAAAATAGTTGGTTTAGACAGCTTTATGGGCCGGAGTTAGTAAAACACTTACATAGCTTCACTTAAATAGCTGCACGCATAGATTTTTATAGCGCCACGATTGTTTTATATTTATATCAAGCGCCACCTAGCCACGTGTTAACACGTGTCAGTTGCACTGGGAGTCATAAATTCATCATGATTATGGATTACGAAATACATGATATTTTAATGCTTGGTAACGTTGTTGTGTACAAAGTAGAAAAATATACAACTAACATGACGAAATAAGATAGTCAATCTGAATACTCCACTCCATTGAATAAATACTCAACCCGGCAACAAGTCAAAATATACTGGTTTTTCCCAAATTTAATACATCCTTTAGACAGAGGAATATTAAATTCCATGCTGCGAAAAAATATAATGACTTTTTTCATATGAATACCGCACAAGAGTCGCAACTGCTCCCAACCGTCTGGAGCCAGTGAAATATGGCATTCCCAATTGGGGAATGTTGTAAGGCTGAAGGTATTGGGGAGGGGAAGGAGAAGGGGAAGAGGAAGGTGGGAAAATACCTGGCTATTCAGATCTGGTTACCAAACACGGCTAAAAGCCATTTCAAGCAACGTTTCAATTCTAAATGGTGGTCAGTAGAGGAAACCCTAGTGAGGAGGACTATGAATACTGTGACTTTATACTTGTGTTATAATAATATGCATTATACTTACATACTCTCTATATAATATGCTTTATACTTACATACTCTCTATATAATATGCTTTATAATAATAAAAATACTTGGACGATTTATATAGCGCCGTTTTTGTGAAAAATCACCTCAAGGGCGCTGTACAAATACTACTTGCTAGGGTTTATCTTATTATGTACATATACAGAAAACATACTTACCTGAACTTAATTAAATTACAATGTTTTGAGCTGAGATGGTATGACTTGACTAATGATGGCTGCACGCACAGGACACATATATTAGTAAACACTGCACATTGCATGACATTGAATTTACTGTATCAATCCTATTTGTCAGTGGTATTATATACATTAGAAGGTTATTGACAAAAGAAGAGTAGGTGCTTATTTAAAACATGATTTTATTTGAGATTTTTTGATAATAATTATTTACATTTACGAATAATTAAATTATTTGTTTATTAGGTAACTGAACCATTCATGGATATGACTGTCCGAAGAGATGAGTTTTGAGTTTTGACCTGAATTCTGTAGAGTCTTTAATCAATCTTAGATTGTATGGCAGTTTATTCCAGGCTTTAGGGCCTGACACGCTGAAAGCTCGCTCACCAAACTTAGTATCTGGTGTGCGCTTTAGTTCCTTCACCCTCCCGATGGCCGATGCCGTCGCTGATCTAAGAGTTGACTTGCGTGAATTGGAAATTCCTTGGGATGCAGAGTTCCGATAGGTAAGCCGGGGCCATCCCGTTAATTGATTTAAATATCATCCAGCAAAGCTTGAACTGGATTCTTTCAGGACATTTGAGCCAGTGCAGATTTTTTAGATGTTCTGAAATGTGGGAGTATTTAGATACGCCTTTAATTAGTCTTGGCGCAGCGTTGAAAACGGATTGTAATTTGTTAATTTGATAGTTGGGGAGACTTGCATATATTCCATTGCAATAATCTAGACGTGAAACAACGTACGAATTAACCAACAATTTAGTCGCCTCTGTTGGCAGGTTTCTCCGCACTGCTTTAATTTGGCTTAATTGGAAGAACCCTGTGCTTACAGTTCTGTTATACTTAAATACTCTGTATTTAATATGCTTTATACTCTACATACTCTCTATTTAATATGCTTTATACTTACATACTCTCTTACTTAAGTGAAAACCTATTATTGGTTAATTTTTTAAATATATTTGATAAATGTAATTATTGCTGTAAACTGTTGGTGTTCCAAATAAAATATAATAAAATAAAATATAATATGCTTTATACTTATATACTCTCTATATAATATGGTTTATACTTACATACTCTCTATATAATATGCTTTATACTTACATACTCTCTATTTAATATGCTTAATACATACATACTCTCCATATGATATGCTTTATACTTACATACTCTCTATATAATATGCTTTATACTTTCACTTTATTACTAAAGTCACATACATTCATGTTACATTATTTGTGCTATTTAGGAAAAGATCTTAACTGGATTAAAAATCCTAACCAAAAAAAGGAATAAGATGAAATATTTGGTTATAAACAGTTTACTAAAATTACTGTTTGTACTTACTGAATAAAATATATTTAATGTGTTACTAATCATTTGCTGCATCCTATTCGGGCTGCATCCCTGATTTCGTCGTCGGCTCATAAAACTGAGTGATACGTAACCCAATCTGATCAAGATTACTCAATAATATTGTTTTTTTAGTACTCGAATTTTCCTCATAGCACCAACCAGTATCTAGCAGACACATATACATAATCTCTTTATACTTAATTATTGTACTTTTTTTTAGATATCCTAAAACGGGATTTGTTCCTAGTTGAACAGTCAGAGCTTTCTTAAGTGTTTTTGTTAAATAATGTGTGTTTCAAATAAATAAATATTTTTATTATATACAACCTTCACATAGAAACTAATAAAAATTTTGAAAAATCTTGCATGGTCTGCTTCTTTCTGCAGAGTGACGCTCAGATGTGACCAAATAAATGATCAGTTGCCACATCGATCAAATGCAATTAAAAAAAAAACAGGTCAAATGCTTTTAATGTCGAAATCAATGCTCGAACACCAATAAACTCAATTTGTCCAATAAAGAAATGGAGGAGAATTAATTTATTGATTGTTGATTGATTGGCTATCAGGAGATGATGATTTTACGGCAAGACAGCTCATGAAAGAGCAATAAACAATAATCAATAGGTATTCGAGTTGATTTAAATAACACAGGAGACCCCGAGTAAACGGAGCATCCTGCAGCATCTCAGCACTTAGTTTTTAGCATATTTTTCCCATTCCCATAATATTAATAAAACATCCAAAACGTGAAGGTTAAAAAAAATCCTTTAATTATGTCAGAACAAGATTATTTTTATAATGATGGTATTTTGAATTTAAATTAGACCAAAGGCCAAATACCAAAGATGGCCTTCACACTATTTAGCAACCTAAGATAAGGCTTCTCGACACTTTCCACCATCAGATTTGAGAAAAATAATCCTATTTGGTGGTCGACTATCTTCCATCCTTGCTGCATGACTTGCCCAATAGACCATCCCTGTTTCAGATTTTTAGATCGTCAACATAAAGCAACAAATCAACATTATTTTAGAATATATTAATAACGTACAATTAAGTTCGGCTTTTTTTCTTTGAATACCGTGCATCCTGATGAGGGAAGCTTCGCTTCAGAAACATGTTGATATTTATATATCTTACGATGGTGTACATAAAATATTTGGTATTATTTTTTATGTGAGTACCGCACAAGAGTCCCTAGTGCCGCCAACCGTGAGACCACAACATACCCCCAATTGGGGTACGGCTACCTTCTTGGGTTATGGCTACCTTCAGCCTCACTACATACCCCCAATTGGGGTACGGCTACCTCCTTGGGTTATGGCTACCTTCAACCTCACTACATACCCCCAATTGGGGTACGGCTACCTTCTTGGGTTATGGCTACCTTCAGCCTCACTACATACCCCCAATTGGGGTACGGCTACCTTCTTGGGTTATGGCTACATTCAACCTCACTACATACCCCCAATTGGGGTACGGCTACCTTCTTGGGTTATGGCTACCTTCAGCCTCACTACATACCCCCAATTGGGGTACGGCTACCTTCTTGGGTTATGGCTACCTTCAACCTCACTACATACCCCCAATTGGGGTACGGCTACCTTCTTGGGTTATGGCTACCTTCAGCCTCACTACATACCCCCAATTGGGGTACGGCTACCTTCTTGGGTTATGGCTACATTCAACCTCACTACATACCCCCAATTGGGGTACGGCTACCTTCTTGGGTTATGGCTACCTTCAGCCTTACTACATACCCCCAATTGGGGTACGGCTACCTTCTTGGGTTATGGCTACATTCAACCTCACTACATACCCCCAATTGGGGTACGGCTACCTTCTTGGGTTATGGCTACCTTCAGCCTCACTACATACCCCCAATTAGGGTACGGCTACCTTCTTGGGTTATGGCTACCTTCAGCCTCACTACATACCCCCAATTGGGGTATGTTGTGAGGCTGAAGGTAGCGGGATGGGGTATGAGATGGAGGAGAGGAAGGTGGGTAAGTACCTGGCTATTCTGTAAGTGCAGCAAATATAGTAGACATTATTTTGAACGAATAAATTGTGACAAATTAATCCAATAAACGACCTCCGGGTTCATATCCGTGTAATAGTCGGTTAAATGTGTACACCGGTGATGTACCACAAGGGTTCAATGGTTCAAAGTATCTAAATTTTAGCAACACAATAATTTTTTTTTTTTAAACCATGAAATCGCAAAACTTTTTTACATTAACTCTACACGGGAGGCCCTGAGGAAAATAGTCTCCCTCAGGGCCTATGTCATCTTTGGGGTTGCTGTGTGGAGGGTCTTTTTGAGGAGAAGATTGAGTGAATATGGCTCTTGATGAGACCCATATTGCAGGAAAGAGGACACACAGTGGCCGGTAAGTCGTTCCACAGCCGGGCTGTTGAACTCAAGAACGAGTGGTAGTAACGACCCGTTCTCATGTGATAAATGTCTACCACGCACAAATCTTAAGTGCGTGTTTGACGTATTTTCCGATTATGCACAAGTGTCGAAGGGATCAATGACGCGAGTTCTTTAGAGCATATTGCATTTAAATACAGGTAGACAAAGTACAGTATTCCCAACTGACGCCTGTGCTCTAAAGATTGGTTAAGATAGGGGATCTGCCAAACGGACCGCCCGTTTTTGCAGAGAGTCAGGGGTTTTTTAAGGTGTTTTGAGGCTCCAGATCAGAGGTGGCTACCAAAGTCAACAGCTGGGTCCACTAAGTACCTACTTATCGCAGTTATATTAAAAATATTTCATATCGCTTTCTTACTTCAGTTTACCCACTTCACGTTCAAAAGATCTCTAATCTCCGACTTCCAAATTTAACCATCCACAAGAAGAGACAAAAAAATACAAATTGACCCACACGTTAACTGGCAGTTATCCGTCCGCAAGGTAAACAAGACGTGACTATTTATACCGGTAGCCCTAGTCTCTACTTTCAGAGTATCCAGCGAAGTCACTAGTCCAATTAGTTTATTCAATGTCAGGGAAAGCAGGAGCGGTGAGCACCCGACGACAGGCGGGGTAGGCAGGGAGCTCATTAGACCCGGCAGAGGAACAGATAGACGGACACGTGTCACTTCTTATACGTTGTTTTTTACACGGGGAATGTGAAGTAAAGCTTCATGGAAATATATATCCATTTGATTGTTTTAAGTTCGATGGGAAATAAATCAGACAACCTCCCTGATAGACCGGTAAACTCTGTATCCAGAGGTCGCGGGTTCTAAACCCAGCATGGTAATAAACTTTAAGCCAATATTTTACATGTACCTAAAGCTGCGTCTCCTGTGAAAGTTTTATCGAACATAACAGAAAAACATTTGTTTTCACACACATTCTGTCTCCTGCTAAAATGTTTTGCGTAGACGTAGTTCAAGAATAATCTATTGAATGTAGTACAGTTTTATATGTTGGAATAAAATATCATTGTTTTGTTTATTGCTCGAATAAAAATAAAACAATAATAATGTAAATTTGTACAAACCACTGTAACTGAGTACGTTTATCACGATGATTAAATATGCATATAAGCACAACTTTCTTAATACGCACAAAATTAATGAAAAATTATTTTTATTTATTCAATTACAATTAGGAACACCTATTTCAGTCACCGGAGAAGCAAAAACAAACATTTTAATTAAATTAAAATTTCAAGTTTTTGTATGGTTTTAGGTTATTTATTTATTTATTTAGGAAAAAAAATTAAAGTAAGAACTTAAAAACCTATTTAATGGTTTATTGTTTTCTTTTCAATAATAACAAAAAACAACTAACAAGAAAAAGACGCGCATATATGCATATTTACCTCACGATCTGTACTTTAAGAAGTTCTTAATATGAGGGCTATAATGCTTTTAAAAACAGCGGACAAAATAAGAGAGTACATAACAGTTAAATAAATTATTATTACACATAAACAAACTTCCTATAATAATATATCATAATTTCGCTCCGTACACATAACATAGAAACCTGTCCGATTTATGATAAAGTACCATCGGACGGGACGCATAAGATAGACCCGCACCGTGCGGCGATTATTAAAAATTGAAACAAAACCTTCCCCCCCCCCTTCCCTTCTTCACCCGAGAGAGGAATCTTTTCCATCGGTGACGGAAGACAAAAACATTCTGTACGCACACACAAATTTGTACGGTAACGTCCCTTTATTTTGTTTTTTTGTGTAAATGTTTTCAAAAAACAGTAGAAGGAGACGCGGCTTTAGAGCTGCAGAGAGGATGCTACTCTCAGTCAGAGGTGTGCATTCAGGTGGGCACATAAGCACTGCCTACCCTTACACGCATAAAAAATAAGTAATATTATTTTTTTTTGGAACTAAGATTTCACGACAAACGTTGATGGTATTCTACATAAAAAAAACCTATATGTGTGCACAATGCGTTACAAGAAAATACTCGTTTGTGTTAGTGTCGCAAAAAGGCCGTGCCTATCGGTACAAATTACAAATGTAGCAATCAGTGCCATCTCTGGGTGCCTCCATTAATTAGCACAACTTTACTAACGAAAATTTACCATATTATGTTGACTTTCTTTCGTGCAATTGTGCGGTTTAAAAAAATGATGATTTTTTATTTACCTAGTAATTAGCTTGTGATATGCATAATTGAAGCAGCTATTTGGGTATTTGAAGTGGAACGTAATCAAACATCGGCTGAAGCCAGCAGCTTGAACATTCTGGAAAAAATAATTCACTACCTAATAATTTACTGCCCACCCTGATAAAGAACTCTGTGCACGCCACTGCTCTCAGCATCATGATCTCAGCTCTGGTGAGATACAGACGATAGAGAATCGAATCGTTGCTTGAAATAGTTGTAACGTTTAGTGAGTAGGTATGAATAGACAGGTACTTTCTAACCCTCTTCTTTTATTCGCTCACGTCGGGATTTGAGTCCGCGACCAGAGCCAGGGAGTTGTTGAATAAATATACGAGTACATATTATGTGTAAAAACAGCATAACACAACACCTCTATAATGTCACGGAGACACTGTGCCTTTAATGTCACGTAATTTATGCATTTATGCGTTACTCGTATTTCAGTCAAAACATGTATATAAAACGGTTTTGAAAGCGCCAAGCTCATGACATCCGGCAGTCTCGATCACAGTGTTAATAATAATTTATCACAAGTCCTGTTTCACTTTCGCAGAGGGCGTCGCTGCCGAATATGCAAATGTACTTCGCTCCGAATCAACTTTCCGCGAGGTTCTGAGTTGTGATGGATTTACGACTGCGACCGGCCGTGATAATTCTCACACCGGAACCAGAAACAGACCGAGAGGTTTACGTGGTCGCTGGTCGCTGGTCTCCCACGGACGCCGGTTCGCGGCCGGTCCTGCCACGCACTACAAGAACGGCAACACTCACTCCCTGCGTCAGCTGCGTCTTCTGACCAGTCTGAGCACGAACACCTGTTGTGCATTGAGCTGAACACCGCGCAGTTTACAGGAACACCATCGAGAAATACCTCGTCGACGGGTGACACCAATCAATTATTGCTAAAAATACATAAGTTATAAAGGTTTACGATCGACATGATTTGGCACTTCAATGTTATCTCACCCACGCTTTGGACAGAATGCCATAAAGTCCAGAAAGATATGTTTTATATTTAATAATATCTAATTTAAATAAAAAAAATAAAAACCGCTAACTTTGATTTCGTAGTTTTTAATTTATTAGACTCCGACCAGATTTTGCTAGTGCCAAATGCACGAGGTAGAAATGGTCGTTATTTGGAATATAATGGATATTGACATAATACGTATAATAATATATATTTAGATTGTTCAGCATATTACCACTAATTCCATGTATACAGTTAACACCGGCTATTTATTGGAAAGCGGCGTGGGATCACAATACTTTTAGTCAACCTCTATTTGATATGTGCCTACTACACCTTTTGAAAGAGTAACAAGTAAAATCGTACTGGTGTTGTTCCACAAAGCGTCCGGAAATACTTCATTTTCAAATCGCCCTTCTTTGTGCCTTATAAAACATCTGATGGTACATTAAATCTTAGGGTAGATAACTTCATTTTTTTTGTTAGCCTCAAAAGGAACCACATGCCTTGTATTGAGACGTGGTCAAAAAAGAAGTGGATTCGTTCTCTCTAGCGACGAGTCGTTCATTTGTGCCTGCTCATTTCGAAGAGCCGTGAGCGTACGACTCCTGGTAAACCGTACCATGGCTCAATTGAACTGTGACTTTTTCTAACAAACCTTGGAGCCACTTAAGAAAGATTATTTATTTATTTAAAAAGCTAAACATATCTCAGATGTTCGATAGTATTCTTACGCATTTCTACGATAACGTACCTTTAAATAAGGTTATTAGTTTTAATTTGTTTGTAAAAAATCATCGTATATTTGTCTAACTTCTACAAGGCTAATTTATCCCTAAGACCATGGGACTGGCAATTAATATTTGGCGCCGTTGATGCATCTTAAAGCATGCCTTTTGTCGTCTAGCATTCACACATTTGTGTGTAGAGATTCAAGTAATTACCGCATTTAAACGTGTGAACGGCGCCTGACAGTCATCTGGACGTTATGTACCTACCTCTAGGCATCTGGACGTTATGTACCTACACATATACGCTGGGAGTAATAGGGCCTGGCAGTCGAATAAGCTGGGAGCCGGCTCTTAATATGTGCCGGCTCATAAATGAGCCGTCGTTCAATTGTGTCGTGCTTTTGAATTGTACGACAATATTGAGCTGATACCGATCCATGTAATAATTTGCTAAAACCTTGTAATTTGTACACCACTCATTTTATACGTGTACTGTTTGTTTCTAAAATAAAAAATAAAATAATAAAAAAATAGAGCTACTAATTAGTATAACTTCTAAATCATATCCTTAAACCCGGGCCATAGACAACCTACTTTTAAACAAAAAACCTAAAATAGTCTAACCTTTCAGAATACGTTTAAATATCTACAGGTGGCGTAACGTTCGTAATATAAATATTTATGAAACATCTCTCTTGGATGTTCACGAGGCATAATATTTTATTTCGAAGTTTGCGAAGCAGTAAAAAGATTTAGGTAATCGAATAAAAAATTTACTGCAAAAACTTGAGATAGACCATCGACCATAAAAAATCAATAATCAAAATCCATCGTGCCATTAGGAAAATGCTAAAATAAGCAAATTTTCTTATAAAAAGTGGAATCTTCGTGTTACCGTTTACTACTACTAAATTCAATTTAAGAAGCCGACTGGGTTTCGCTTATAACAAAACATTATAATGAACAAAATATATTTATTTATCTACGTCCATTACAGACTTTTACATACACATTTACAAATAATATAGAAGAGGAACATATGTATTATAATAGAAACAACGTAATCTGATGCTTTTATCCAGAGTTAAATAGTTTCAAATGACCTCTTTTACATTTTTTACATGAATACCGCACAAGACTCCCAACTGCTCCCAACCGTCTGGATCTAGTGAGACTATGGCATCCCAAATTGAGGAATGTTGTGAGGCTGAAGGTATTGGGGAGGGGAAGGAGAAGGGGAAGAGGAAGGTGGGGAAATAACCTAGCTGTGCTCGATGAACAAAACTTAGACTGTGTAACATTGATGTGCCAAATATGTCAACAACATCGAAGTATTTGTTCCCCAGATGTTGAATTCGTCGTATAGGGGAATAATATTGCAACACTGAAGTAGAATTGTCACAATAAAATGGTAAAATGATTGTCCTACCAGGTACATGAAAAACAATCAAATATAGCAGTTCAGGGGTATAAAACACTGAATTAACAAGTTAAATAAACATGTTAAATCGCAAATAATTCTACGTTCAGGTGTTTTTTCTAAATTAAATGAATAATGCATATAATCGTAGTCTATGCATTCTCTAGGAATACCCATTCTAAAATATACGTATATTAAGAACGTGGAAAAAGAATGGGATGGTGAACTACATGGCTTTTCAGATTGAACAGATGATTTATTCTGTACATCTAAAGGCATTTTAAGTAACGTTTCAATTCTGAATATTGGTGTCTTACCGGACAATACTGACAACATCTATCACTGCTACTGCTTTATGGTATAAGATACTAATAATAAGTGGCTTTAACACTTCACTGCCGATTTTTAATTTCACAAGGAAAAAAAATCAAAGGTTTTTTGTAAATGTTTCCAATTGGGACTTAGAAAAACTCATATTTTTTAAAGGGTAAACCCTTTTAGATTCATAAAAATATTTGTATATGGGGAAACATAAAATAATGCACATAGATTTTTCACTTTATTAAAATAAGAACGCTTAAATATTAAATGAAAATTGACGTCGCAATGTTCAATATTTAATAATAATAATATTTAGTTATTTGAAACACACATTATTTAACAACAAAATGTACGAAAGCTTTGACTGCCCAACTAGGAACAAATCCCGTTTTAGGACAGTCAAATTGACAAGTTTAGTTCATATTAAGTGCCACTATACAAAAATAGAAGGGAAAAAGCTAATATTGCCATAGCGTGGTAATATAATATAACTAGAAAAGAAGTATAATGATTAAGTATAAATAGATATGAAGATTAGTAATGAAAAAAACAATTCTGTAAACCGGATAATTTGAGTATATTATAATACTTAAGTCCTTACGAAGAGACGAGAAAAACAAATATTATAGAGTAAACAATTATATATCTATGAATTGATAAACTAAAGTTTTTAAGACAAGATTTTTGTGCATAGCGCAAAGGGTAACAATTATTTTTATAAACAATAATTATTAGCCTGAAACAGTCATTCAAATTGAAAAAAACCTTATATATAAATTATATATCTGTTTTATACGTACTGGTTGGTGCTATGAGGAAAAAAAATGCGTTTAAAATTGAGTACTAAATTAATGACGTTAGACAATAATTCCATACATAGTGATGAAGTACAATATTAAGTGCTATTTTAATTATGAGTTTTTCTATCCAGTGAGTCCCAACTGAAAATATTTACTATGTATCAGCCGAAATCAATAATCAAACACAAGCTCATCCACACTTTTGACAGATTGCGTAACAACCGACTTTTGTTCCAAATATTGTTTCTACCGGTGGCCGTTCATGGAACTGTATGGAGTAGGCTGGTATGTAGATTATATTATAGTGGGCGCCGACTGAATACAATTTATCAAAGGAATTTATACACTTTTGGTAGTATTTAGCAGATAGTATACAATGTGCAGTGAACGGTAAAATAATGTCACTCGTTTCAATTAAATCAATTATTACAATTTCTTCAAAAGATTGATATTCACTTTGTGGTGTCATTATTAAAAAAAATAATTAAAAATTGTTTTGTATTCACCAATTTATTAATATAGACATATCTACATGTTTCGAAAGCGATGCTTTCTTCACCATTCAATTTTCAGTAATTATTTTTTTTCTTTTTTTATATGAATACCGCACAAGAGTCCCAACTGTTCCCAACCGTATGGAGCCAGTGAGACTATGGCATCCCCAATTGGGGAATGTTGTGAGGCTGAAGTTATTGGGAAAGGAAAGGAGAAGGGTAGGGGGAGGTAGGAAAATACCTGGCTATCCAGATCTGGTCACCAAATACGGCTAAAAGCGATTCTTTTGATATAAATAAAGGTTTGAAATTTTTACGTACAAATACAACCGGTTTACAATTAAACAAAATTGAAATTTTAGAAATCAGAAAAAACGTTAATAGTGAATTAAATTTAATTAATAATATTTTTTTTTTAAAATAGCTATCTCTTGAATTTGTTTTCATTTTAATATTAACAATAAAAATAATTTCGTTTCTAATTTCTAAATTTCTGATACAATTTTTTTATTCAATGTTTTATAATATTTTTTTATTAACATTTTTGATTAATTACTTGCCTACTTTAATCAAATTTAGGTTATATTTAAAAGTTTTCTATTCTCACATTATTGTGTTTTATGTTTATCATTTGTCTATATTTGACATAATTTTTTTTAGTATATTATATATTCCTGATGAAGAAAGCGTCGCTTTAGAAACATGTAGATATATGTATATTAATAAAGTGGTTGATAAAAAATAATTTTTAATTAATTTATTTATAAATTAATTATTCTATGGATCTGTGCTGAACCAAGTGTCTTCCTATGCCGCAGACTGGCTGAATAATTTCGAAATCCCACTATAACCTCCACCAACTCTCCTCCACCTTACGAAGGAGAGAAAATTAAATTAATGAGTTGTTTACCTTTTATGTAAGCATAAGGACATAATATTTGTTTGGTGTTTTCGACCTCCCAAGAGATGAAAAATACCTAACATTTATTGATGTTAAGTTAGATGTTGTTCGTTGTTAACACGTGTTCCTATCCGGAGCGTGAGCGTTTCGAATCGTTAGGGAAATTATATTAGGACCAGGTATGACGGTGAACACAATATTAAACTGATTTTAACTGACTTTATGTTTTGCCAATTGGAAATCTCATATTGCAAAAGGTTACGCCTATAAAATATTAGAAACTAAGAAATAATGACGAAACACGCTTAAAACGATAAACTACATAATATATAAAATACAACAAACAAAAAATATAGACCAGTTAGTGGTTCAGTTTACAAATGCGTCTAGTTCCCACCCAGACGTCATGAGTTCAATTCCTCTCCACTGCAACAATGTTCAATTCACTGAGCATTCATTGATTTATTTATTTATATATTCACGCCTAGAAGGCTTTTACATGTTGATACATTTATCACATAGTTTTACAAAGGAGTATAATAATATAGTACATACAATAATAATTAAAGAGTAAAAGAAGTAAGTAGGTACAATATAAGTAAGTAGTTACAGCGAAATGAATAACAGTTTTACCTGCGGTTACACTATAACTGCAGGTCATACAAAAGAGTATATATAACAAGTGGTTTAGTAATAATATACTAACACATAATACATAATATAATAACATAAGTATAAAAGAAGTAAGAAGGTAGAGACTATGCAAGTAGCTAGTTATAGCGTGAAGGGTGGATAATAGGTTTATAATTATTATGATGTAGTAAAACATGAACAGTTGTAAAGCGTGTTTACAATACAGCAAACCGAAATTAATCAAACAAAAATTAATCCCTTTATAAGATCAATGTTCGGAATTGGTTATTTACAATGAGAAGGAATTATTTTAAAGAAAAAATAAAAAAATGAAAGTAAAAATAAATTGAAATTTTATCTTATTTCATTTTATTTTATTTTATCGTATTTCAAATCTCAGTTTTAAAAAAAAAATCTTTCAACGTTAAATTTATATTCTTAATGCTTTTATTTACTTGTTTGCAATAAAAATTATAATATCAACAAATTTCTACCACGACAATACGGGCATGTGCCTACAGTTTGGAAGTCGAAATCATGTAAATTCTGTACCAAAACATGTTAATATGATTTTTTTTTTAAATTTAATGTATCTCCCGCTTCTAACGATGGAAGTAGTGGTGGGCGAATCGGCTTGGTTCGGTGATCCGGCTCGATCGAACGGCGGTTCGCGTCCCCTCGCAACATGCCCTCGCCCTCGCTCCCTAGGCCCTCCAAAAGACGCCCTTAAGACGCTCTTACACGATACTTTTTTCGTCCAGTTTTCATGTGGATTGTCTTGACAGATAGCTGATTTAGTGATCCGGCTCACTAAACCGAGCCGCTTCGCCCACCACTAGATGGAAGTAGGAATTTTTATATTGTCTGATTATTTATAAGCCTGGAATATTTGGGCGTTGTTAGAAAAAAATATACCTACACCTATATATAATATGAAAAAAAAATGTGTTAGGTAATGTAATAACACAAATTTTCTTTTCTGCCTTAGTCCGCCTTATCACGACGAGATTAGTGATAGTGATCCACCGGCGCAAAAAAGACAACAGCGCTGTAAATGAGGTCTAAGAAAAGCACCTACCTATTATTGTATTTTATGAGTAGGTACCTACTGCCACCGAAGTGAGTGATGGGACACAACTGTTGGAATAATACCATAATAACCGCTCTCAAAATATAATAGCACAGTTAGGTATCATTTTACTAAAAACACTGCTCTAACTCATTTAACCGGTAATGCCAAGTACAAAGATATGGTGATAATCATACCTATGCGCTATGGGCTAAATTACTTTTGATACACATTATGTTTGCGTTCATAAATCATTCTGAAAAACCGCCAGTCTATTGTTAAACTGGACCTTACTGTAGTGATGGATATAATCGAAATATTTTAAAACGAAATGTCGAAACGATGTAACGATGGCTCCGTATCACCCACATTATTAAAACTATTTCTAAAATGTATATATTATTTGTTATTGTGTTTAACTAGTATTATTATTAAGTTCTACACGTATTTTTAAAAATAATAAATTCATAAGAAGCAATCGCTTTGTGGTTTGACGTCATATTAAATAAAACAAACACTTTGTTATAAAGCATGAATATGTTTTAGTTTATTAATTATTAACTTCCACCTTATATGTCGTTATGGATACCATTGTTGTGTTGCCTCAGTATTCCGTTTAATTATTATGTTATTAATCGGTCTATTTTCCGTCAATAACAGCTCTTTCTTGTATAAATATTGTAGGATTATCTCTCTTCAATGAGTTCATTGTGTTCCCATTACACTGTTGTATTTATTATCTATTATATATGTTAATGTTGTCTCTCTCTTACACATTATACTTTTCTGTCTCCCACTAGTATTTTGTTCTCTTTTCTCTCTCTTTTGTATTTCCTCTATTTCACTCTACTGTACTCTCTTGAGTCGGGCCATGTCAGAAGTCGGAATAATAGAAGAGAATGTATGAGACGATGTATGAATGTGAATGAAGCAAGAGGTGTATGGCAAGATCGAGTTGTTTTGCGGTCCGTCCTCTCTGCCTACCCCTGCGGGGAAACGGCGTGATGGTTAGTTAGTTAGTTAGTTCACTCTACTGTATTCTGTCACTATAAAAAAACCGATAAGTCTGTATTATTCTTTGGTTATTATATTTGTCCTCACGAAGCTTGAGCTAGTGGAAACCGGTTGGCGAAAAATAATATAAAGTGTTTGTTTTATTTACTAATAAGAATTACTTAATTACTCCACTGTTTTTGATATATGCGAAGCTTTCCTCATCAGGATAAAAAGTATACTAAAAATAATAACAAGTATAGACAAATGATAAAAATAGAAAATAATAATGTAAGAATAGACAAATTACAAACATAAACTAAAATTAATTAAAAATGTTAAAAATTATTGAAGAAAAAGTTATCAAAAATTTTAAATAATAAATTTATATTAGAAATTAATAAATATATTTTTTTAATTGTTAATATGAATAAAATCAACAAAATAAAAATAAAATAATAATAGTTAGATAATATCAAAAATATAATTTAATAATATTCAGTGCCCTTGGGGTGATTTTAGTGGTGAAGTAGTTATTAATGTGAAAATAAATTCAACAGATATTTATAAAAAAAAGGTTGATTATTAATAATATCTAATTATTTTTATTATACTGTCTAACCTGAAGAGGAAAGCTTCACTTTCGAAATATGTTGAATCTTGAAAACAGTGTTTTAAATAAGTAATTATTATTAATTTATTAATTATAACTCCACAAAATAACTACAAAACCTATTGAAGATTTTTTTTTTAAATAAAGTACTGCCAGAACATTAAAAAAATACAGGTAAAAAATGATTAACTTTAAATAACAAAAAAAAATTAAAACTTACATACGTATATTTAAAAACATTTTGCTTCTCTTATGGGTGAACACATCAGGAAGGGCAGTCTCTCCGTCATCGAATTCCACAATAATCGTGATGCGAGAGTTGTTAAATATCTTCCATCATTTGAAAATTTCGATTCTTCGATTAATAATCGACCATTTCCAAATAAATGTCGGATGCGGCCATCGCTACTTTAGAGTAAGGCAAACATAATTATTTAGTAACAGTAATGATCTTGTAAAAATGTGTCCTAAACAATGATAAAGCACCTTCTGTGCTATTAAAAAAATGGAATGTTAACTTCCAAATTTCGCCCTGGGGAGCGAAATTTTCAAAAGACGTTATAGTTTTTTCATCATGTTTATCGTCTATCATTACAGACGCATAGATCACCAGGTTTTGATAACTTAATGATGACCGTCGAAGCGTATTAAATTTCTTTTTCAAATTTATTTACCTACATAAATATATTTTAAATTTTTATTGTGCTTTCATGTATAATAATTTTAGCTCTTCGTTGGTGATTCCTGCTACAATAAGTACGTACAGCAAGCCTACAAAGCTACCTATTTTACAGGATATACCTCTGATAACGACATATACGGGTAGTTCCAGAAGGTTGTAGTAATAACAATTGACTTCCTTTGTTTTGATTTTTTAAACATCCCGCGAAATAATATAAGGGTTCGAATTTATTGTTGGAGTAAATGCAAAACGGGAATATGAATTCTTTGCTGCATTAGTTTCATTTTTTTATTTATTTTAAACATTCTAGCTTGGGCCGTGTTATATATAGCAAGTAGTCCATTTTTTTCGTGGTAAAGTCAATACAAACACCTACATTTGTTTTAAACCACTTCAAATGAATGTATTGATCGAGCGGTTTCGAAAGTAACCTTCCTTCATCAGGGCAATATTAAAACTAACATAAGATACAAAATTTTGACAGACACATATAAATAATTTTAGATAGGAGTAGGAGGCGACCAAAGGGGAAGGAATAATTGGGGATTTATCTATAAGATAAATTCACTTGGTTTTTCAATATACTAGATTTAATATATATCTATTTTTTGCCTCAATTTGTACGGTGAAGGATTATAATCAATGAATGTTTATTAAAATATGATTGGTTAAAATGAGATGATTGGCAAACTCTGAATTATTTTGTTGTTATAAATACAATATCTTTGAGAGACGTTTTATTGATTATTGATTGAATGATCGTTGGTTATTGAGTATTATCAAATATTAGTCAAATATCTGGATGAACTTTGTACTTGACATTATCGTTGCATGTGTGCCTATTGGAACTTAAAAACTATTTTAGAAAACGGTTATAAAGTGCAGTAAATATATTAATACGAGTATGTAGTGAAGTTAGAACGTTTAAATTGCAAAATCAGCGTATAACGGGGCCCGTTCAAAAGTCAAATTTTTAATATTTACATTCTCGTATATATTTTTTACAGTTCCTCCAAACAGGAGGCTCTGAGGGAAATAACTTCTCTCAAGGCCTATATCATCTTTGGGGATGTTGTGTGAAGAGTCTTTCAGAGGATAGGAATTAGTGAACTCGAGTCTTAAAGAGACCCAAGTTGTAGGAAAGTGGAAATACACAGACCGGTAGATTATTCCACAGCCGAGCTGTTGAATAAAAGAAGGAGCCGTAGAAGCGACTCGTTCTCACGTGACAAATGTCAACCGTGTGCAAATATTGGGCGCGCGTTTAGCGTGTTTTTAGACTGTGCACCGGTGCCGAAGTGATCAATGACGCTAGGTCCTCAAAGCATGTTCCATTAAAAAGCAAATAATATGACACTGATCATCAATTTGGTTGTCATCAAATATGGTAAGATATATTTAAAATAACCCAACCTTGTTATTTCAATTACAACATTGACAATCTCGTTAGTGAACTTTAGTTACCTTCTCATCCAACAGTAGGTACTTGTAATCGATAATTTTACTAACATTATTTATTACGGTAAACATACCGATTTAGGAAACTAAGCACCAATAAATCAAAACCGCAAAATATCAAGTGTACTGTAACCGCCTGCTGAGCATGTATAAAACACAGTCTACGCCGTATTATCATCAACAGCCTTTACAAAATTATAATTGCCCAATCATAACTTCAAAGAAGCGTAAAATTGGCAGCATTTTTCCTTAAAAATTTACAATTCCGCGCATGCGCGCCTTACTCCACATTTAATACGGAAAAGAAACAGGTTGAAAGATAATAAAGAAACTGATCACACAAGAATGATCTCCAAAAGACTTTAGAAATTGCAAAGCCTATTATGAATGAATTTAAAGATGTCATAAACAAGAATTACTGATTAGTTTCTGGATAGTCATAATGTAAATATCGCTAGGGAGCGATAAAAAAGCGATCACCTGTTTTGCGAATCCTGACAAAGCTTTTGCGGAACTGTCGCTGGAACAAGAGACGATCGACGGAGGCAAATGGAATTAATGAATTAGGTCTTGATTGATACTCGTGATATGTTTCTATAAGAAGTGGTAGATCAACAAATATTTAAAAGAAATCTTCCTTGAATTTGACGACTGTAAGTTGTTGAATAAGTTCACATTAAATCTGAATATAAATTTTATAATATCCTAACGGGTTCAAATAAGAGCCTGAAATTTTTGGACTAATGCGATCCTACTCGTTGATTTTATTTCTGTGCCTAAAATGATATATTATACATATATTAAATTAAACCATTACTTTGCTTAAAACTATCAATTTATAAAAAATTATTACCATTTAAAATAAATAAAAATACGTATAGTACAAATAATGAGTAATGTTTATTTATTTACGCTCATTACAGGCGTTTACATGGACATTTAAAAATAACATTGAAAAGGTACATATGTATTATAATAAATAGTTTCAAATAATCTAGCTCTACTCGATGAAAAAACACGTACTAATGCATGTTTATACAGTAACATTTTGATGTGCCAAATATGTCAACAACATGTAAGTATTTGTTCCCCAGATGTTGCATTCGTCGCATAGGGGAGTAATATTGCGACGCTGAAGTCGAATTATCACAATAAAATGATAGGTACTGTCAGCAGTTCAAGGGTATAAAACATTGAATTAACAATCTTAAATAAACATCTTAAATGCCAAATAATTCTAGGTTCGGATATTTTTTGTAAATTTAATTAATAATGTAGATAATCGTAGTCTATGCATACTCTAGGAATACCCATTCTCAATTTACGTATCTTAAGAACTTACGTTGGATTTTTCAATAGTGTGTGAATAAACTTCATAATTCGTAGACCAAACTGTGGAATTGTATTCGATATGACTCCACACTAGTGACATATGTAATGTTTTCATAGTATTGATATTATTGAAGTCACTTGATACTAAAATGAAGCCAAACATTTTTAAAGCTTTTTTATTAATTTATTATGTCAAACAACAATGTGATTGCTTTCAACGAAAACATAATATTTACATATTGTATACACCTACCTATCTATATAATATAATGATGTTATTAAAGATTATTTCGAAGGAAAATGTCAGTTTTAAAGAATTCTGTGGGAAAAGAACAAAGGTCTTAACTCAGGAGGACGTGCTGCACATAATTATATAATCCACTATCAATACAACGACCGGAAAGCAATTGTTGATATAATCGTGCACAGTTGTTGCATAACGCTCCTTCCTGATGAAAGATGACCGTGCCTTGAATACCAGCATGAAGGAGTTAATGTACTATGAACTAATGTAAAGGGTAGCCTCAGAAAGAACTTACTCATAACGTGCCACACTTTTTCATCGTGCTGTTCTACACATATTATGTCTAATATTTGTCCGATTTTTTTATTTGCTCGCTTGCAGGACTTTACTCGCTTGCAGGACTTAGGATAAATTCTCCAATTCACTGTATTTTTGCACAATATAACGCACAATTTCACAATATCGACTTTCTTCACCATACCCTTTCAAAATATCGAACCAAAGTAATGGTATGACCACCAATTGATGCACGAGTATAAAATGCATCGGGAGCATCTCCTGTCCCGAACCTATCTTCCTCTTCTTCGCTCCCCTTCCTTATATATATATATTTTTTTATACTTCTGTTCTTAACCACTGTTAGCAGAAGAAACTTTGTTTGCTTACCTTTTGTTAAACTTCCTTTGTATTTAAATTTGTATTAAAAGCTGTTTGTTTCTTACAAAATAAAAATTACAAAAAAAATATTGCGCAATGTGCATACCCAGAAATTTATCAAAGAATCATTTTAGAAGCACGCCGATTCTAGGGGTAATTCTAATGATGTAGTCCACCACACTTGTTAAAAAAAAATCGAAATTTTCCTCCGTGATAAGCAAATTAGTAGCATTTTAAGATGTTTTCGGGGAACAGTAAGAACAAGAAGTAATGCTTCTGTATTTTTTCACAGTAAGTTCACTTACAAAAAATGAAAATAGATGGCTACCATTTCCACTATGAGAATGGTAACAGCGCTTCGGTTTTAGCTTTTGCCTTTGTGAAAACGACAATTCGTTCAATTAGGTACCACGCACACCACGTAAAATAAGCAACATTTTCCAAATTTCCCCGATGTTACAAAATGTTTTCATTTAAGCTAATTCTCCTTGCTAAAGAAGCCACTGTTTACGGTCCGTTAAGTAATATTTCTGTTTCGGTTAGAGGCTATTTCCCTATTCTAAAAAGTAAATACAAACTCTAATGAAATCTCTGAATGAAAAATATCTTCTCTAACAAAAGGTCATCAGTACTCAATTAATACAACCTTTTATTCCTGTCAAGCTCTGGTTCATGAATTCACTTGCATGCCAAAAAATATATTTCCTCCATAACTCGAATGAGACTAGGTCATACTTCTTGTCTTAGTCATCTCGCCAGGTGCCACATAGTCAGCTCGCCTCACTGTGATTGTGGGTCAGAGGATACTTTGGACCATAATTTCTTAGAGTGTCCTTTCAATGACCAATTCCCAAACTTAAATTGAATTAAAATTGAACTCCCTACCAGTATTTCCTGCTTTCTAAGTCTCAATTTCGCCCAAATTAACAATTTATTAGCAAAACATATTTATAAAATTAGAATTAAAATTTAAGTCATAGGGGATTAAAAACACATATTTACACTGTAAATTATTTGCTGAAATATTATATCATGTTTAAAAGTAACTAATTTGAAGAACAATCTGTACTATTAAAATCTAACTGATGAAACATGGCGAAGATCGCCCTTAATGGGTGAAAGCCATAAAATAACAAAACAAAAAAAGCTAAATTAAAATTCTATGCATTATAATTGTATGAATATCCTCTCTATATAAGTTTGTTTGGAGAACGATTAAAAATTGATTCCGCTGATACGCGCTGATCGACATTTGATAGACATTAAAAGTGACGAAAGATCGACATACCATAACTTACTAAATATCTAATGCTTGACGCTGTCAGCACAAAATGGATTGTTTATTGTATTTAACCAAAGTAACTGTAATTATTTTCATTTATAATATTTTCCTGCCAGAACAACACCTAAATTGAATTTTATTAATTCTAACATCACCTTTTTTATATTATCATTTATTCAAATTTCGAACGCTCCAAAAATATACATTTCAACTCAAACTTACCAAAATAACTCAACAGTTTTAGCAGTTTTATATCGTAAATACTTCCTCCGCAGTCCACTACAAGATCCGAGAGCTATTTCCCATTTTATTTATCCCCAGTCGCAGCGATTCGTCTTATCATCAGCCATAGTTGTTCTCAGCCGAGATGATCGCATTACAACGTTTGGAGACTTTATGTGAACTGCTTTAATAATGCCCTGAGGTTATATCACTGTAAAGAAAACTGAATAGGTATGGGGATAATAATTAATGTTCATAGCGAACGCCAGAATGCTCATAAGAAAAATATATGTTTTCCACAAATACATGCAATTTGCTGCTTCCTTTTCGGGCTGCATCCCCGAGTTTCGTCATCAGTTCATAAAGCAGA
This sequence comes from Halesus radiatus, assembly GCA_022606495.2. Taxonomy (NCBI): domain Eukaryota; kingdom Metazoa; phylum Arthropoda; class Insecta; order Trichoptera; family Limnephilidae; genus Halesus; species Halesus radiatus. The sequence continues at coordinate 366,543 of JAHDVE020011076.1, forward strand.
GTGATACGTAACTCAATCTTATCGATATTACTCAATAATATAATCCATTTTTTAGTACCCAATTTTAAAAGCATTTTTTTTCCTCATAGCACAAACCAGTACCTATCAAGAACATAGATATAATCTCTTTATACTTAATTATTACATTTTATCTAGATATATTATATTATCATACTATGTCAACATTAGCTTTTTTCCCTTCTATTTTTGTATAATGGCACTTGATATGAACTGAACTTGTCAATTTGACAGTTCTAAAATGGGATTTGTTTACAGTTAGACCGTCAAATCTTTCTTGTATTTTGTTGTTAAATAATGTGTGTTTCAAATAAATTATTATTATTATTATTATTATATATTTGAAAACCTCGAAACAGTGCAGCGGTCTTCTATATTAATAATAGGTTGAAAACAATGTTAAAAACCTAAATTTTCACGAAATGATTAAAAAATATAAGTACATACAACTCGACATGCCCTATTACGAACTTTAGAAGAAATAAGTTATATTGTAACATAATACATTTCTATCTAAGTATCTTAAGGGAGAGAGGGACGTCGGAGAGTTATTATTTATTAATTTAAAATAATGATAGTATTATTACGCAATACGATAAACATAATGTTTTTAAAAAGAAAAATATTTATTAAATATTTTATAAATTTACATAGCATTTATCAAAATATAACCAGAAATATTACTTTTTTCTGACCGTCCCATTGTATGTCTTACAAAATATTTAAAATAAAAATATGATTTATAAAGTGGAGAAAAGTATGTTTCATAATTTTTAAAACATACAATGGAACGATCAGAAAAAAATAATATTTCTGATTGGATTTTGATAAATGATAACATATAACCCTCTCTAAACATAAGAATTTCTCAATTAGGGAGGTATTAATTTAAAAAAATAAAAAAATTAAAGCATTATATAAATAAATTAAAAATATTTTTTTAGTAGTTAGATTCACACTATTATTACCATGTAAACAATGTTGTTCATTATATATAATAAATATCTTTTTAAAAAAATAGATGCTTCATAACACATGTTTTATACAATTAGTCATGTTGTTTTACTTCGTGGCCAGTGCGGATGATTAGAAAAAATTAGACAGAGTTAATTTATTCAGTTCAGTTGCTATTTTTTATTTTCAGGTGATTTTTTTACAGTAAAGATTATCCCCGAAGATTAAAGAAATATAATACTTTTTTTAGAAACCTTACTTTTCAGAAAACTGTTTTAATTTTAAAACTATCGTGTAACAATATCCTCCAAAGATCTTTTTTTTATGTGCCTAAACGTAAATAAGTTCATGTAATAATTTATGATCCCTGTATTGTTGGAAACATTGGAAAGATCAATGAAAAATGCGTGGAAGGTGTTTTAAGTTACGGCTTACGTTGAAGATTACAGCAAATTGTATAATGTATCGGTTTCTTATCAAATTTATTGATGGTAAGGAACACATATGCAAACGAAAACAATAGGATACAAGATATAACTAGTGTTTAAAAACGTTAAAAAAAATGTTATAAACTTTATTTATTACAGTATAAGTTAATAAGCAAGCTAGTTTGGAACATAGATGTGCTTCCATCGGGGCACAATGAGGAACTCCAGTGAAAAATATAATGGCTTTAAAATATATATTCATATAGATCAGCAAACATCGATTAAGAATATGTAACTTTTATTATATATAATTATACTTAAAATTTATAAATCGTTATTAAAAAGAGAACAAAAAATCATATCATCAAAACACCTTGGTACCATTGCATTTGGAACATCTGACGTCAAGTGCACATTCTGTTTTTGGATTAGTAAGGATATTTTTATTTTTCCCTTTTGTTTTGCATTTTAAATGTGTATTGCTTTAGTTTTGTCGAAATTTAAACATTTAAACACGGTTGACATTTGTCACAAGAGAACGGATCGCTTCTCGGCTGTGTAATGATCTGCCGGCCTATATGTTTCCTCCTTCATATTGTACAATATGGGTCTCTTCAAGACCCAGGTTCACGCCTTCCGATACTCTAAAAGACCATCCACATAGCATTCCCAAAGATGATATAGGCCTTGAGGGAAATTATTTCTCCCAGGGCCTCCTTTGTGGAGGTACTGTAGAAAAAAAAAATCAGTAACTTTGATTTATGCGTATCAGCTGCAAAGGAATAAATCTTTTAAATAACCTTCATATAGACAAAACTCAGATTTAATACATCGACTAATAACCGATTAACCTAATAATATGTATTATTATTGTCCCCCACACGTGACCAAATCAGTACTAATGTTTTAATTATTACTGTTTTTCGTCTAGACGTGATTAATATACTTATAAACTGTGGGTGTTTTCTACTACCATTGTCGACAATGCAACCAGTGATTCATGGTTATCGTTTTATCGTAGGCTGCACTTCACCGATTTAATGCAACCTTCTAAAACGCTGGACGATCAATGTCGAAACTATTTCCATGTTAATATTTCGACGGCAAAATCAATTCGTGCGATCATTTTACTAGTGACCTCCGTGCTATTCTGATATATTTGTGAATTGGGCGTATTGAATGTCACCAAGCTTCCGTTGATTGCTTTTTTTAACACAATTATTAATTCATATAATCGAAATATTTCCTGCAAGCCCATATTAGATATTGTATTGTCAAAATACTATTATTATTAAGATCGTATCGGTAATAAATTGAGATGTATATTTTATTTACACGATGTGTGATTTTGAATATAATAAATAATATTAATTGGATTACTTCTATAGCACTGTTTTCGTGGGAAAATCACCTCAAGGGTGCTTTTAATGAGAGTTTAGGATCAATTTATAAGTTTTATTTGTAGAACTACTAGAATAATAATAATTATTAATAAATGAATTGAAATTTATTTTGTATTTACCACTATATTAATATACACATATCAACATGTTTCGAAGGCGATGCTTTCTTCATTAGAAATATATGGAATATTATAAAATAGTAATGTCAAGTATAGACAAATGATAAACATAGAACACAATAATTTAAGAATAGACTCAAAAAGTCCTTCTAAGGACTACATTGCGCGGGTAAACCGATAAAATTATTCTACATAATAAAGAGGTGAATACAAAGTAATTTTTTAATTGATTTATTAATAATGATGCCACAAAGAGAATACCAATGTTTTGATAAAAAAATTTGTTATTATTAAATTTAAAACTTCAAATCAAAACATGTGTTAATGATAATTTTTTTTCTTTACATATCAGCAGTGAAAAAAATAAACAGAAACTAGTGTAAACTTATGAATTATGATGAAAATAATACTTGCCTACTTTGTAACCGCCCTTAAAAATATATAATAAATAAGAGAGCTTCATTCTTTTTATAAGCATTTCATAAAATAATACTGAAAATTTCGGTTAAACTTCAAGTGATTAAACCCGAAAATGAAATTTATGAATCTCGTTTTTTGTCTTCTTTTCTTTTGAAATAAAACCTAAAAAATTAAGATCGTCATATTCCGCTCGTTATTCTTTCAACGTGGAAAAGTAATGAATAGCAAACCGGTAAGATCTATCGCCCCGATTAACAGTTTTAGTGATATGCTTATTTTGCAAGTATGTATATAGATTGCTACAGATATTCTGTGTTTTTAAATAAAAAAAAAGTATTGTATTCAATAAAAATGCAATAACTTTGACAAACGTCAAACAATTTTAATGATTTTTTTTATTGTATTTAAATAAGTAAAGAATGAAATTTTACGAATTTTATAGTTCTAAATAAAAATAAAAAAAACTACAAAAAATATTAAAAAATATAAGATTATTTCACTTCACAATTGTGTTTTTGTAAACGAATCCGAAGATTCACTTTCTATTTGCTATCTTTTATTGCGATGTATAATAATGTCACTTACGTCGTCACTATCTTCATTTACGGGAACAAAGGTCTCGTCGTCCATAGTGCCGCTGTCATTTGATACATTACGATCATCCGCAATAGAACTAACTTCCGATATGGTGAAAAATATCGATTCACTTTAGTGTGTATTTATTTTAGCGGGAAAACAATAAATGAAGTTATCAAGACACGCGCCAACCGCAATATACCATGCTCAAATTGAACACGTGCTCTCCTGAAGACGACAAAAAGCACACTGAAAATTGCAGCGCTACAGCGCTGCGTCGCAATTTGCATAACTAAAGCTTACAGCGCGATGACGTTAGGTCGCGCTCTAACGGTTAAAGACCACCACAAAATCGAAATGTTATTTGAAATCTTGAACTCCAGTATCTCTATAACAATGCTGTTTTCATATGTTTTTAAAATATTTTCAACAACTTGTGTACATTGATCACAACATGCATATATTGTTCTATTGTTGCGCTACATTTGTATGACGATTGTTATTTATTGTTATATTATATAATATTGTTGAACTAAACTGCTGACAAGCAGTTGCAGTGGCTTAGCGGGTACATGTTCCCATTGTATCTAATGAATATTACACAATAAATAACTCTAGTCATGTTTAGTGAGCAGATCTGAAAGGTGTTTCCAATCCTTCCTCTTTCCGGTCTCCTTCCTTTCCCATTCCATTCAGCCTTATTGTGGATATGAAAATTTCGTTTAATTCGTAGAAATCAATTTTCTTTTTTTTTTTTAATTTAATCTAAATCAAATTGAATAATATTATTATTAAGTTCTGCAAGTATCTTAGTTTTTATTACTGTGACAGCTGTTTCGGCGTTCAAGGCCATTTTCAAACTATGTTTAATCCACATTGCGACGACTTACTTATATGATTTTATTTACTCCCACCCAATTCTAATATGTAGGGTGTTTAAAATAATTATTTATTTCCAGTAAACCGATTTAGTTAGTAGTAAATAATTAGATTCGAAAACTTGAACGGTGAAACAGCTGTCACAAAAATAAAAACTTATATACCTGCAGAACTCAAAAATAACATTATTAAATTTGATTTACATAAATTTCTGATAAAAATCAAATGGAGTTCTACGAATTTAAACACATAAACAATTAATAACGAAATACACATAATTTACACATGTATGATTATTTTTATGTGACGCCTCAAAAGAGCGCCATCTTAAGAAAGGGGAACTGTATGATCACCCAGCTAGGCAGCGATGTGAGGCGGAATAAGGTGGGTCTGTAGGACGGCATTATATGAAGGAGAAAAAAAAATGCTCGTAACTCGTTCCAGATGCGAGCCGCCTTACAGAAAAATTAGTCGGAGAATCGACCCATTCCATTCGTATCCGTCGAGATTCGCGTACATGCACCGGTGCACTAGGGATCAATGCTACTAGTTCATTCGAGCAGGCTCCATTGAAATACCTGTAGAACAGACGCAGCATACCTACAATTACATCTGTGCATTAGAGATGGCAATCCGTCTGTTGACAATGGGTTGTAAAGTAGACGACCCGCCTTCTTTTGCATAGAATCAAGCAGGTTTATTTGGAACAGAGATGGCTTCCAAATATAATTGTTGGATTTCTAGATATTTGATATAATGCTTGGAGAAACGATAACGGTGCAGTTTGAACTAATTATACATTATCCGGGAATCACGGGTTTGATTTCTGATGAAGACAAACTTGATAGTGAGGTGGAAAAATTCTAATTTTATCATATCTATCTCCAACATTCCGTTAGAGGAACAATTAAATATTATAATTTATTTTTTGTTGTTTATATTTATCGTTTCAAAGTGTTCCGTAGCGCCATACCACCATAAAATAAGTTATGCACACTTCTTAATGAACAAGAATCCATAAATCAATTTAGTGCGACTGTCTGAAACTATCGCGTTGGTAATGTACCGAACGACAAACAAATATTTGTCTAAGAATAGAAACGTTAACGGCGAAATAAAACATCCAGCCGACATGAATACTCCCAGTCCGTAGATTTATGCTCGGATTCAACTGCCCAAAAAGATTCGGGAACTATCATACAATACGTGGTCACATAAATAATTACACTGATTATTTGGTTAGACGTTTGTCACAGTGGGTAGAATATTATTTTAATTATTGTTAGTAACTTACTTCACAAAAATATGGCAACTCTTTGATAACTGGAGTAATATACGTAGACAATATACTGCTCATCCTATTCAAATCTCAAGTATGTTCAACAATTGAATTTGGAAGTCACCTCTGGGCTGAAGCTCCCAAATACTTGATAAACCTACTTGATTCTGTGTAAAGGAGAATTGACAATCTGATTGACAGTCCGTTGTTAACAAACCGACTGCCATCTCTGATGCACAGACGAAATGTAGGTATGCTGATTCTGTTCTGCAGATATTTCAATGGACTCTGCTCGAGGAAGCTGGAGGCGTTGATCCCCTCCGCACCGGTGCATGTGCGTGAAACTCGACGGACACAAACGGAACATCCATTCATAGTTGATGTCGGCTTCATGAGAACGGGTCGTTTCGCCGACCCGTATTTGTATAAATCGGCTGGCATGTGGAACGAGCTACCGGCATCTGTCTTTCCTCCAACATTTAATCCGGGCCTCTTCAAAGCCCGTATTAACAAAATCGGGTAGCGATATAGTTCCCTGTACGTGCTGTGTACATACAGGGACGCTCTTGTGAGATGTTTGTAACACAAAAAAAAGAGAATATAACAATTCTAACACCCGAGATTCCACAAAAAAATTTTGAGGTAAAGGTACAATATTTGTTCTCGTTTCTTATGAAATTTATCGGTGGTAAGGTGTGTCAAATCGGAGTCTACAGCCAAGTAAAGGCTACAACTCGTCGTGAATATTTTAAATCGTGGTTTTAATTCGCATTCATGTAATATGTTATATATGTTATTTTCTCGTATATGTTATTTTGTAATTATTTTAGGTTAGTTTATTTTGTCTATTTTTCTCCTGTTCTTTTGATATTTGTACTTTAGATTTGATTATTTATACCCCTAGTTTATTATAAATTGTTCATGTAAGTGAGTTTGCTGCTCATGAGTATTTTAAGTCGTGGATTTAGTTTGCATACATATAGAATATCTGTTGTTTTACAATTATATTAGGATAGGATAGTCAATGTTAAGCGCACTTGAGGTGAATATTCACAAAATTGCGCTGTAGAAATGTACTGTTATTATTTTAGTTAAGGTTAAACGACACGTGATACGTGCTCACAGATGGTGCTAATTAATTTATTTCAGAAAAAAAAACACTTTTAGCGCTTAAAGCTTTTAAATATTGAGATGAATTGTTTGTTGGCGGGTGTACATAGGGAATATTAAATGGAATAAATAGTTGTAAGTATAGAGATCAAGTCCCCCAAGAAACTTATAAAAATACTGCACGTGTTAGTTTTGCAACTTTACAAATTTACAAAGATAATATTCTAAACAAAACTGTACCATTTAAAAATAAATATCACTTCATCCAATTCCAAATGTAAAAAAATACAGTGAAACATAAACAACAATTTAAAAGAATTTAAGTGTCACCTTAAAAACACGCGCTGAAAATATATGCTGAATAATATAACACATAAATTAACAAATAATAAAAAAATAACACACCCCCCATATACACAAGCTCAGTTTAATTATTGGGGGGTACATCTAATATAAATATTATTATTTTATTGTACCATACCGCATCTGAAAAATATCATAACTTTTATTTTATTTTTTATAAATGATGTGACATTCCTTTTTCTTATAAAATTTTAAAATTAGCGTCATCCGTAAGCGCGTATTTCGTTTCGTTTAGCATTAAATCACATTAAAACAATTATGTTTTATGAACAATGTATCGAACGTGTCTTCAAATTGGATTAATTTAAGCAGATAAACATATTTCTTTATAACCAGATACACGTACAATAACCAAGCCGAGTGCTGGTATTGCACCACAAATGCAATATTGAGCCGAGATTGCACCACAAATGTGCAATGCCAGCACAAGCACAATATGTTCGACTGTGCCACATGCGTTATAAATAACGTACGCACAGCGGTATGTACTCTATTTTCACTTCAACCGCAGAATGGACAACATCTCCTCCCTTGGATTGGATGGAGAACAGTATTCTACAGCCAGCAACCACTGAGGTCACCACCCGCTACCTCAGCGACTGACTATACTGACTGGTGCCATAAGTCAAGTACGCTCGGAGCGACAACATCTCCATTAGGAAACTACCAAACGTCTTTCTCAAGAGGATTCGCAAATCACAATAGTCGAGCGTCCCTGCGTGCCGGTGCCTAAATATTTAAACTATTTTTCTTGTGCGGGTCCTACACGTCCCGTACAAACAATACTCAGTTTATCTTATTACTTTCGTACATAACTTTTCATCGGCGCAGATTGGAGTATACATGTTTTAAACTGAAATGCAGAATTGTAACATAATACTATTGTTTTATTTAATAACTAGGTATCAATTATTTGTTTTGAAGCAGAATTCGTAATTCGTCGCAATATATTTTACGGCACTCGGTGCGCAGGAATTCAGAAAAACAATTATTTTTATTTTATTTGATAACTGCTAAAAGACCTAGATTAAAACAAGACGAAGATAAATCTATCGACTTAGATTCAAATATTAAAATTACTATATATCAATAGAAGAAAATTGTTTATTTATTATACTCTGACATTTGTTATCGGCTAACGTATTGCCCATATCACTAGGTGTGAAACGCCTGTGTTGAGATGGCAATTTACAGGAGTAGTTTTTCAGAATATTTCGATGACATATAAATTAATAGATTATAATTTAACCATTTTTTTCAAACGTATACTAATCTAGTTACATCAGTAATTAAAGGGTGTAGTTATTTTTCAGGTATTTTACCGAAGCAACACTCAAAGTATCTTCTAACCATTTAGCCCCGAAGATGAGTGCATTGATTTTAAAAAAGATGTATTTTATTGTACAAAACTGTAAGGTTTTGAGTCCAGACCCTTTCGCCAAACGCAACTTTAAATTATTTTCTAGCCTCGAACAACCTACCAGATTAATAATATAATGGATGAAGGAACGGTTAGAGTATTTGGAATTTAAATAAGATAAGTACATCAACGAATAAAGAAGTGTGAAAGAAAATGTTTGAATGAGGTTTAATATTTTCTTCGAGGCACAAAGGATAGTAACTTTTCAAGAGTCAAATCTGTATACCTACGTACTCCAAGTAATTTTTAAAACATTCAATTATATTTTCTCATTCTAACATTTTCTTCTAGGCTCTTATCTATTTAATAAAATGAATAGGAAATGTTTTTTTTTAAAACCACTATTTAATGTATAAATATGTTTCGGAAGCGAAACTTCCCTCATTGGGATACACGGTATACTGGGAAATAATGACAACAATAGCCAAATAATATACAGTGGTTTTTACAATTAATTTTATTGAAGATGACACCACAATTTGATTTTGCATTTATTGAAGAACTTATCAATTTGATTATTGTACAAATAAAAATGGTATGTCAATATCACATATAACAAAAATGAATTAAATGGATTTCTCGGAAATAAATCTAGTCTAATGAGGGGTAAAACGAATATACAAAGAAAATACAGGCATTAAGATTCTATAGACACGTATAATATTAATGCAATACCGACGGTTTTATCGTTATTTCCATCATCCAGGGTATAATAAAGATAAGATCAATTGACCTGTCCTACCAATAAACTGCAGTAACTCTGATTTTAATCAAGTAACTTCGCGGTACCTCAACAATATAGTTAAACACGTTGTTAAATAATTTTATGATCTCAAGCGGAGAGATACCAGAACCATAAACGCAGGAAAACGTCGTAGTTAACTGATAATTTACATGTAACTAAACGATAGTAAACTAATCACGGGACACTCCGAAAAATGTAACACAAAAACGTCGTAAGCTGTAACCTGTAGCTATTAAATTTTATGTGAGAGATTAAGACAGTGTAATTTTCTATTTGATAACCTGTCAATAATGAGCACACAAATATATATGATTTCTAATACCTAATATCTATGAGTGTTGGGGTGAAGGTTGGGGACGCTATGATTTGAACATGAAGAGCATATAATAATAATAATAATTGGATGATTTGTATAGCGCCGTTTTCGTGAAAAATCACCTCAAGGGCGCTATGTGTAAGAAAGGAGTATCAGGTGAATGTATTATGAGGTGATATTGAATTCTAGAAGAAGTTAGGGAAGTCTGAGAAAGAGATAACAAAATCGAGTTAAACAAACACATTGTTTAGGTCATGCCAAAAGTCGGAAGAATAGAAGAGCATGTTACGTATAAAATATGTCACAATTGTATTGCACCTTTTACTGCACTGAATCAATATTTGACTGTCATATTATTAGTGTTTGGGATACGTTATCTATGATTTTGTGTCGTTTAGATTGGCAACCTTCCAAGGAGTTTTCCTGTGAGTTTGAGAAACGGAAGGAGAGGATTCTTTGGACAGGCGCTGGTGGCTTCGGGCTGTTGAGCCGCCAGCGGCCGTGCGACGGATCAAATCGCTAATATCGCACTTTTATATTACAACATTATAAATACTGCAGACATCATTCTCCAAGATGGAAGAATTCTATTTAGGGGAGGATCGACGTCCCGTGAGGTGGCCCGATGGTAACTTGTCCATCCTCCTTTACCTGATCGCCGCACCAGACGTGTCCTGCAGATCATCTTCGGACGTTGGTCGCCACTGCACGTGGACAACAATACTGCGAAAAGCAGGTACCATCCATCATTTCAATATCAGGATAAATCAGGATGTCTTTCATTTAATATATTGATATTGTTGTTCACTCTAAATTGTGTTTCTTTTTAATGTAATCCCATGATAACAGGGTATTATTTGCTGCCCCTAGTGGGCCTACGTATGACCTGAGATTATTTGTCTTTATGCTCAAACTGTACAGTGTCGATAGACGATTATAATGTTGGTATTATCAACATATCAGCAAGCCCTATGTAAGTATTTTTAACTTGGGAACTTCACCACTTCCCTAGCTAACATTTGGTGCCCTACTTTGTTTTCACTATTTCTCTAGCTAAAATGACAATAATAATAATGTTTTATTATATTCTTTTTTATAACAAAATAACAGATAATGATACCCTCACTGGGATTTTCTGTGCTGAGGATTTCATTTACAAGATATGACATTACATTATATTAAATTGATGTATTGAAAATAATTGTAAGGTGAGGGGTTTTAAGTGCAGTTGAGTGGTTTCAGTGTTAGTCTGTATTTGGTGTTAATATGTTTTCTACTTCAGTATAACGTATCCAGTATTTTATTTTATTTTTAAATTTATTATGGCTGTTGTGATTTTTTCAGGATAGTGGGATTTTGTTGTAGAGTTTAGTACTATAGTATAAGTTTTTTTTGTACAAACGTTGTGTTTGTGGTTCCTTGTTGTATGTGTTTTTGACTCTGAGATCTAGTGTTTCTAATATGTGTGATTGTTGTTATTTCTTGTTTTTTTTTTGTTTGTATTTATGAATGTAAAGTAGTACTGTTTTTGAGTATAATTTTTTTACTGACATAATGTTAAGTTTGTTGAAGATTTCGTCAGTGCTAGTTCTTACAGGGACTTAAGAGTATAATTTTTATGATTGCTTTTTCTGTTCGAATGAGTAAATTAAGAATATTTATATCAAAGCATATAGGAATGTATTATGGATGTGTATAAAGCAAGGGATGTATGCCAAGACGGAGTTATGTAACGTTCATCATCTCTGCATCCCACTGCAAAGAAACAGCTTGATGATTAGTCAGTTAAATTCAAATGCACTTGTAACATAGTCGCATGATGCATAGTATTATAGTGCATGCCCATATCAAAACAATTAGACAGATCAAGTTAAAATTTGATGGAAAAAGCAAGGATGAAAGGCCCCGGAATAAATTACTGAACTTCTACGTCTAAACGACGAATGACAGAAATGATGGTGGATGCTGTGCAAGGATATTGGCAACTCCAAAATCCAGCTAGCATAGGCACCCGGTAGTATCCATACGTGATAAAACATATGATTTGTCAATATACTGAATTAACTATCAAATTTAACACACGACATCCAAATAATACAAAACTTCATGACTTACTAGCTGTGTACGCGACCTTACTTGAGTTTTTTTTTTTAATAAAGTTATGAAGTTGTGAATTCTTGCTTGTCGTTTGGGTGCCATAATTGATTTGGCAGCCAAAGGAATGCCTTGTGATGACTATTACTGTCTCTAAACAAAGAAACATCATTTAAATATTTTATTTTATTTCAAAAAATTGTATTTTCATCTAAAACCTTCCGGTGACTAATAAGAACAAACTGTGCTATTTTTTTGATAAAATCGAGGATAGACAGACAAGCAGACAGACAAACATTAATTTTTATATATGTAGATTTGTTTGTTAATAGAAATAAAGAACGAAGACGAAATATTAAATCAGATTTAGCTCGTTAAGGGGATACTCGAATAATGGCTTAATACTGTAATTCTTCATAATATATCGTCTGATTCCTTGCGTAAGGAAAAAGGAAAACCATGTGTTCATAACACAAAATTCATTCCTAGCGAAGGAATGGTGGTTCCTATACTAATCACTGATCAAAGAACTTCAAACGAACTTATATTAGGTACGAATGTCAATTTTGAATCAAATGTTGACTATCTATCACCATTTATGTATATATATATATTAACGGATCATCTATCACTTCTGAAAGCTTTTCGCATAAACCAAAATCTTTAACCCCACACGATAGAAATTGTCGTTTGTTGTACCTTCTACCAATCTATTCATAAAGCTGAGATTTTTAAAGGCAAGTTGTAACGGGTTAATTAAATAATACACGCTTTGCCCGGAGAACAGAAATAGTCTTTATTTTGGTCTAATCAATTTACTATTAAGTTAGCAATAGACAGTATAACAATATATATAACAATATATAATAGAAGTTAGCAATAGACAGTATAACAATTGAAAACAACACTTAACATTTCTGTCATAAAACATATAATACCTCACTTGGTTCACGTCACGTTAAATTAACCGCACATCAATCACCACCAAAGGGTTTTTGGGTCAGCCCTGGCATAGGTGGGTGGAAAGGGATTCCGTCGCTCTGGATTCACCGCTCGTCAATCAACCCCAAAAGGGTTCTTGGGTCAGTCCTGGCAGAGGTGGGTGGAAAGGAATTCCGTCGCTCTGGATTCATCGCCCATCAATCTACCACAAAGGATTCTTGGGTCCAGTCGTGGCAGAGGAGGTTGGAGAGGCGCTTTAGGAGCTGGGAAACAATTTGCTCTCTGGAGCTAAAATATGACCTTTTATAGGCCACAGTTGTGACATCCCTTCCACGGGGTCACACCTCTAAGCCTGAGCGGCGGAGGTGAAAATCTAATCAATAACATCCCTCGTCCTAATTAGTAAGAGACGAAGCAATGCGGGAGTGAGAAAGTATTCGAGATCGACGAACAACGGTCAATACGCGCGAAAATATGCCTATTAGTAAGATGGTTTTTACAAAGTTAGTTTTTTGACGTATATAGTAAACGATTGAACGAATATTCATTAACAATAAATGCATACTAATTATTGTAATATTCTTTTACCACAACTTACCATTTTTTTTAAATTTGAACCTAGGTCAAAGAGTAATAGACCTTGCTCAAAAGCTGCTGTTGGGAGCTTACAGCACGTTGTTATGAACAATAAAATATAGATAATAAGCTTCCTACACAAGAGTACGGTCACCTACTTCTCGCATGTGCGAAACTTGATCGCGCGTAAAAAGCTTATGTTATTTATTACTTTTAAATGACCTACTCACGAATCAACCAAAGCGAGACATGCTTTTATTAGGCTGCGATATTGTTTAAACGGTTGGGATGTTCTATGGTATACCGCACAACATAATGTATGAGATAAGATAAGAAAATAACTCGTTAATGAGTCATAATGTGTTGGATTTCGCAAGGAACAACCTCAATGGATATCATCCCTAACATCCATCACGTCATTCAGCCACACTTCAGATTGCATTGTTTCGGTTCGCTCCCGGAGAAAATTGACGTGAAATTCCCGGCCGCAGCGCTCCGACTCCGAAACCGATAGTGTGGCGATGGGAATACTGCATTCCACGTAACTGCATACCATCCACCGTCCACCATCACACTCATCACAGCTCATAGCATCACCCGCCCGGCTTTCTCTCTTTGTCGGTCGCCAAAATGCCATGTCTTGGCGTCAAGCAATATTGATCGAGCCCGGAATAACAAACGGCGGGGCCAGAGGCAGACTGGCGATCAAAACCAGCCGGGGGTTTTCAAAATACGGCCCTTTAACATCAAATCAAGTAGGCAAATTAATTTTTTTAAGTACAATTACTTGATGAAAGAACTAAAATTATTAAAACTCTCATATAGAAGACTTATTTCTTACTTATTACTTATTATTAACTTTTATTTTCAATTTTTTTAATGGTTTTATAGACAGCCCTGAAATAGGCAGCTTAATTAAATTTAATATTCCAACTAGAACTGCTCGATCTAAAAGTTTATTCAATTTTAACAATGATTTCAGGATTGAGTCATTCAAAAATTGTCTTGTACCTGGACTTCACGCATAAGGTCGTACATTTTCAAACATAGTGGAAATGTTCAACTTCACGGAATACGAATACAAACATACGATTATTGAATAAGTCCTCGAAAATTATTAAGATATGTATCTAGAGTATAAGTATCAGTGAA